>OY735223.1:51654128-51701628 GCA_963457665.1 Thysanoteuthis rhombus
ATCTTGTGGCCGCTACATATGGATTAATTTTACCCTTTTTTTTCGTTATTGTTGTTGCGAAGTCACCTACGAACAGGACTGAACAGTTCCTACCCACCTCATTGAATGCACTCTGTAACAATCGTTTTGATGTCGAGCAGAAAGAGAGAAATGATACTGTAGTTACCCCATCCCGAGCCTCGGTAACAATGATGTTTTTATCAATGAAGGTTGCATATAATCGGTTATTTCTGCTCGAGAAGAGAAAGAAAAGAGAGAGACGTCGTAAACACGTGTGCGTACAACACTGTAGCAAGTAGTTGGCAGAACAGGAAGAACACTGCAGCACTGACACGGCTTTTCATTGAACAACTACGTTTGATTGGGAATGCAGAATACAAACACACATACACACAGATGGGAAAAGTAAGCCCTATTTCGTGCTAACATGTTACTTCACATCGCCCCCATCCCGTGGACTAGCCCCTTTCAAGGCCCAGTCAACATGGCCTCACGGGAACTCCCCCCTTCCGGGCCTACACACAAGCATATGTATGTGTGAGGGTTTGTATGCATCTATGTACAAAGTGTATGTGAGTGTACGTGTGTGAACGTGTGAATGTCACTATGTGTACACTGTACGTGGTAGTATGTGTATGTTACGCCTGTATGTGTGACGTGTGTGCATGTGTGCGTTTGTGGAGTGTATGTGAATATTTTGTATTTCTATGAAACGCTGTGCGATAAAAGGTTGTGATACCAAAAAATACACACCAGTTTCAAGGGCATACGAGTTACCACCTCTCATTTTTCGGGTTTCAAAATTAAACTCAAAGCTGGGTTGGTGATGGTCATTACCATAAATTCACTTAAAAGAGGATAATTTCAATTTAAAACCAGTAAAAAAAAACAGGAAAGGCATGAAACTACTCCCCCCTTGTTCCATTGCCAGCGATCTTAACTAAAATGTGTTGTTACTAGCATGCCACTACAGTAGATGGAGAAGAGGGTGGGTACGTGAGCACTTGAAAAAATCACACCTTTCGCTTTGCTTCTCATAAAAATCGTCATCTTGTCAAAAGGCAATACCTCTTTTTGAGATTACTGATTGTCCTGAATTACGATAGAGTGAGCAATTAAAATAGTAACTCAAATGTGTCGAAGATTTCCTTAATTGAAATGGATTGGTGGTGTTTATTTAGTTTATTTGGTAATTTTAAAGGAAAAAAAGGCACAACAAGGGTATGTACGTTTGATTGGAATTCTGAGTGAGAAAATTTACCTAAATGGCACACTTGTTAAAAATAGCACGTAGATAAAAAGAAATAAGAGAATTCAATAAGGATAAACAGAAGTAAATACATAAATCATGTAGTCATTGTTTAGAATGAATTAAATTTTTAAATCGTTTTGCCTCACTTCGTAAATTTTCTACAGATTGCATATCTATATGATGTCAGTTGAATTTCAATCAGGACCACTTCCCCTATGTTGTGTCTGAAAAAATATGATTGTAACTTCAAAATATCGTAAGTCAAGCAATCATGAAGGAAAACAAGAACCAAAAGTTCAATGATGCATCCACCATCCATGGTAGTAGTACAAAGAGGAAAATGAGGATGGCTCATCCAAAGGTCCAGACCAAGTTTCATGTCTATCAAAAATGATACAGCTAAAAAATTGGTATTTCGCATTGCTAGTTGTAGCCGGAGGAGGAGTAAGATGAGAATGGTTCACTTTGAAGTCTGGACCAAGTTTCAGATCAATCCAACATAACACGGCTGAGAAAATTGATATTCAACATTTCCGGGACCAACCATCTGACCGAAAAGTGTCTTATAGAGAAGCATGAATGCATCTAAAAAAAATCTATGCCCTTGCCTGGCTTTTTAGTTTTTTTCATTAACTTAATTGCTAAAATTCACAAAGAAAACTTCTCCCACAGAATAATGAACAACTGGATCTCACTAGTACAGCCTGGTTCAAATATACTAATTACAGAAACAGTAAATGAATTCAGGAATCAATACAAAAAATACATAATACATGAAAAAAAATGAACCCCAACACTGGGAAACAGATTTAAGTGAGATTAGAATACTTTTAGGAAGGAAACATATCAAAAAGAGCTGATGGTTTAACAACATTTGGTGAAGGAGATACCTGCACTATCTCCTGCTAATTTATAACTACTAACAAGTACAGTATCTTCATTGTATAATACAGAAAACCATAACAAGCGATGACCGACTACTAAAAGAGAAAGAAAAGATATATAAGTAAAATAAGAGGAAGATCCTTGACCCTACAAAAATAGACCCTACCCTAACAGATAAACACTCTAAGTAGGAATCTTAAAAAAAACAAATCATCTGAAGAGGCCCTAACGGGGCAAAAACATAATCATCTTTATACAGTGAATCTTTTACTTCATCATATTTTAAGCTCTACTTTAACTCAACTGTTCAATGTTGAATATATCAAGCATTTTACGAAATAAACCCATCAGATATTGTACTATATTATATCTTATTGAATTCCTGATTTGTATTATTTGCTTTAATTATATATTCTATTTACATTGTTTAGGGTGAGTGATTCACTATGTAATGACGGGAGATCATGTCAAATAAGTTTTTATGTAATATAACGCTATTCATAATCATTCTATCGGATTGTATATATCCATTTCTTGATACATAAATATTGTGTTGAATAGACTGAGAATAAATGAGATGAGAATTTCGTGTTATAGTGTTTAGTGTTTATACTACACATTTATTTTTTGAAACCTGGCTCACTTACGTCAGTTACCGTTTTCAATAAGGAGGGATCAGTAAGCATAACAAAAGACAACACTCGCTCTTTGAGACATTTCTATTAAATGTTCACCCTTGTGAATATTAAATCCATTGTGTCGGTTTTAATTTCAGACTACATGCAAACCAACTTATGATATCATCTTTTAGAAAACGTCGAGTTGATTCTCTACCAACATATATATATATATATATATATATATATATATATTTCTTTTTAAAGCCCAATTATCAAATTAAAAAAAAACATATTAAGACTCCAGAAAAATTAATAATAAAAATTATACATTTACTATCATGAAATTTACCATATTCAATTGGCAGTTGTAGATTTTTAAATCAACTAAATTGGAATAAAACTAGCCAGATGTAGCCAAAAAACGGTTAATTTGGCAACCCTGACCTTATCAGTGTTTGTATATTCGACCTGGTTTTTTGAAGTTCGATAAGTGGATAGAGACAAGTTCAACCTAGTTTTTCTCAAGTATTAAAGAAGCCATTAGACTGTAAAGAACGTTTTTTAGTGTCATAAATGCAGGATAACATATTTTCAAGTACAATCCACAGCTAATCTTTTGCGGTTGTTCTTATAGAATGACTTAAGATCTCATTTTTTTCAGCTAGAAGTTATAAAGTTGGATCAATTTCTGCAATTTTGGTAGAAAAAGTCTTAGCTTGTGTTGTATTTTACATTAATATAACCTTCCTAGTTTTTCTCTTTTTTTTTAATTAACATTAAAAGGTAAAAAGCAGTCCAAAGATTTTTTTCTAATAATGATTTCCTTCCCTATATAAATTTCTAAGTGTTACTTATGAACGAAAATATTGTCATTAAGTAAATGCAAATTAAAAGGCAAGAAAAACAAATTTTACTTATAGATAATTGCTGGACTTGAGGAAATTCTACATGTGGTGGAAATCAGGATATCATCATTACTTTTGGATATATATTCAAGCGATTGGAGTATATGATTTCATTAAAGTAATTTATTACCTATGGAATGTATCTATATTGATTATAATGACATACAAAGGCAAATTAAAATAATATATCTGTTATTATTATTGATTAATTTTGTTATCTATTGATATTATTGTGGTCTACTACTGCTATAATAATTTTTTGGCTTCAGAATTGTGAAGAAGTTATGAATGAATGATAATTATAGTGAAGGTTGAGTCCCTTTTGCTCCCATTCAAGCATAAATAGCCTTTTCCATTACATTGCTTGGGTGGGTAAGCAGGTGTAACAAAAAGGATAAAAGATTTGAGGAGAATGAATAATAATCAGTTAGCTTAATGGTTGTTCATACAAACTAGCAGGATGATACAATATTTATCAAAAGCCCTGCTATTAATTTCTCTGTATTATTTATAATTTCTCTAGCGGTATGAACTGAAGCTAGTCTTTCTATGTTTCATTAAATGACACAATCAGATCATCAGAAAAATGTGATTTTCAAATTATTTAGCCTCTATTATAAGTGATTTTTAATAAATTTACTATTTAATTCATTATATACACAAGGAAGGATGAATAAATCTGTGAAAGATATTTCTTCATACAAATAAAAGCTTTTATTACTACTGAAGTTATGCCCTGAGCATAAAATGGTTTCCTAGAGTACTAACTATAGCAAGATGGTTAACAAACTCATCTTTACCCAGATTGTGAGTTCAATCCTCACTGGGTGCCCTACTAATTTAGCCTTGACACTAAGCTTAGTAAATAACTATAAAAGATTTCTTATTCCTGCTACTTTCTATGGGATTAGTTTAAATCTGCTATGACTAATCCACATACACAAAACGCAATGTGTATTTATAAATGTATATTTTTGTGCATAACACCGAGTACATAGATATTACATTCTGATCCTAGGTAGAAGTACCAGGGAGCAACACTTTGATCCTAGACAGAGTGCACAGATAGTCTGATCTTAGGCAGAAAAGCCAATCCATTTGTGAATAATCCTGTCATTTTTTTTATGGGAACTTATTCTTAAGAGAGTGTCGTGCCCCCTATACTTTTACTTAGGAATTAAATGTGAAACCCTTCTTTTAGCTAGATATTGAAAATGTCACTTCCTATGATGACCCCTATGAAAGATCTGGACGCACATGGTCAGATGGTCATTAGTGCCAACACTCCTAGCTGGTTACGCTTCTCTTTCTCTCTCTTTCCTTTTTGGTATCATTTTGCCGACCACCTGGCCAATCCGATCTTAATCATTTTTCCACTGTGACTTATCTCTATACTAGGTCTGCCTATATCATTTCACCAATGACGAAGCATCTCACATATGCACAGCTACGCAGCTATGTAACCATGTCATTACCACATGCTCCAAATACGTATACACCACTCGCTCTTATGAATGAAATGGCAAAGCTTTTTACTATCCAATAGTCACAATGATCTATCCACTTTACTTCAGGAAACATGCATAGATAAAACTCCATGTTCTCTGTATTTCATGGTCTGTCAGTCGAGTGTCTATCAGAATAGCCTCTAAGTCACGCACACAACTTGGCAGTTCGGCTCACACACTGAACCTGGTCTCCATATTCATTCATTGCTATGGATTCACAAGCAGTTCAGACAACTTCGTACTGACTCCGACGATTGACTACTATCAATGACTATAAAGCTACCACCTTCCACAATCTCTTCTCATTTCTTTACGAGATCAATCATTCCAATGTTATCATTACGTGTATTTCATTTTCATTTGTCATTTGTTATTAATGTCCTTGTATTAAATGTACATCTTATTTGTCTATCCAAATACTTGTATGTGTTCCTTTTTACTTTGTTTCATCTCCACATCTACGTTCATACTTGGCGTGTATTCTCTTCGTACATCTCCTTTTCTCTTTCAACATCTCCAATGACATAGATGCTAACACCAAACCATGAAGAGACAAAATCCTTTGTCTCCAACCACTTCTCGCTACTCATACCTCAACCAGAAGTACAAGAAGTAACCGTAACCAGCTACCATTTACAAACCATTCTTACCAACCTAAAGAAGCACATGAAAATAGTTTCAAATCTGTAAGTACACAACTGAGATGCGTCGTACTGATTCACCGTCTGTCAAGCTATAGAAACCATCTAAACATAAGCGCAGCCCAATCCAATTTAGGTATAACATACTCAACTGACCTATGGGAAAGGTTTTAAAGTAAAAAGTTTTGAGAAAATTTTCTTAAAATGCATTAGCAAACGGGCTTCTATTTATAATGTAAGTATGATGCTAAAATGGACCCTAACTTCAAGTTCAGTATACATATCTTCTTATTCTATATGTTTGTATCTCTAAGGAGTCAAAAGTGAAGGGAAATCTTTTTCCTTTCACAGGGTTCAAACTGAAGGGGAACTTTTTCTTTCAAGAGTCAAAAGTGAAGGGAAACTTTTCTCACTCCTTAAAGGGATCATAAGTGAATATGAACTTTTTTGCACCTTTGAAAGGTCACAGGTGAAGCAAAAATGTTTTTTTTACTAGTCTTAGGGCTTTAGTCCCTTATATACTCTTTGAATATTTTATCCAACATAGATGACTACTTCAGCTATTAATATACGTATCTATTTTATAAAGACAGATATTGTATATAGTAAGCACACACCTAATTGTATCTGTGGGAACCTTCTAATACTATCCTTCAAATCCTATCTTAATGGAATCAACAACAAAATAAAACTAATAGAAACCCCCTAACAGTTCCTACAATTACACAAATTTCAATTTAGCAGATTTGAATATTCATATTTTTTTTCTATTAATTCTGTGGTTCCCAAATTGGAATCTGTGCATGCCTGAGAGTCCAAAAATGTATCAGTAGGGTCTTATTGAGTACGCAGACCTTTCAAAAACCAGGGTTCCATTTGAAAATTCATTCAATAAAAACGTGCCCTTCACAATGAGAGGATTGAGAACCACTGAACTAAATGGCAATTACTTTCACTGACTTTTCACAACAAAGCAACAAGTATTGATAAAAAAAACTTTTAACAAATCAATTCTATAGTAATAATCTTTGTGTTATCAATAAGAATAAAAACTTAAATTCTTAATGAAGATCAATTTGCTACTTAGTTGGAGAATGATATTTCTTGGTAGAAATAATTGCCAGTCAGTTCATTGAAGTAGGTTTCTCAAATGAAATGCAACATTATATTGCTTTATAAAACTTCTTTATCAAATGTCAAATTTCTAAAATTCAGTTACTTGATAGATTTAAAAATTCAAATAAAGAATACACTAAGCAGTAAACTTTTGCATAATTTTTGCAATGTATACATAAAAATATTATTTTACAATTTTAGAGAAATTTGAAATTTAATAAAGTAGTTTCATAAAGCATCATAATGTTGCTTTTCAATCAAGAAACTGACTCAAATGGACATACTAGAAATTATTTCTGTTGTGGAATTATTTCTTGGACCTCTACCCTCCCTAAAAGTAAGTGCAGTCCCACCCACAGAGCTAGTAAGGCTAGTGTCACTACTCCTTTATTTTTATTTATAATTGAATATCAGTTTTAACCACAAAACCCTAAATCCAGCCCACATATAGATAAACGTCACTTCCTCCGTCGAATCCTCATAAAAGCTCCAAACGCACCTGTTTACTCGCTCATTTGCCCTCTCGCTCTTTTAGTTGGTTACTTCTCTTTTTTTCTCTCTTACTTTCCTGCTCTTTTGGATTAGTATCATTTTGCCAGCCTTCCAGCCAATCCAAAGTTTACCATTTTCTCAACCTTGACCAATTACTGTCCTAAACAATGCCCCCATTTTATTTCACAGATGTCGATGTATCTCTCATATGCTCAGCTATTCAACCGTGTCTTCTTCTCTAGCTCAAGACACAAATTCAACACCATCTTTCATGAATGAATGGCAATGCCTTTACTACACAACAGTCATGATTATCTGTCTTCTAATTCTCCTTACTTCAGGAAGTACACATAGATCAAACCCCATGTGTTCTCTGTGACTTGAATAGTCTGTACGTCATGTGTTTTTCAGCATCTGAGAATGGCCCCCAAGTTGCTCATATGCGATCTCAAATACATCGCTCATAACTTGGCAGTAAGGCATATCACTAATACTTGGTCTCCATAACCATTCCTTGGTCTTCTCCAAATCTAATGGATTCAAAGCTTAGCTACAAGTTTACACAGCCCCTTCCATCACGAATCAAATCTCCTATACAGGCCTCTTCTCTCCATGATCAATCTCATTAATGTTTTCTTATATGTATTCTTTTTCAGTCTTATATTGTTATAAATGTCTCCTTATCTAATGTACGTTCTCCTTGTTTGTCTAAATATTCATATGTGTTCATGACACTCATTCATACACTGTTTTAATCTACGTGTTCACACTCATACTATCACCTTCCTTTCCTTGTTTGATATGCGGCAGGAAGAACCGAAGATATGGAGACAAAATCCCTAGTCCTTAACTACAACACAATCTTGTCACTATTCATAGGACACCAACTACATCACTACTTACTAAAGGATGCGCATATAACTAGTGACATCCCAACACATATATAATAGTATTTATACTAATATTATTGCTTCATTTTCACAAATCATACCCCAATGACTGTGGCCCAAATCATCCTAACCCTAACCAATCACCACTTATGTTTGAGTATGAGATGTGAAAATAAAGCAATTATCTTTGTAGGAAAGAACACCCTTCTTTTAAGGGACTACACAACTTACCTTGTACTTAGTTTTCTAAATATTTACTACAATTAAATAAATATTTTGTAACTTTGTGGCAATTTGTTTAAAAATGTATAAGAATACCCGACCCCACCGTCACTCACATTTCCATCCAAGAAGCGAGAGAAATAATTTTAGGTGGGACAAATTTGGCATGACACCAATCACTCGTTTCATATGGTGAAAACACCGGTTACGTACTTACGAAACCCGGACATAGAGAATAGACTATATCTTATTACACCAAACGAAGATAATAACAAGACGGAGATTTATTTATTCAGCCATGGCAGCTGTACCACCACCTAAATTCAAAATTGAGAAGGAACATTTAAGAAAAATGAGACTCGTCTTCATTGAAAAGATGGATAATATGCAATCTTTTATTGATCATGCAATGGAAGTAAACTTGCTCAGAAAGGAACATAAAAATGAAATAAACAGTGATTCAAATGTTGACAAGCAAACGCGAAAAATGCTTGATTTTGTCGAAAAGAAGTTGCCATCAAGATCAAATGAATTTCTAAAGGCTTTGATTGAATCAGGAAATGAGATTTTAGCCCAAAAATTAGTACCACAAATCAGCATTTCCGATCTTCTAGAAGCATTTAATGTAGAGGTTAGACCATCACCCATCAAAATCGAAAACAAGTATCACATCGAGAATTTCTCTCAGTCTCGAGTAAATTGTATTAATTATATGTCTGATATGCCTACTTTTATAGATTATGCACTTGTTATAAATTTGCTTAATCAACAACATAAAAATGAAATCCTATCTGTTGGAAACGTCGATAATCAGACACGCAAATTGTGTGATATCATGGAAACAAAATTACCGGAAAAATCAGATGCATTTTTGTATGCTTTGACTCAATCAGGAAATGATTATTTGGTTGACTTGTTGCAATCTGAACCAGGCAGCAATAATTCTCGTGACTTTTCACATTTGGAATCAGTGGAATCCGTCGACACTACAAGACAGGAAGCTGACTGTTACCCGATGGAAAGACGTGGTCGAGTTGTTATTTTAGAAAATGTTGATTTTTCTGGTCTCGCCACATATCGTTCTGGGAGCGAAGTAGATCGATTGGCAGTGGAAAATTTTTTTGGTGAATTAAACTTTGAAATTATTCACAGATCAAATTTAACTGCTGAAAATATGGAAAACGAGTTACGTACTCAGATTAATGACGAAAAAGGTTACGAGGAAGATTGTTTTATTCTATTCATTATGTCCCATGGCAGGGAGTCTGAAATATATGGAACTGACTTGAATACGATGAATTATTCTGTGATATTCAATGAGTTCAATAAGTGCTCCATTTGGAATGATAAATCCAAACCCAAACCGAAATTAATCTACATCCAAGCATGCCAACCTAGAGATGAAAAAAAGGGCGACGAACCCGATGCCCGGAAAGTTTCTTCTTTCATTGATCCAAGTGGACACTTCTATGTAATGTATGCTACTGTACCTGGAGGATATGCTATGAGAAATACGGTCACAGGAAGCAGATTAATCCAGAATTTAATTAAGGTTTACAAAGATAACTATTCAAAAAAAGATGTAGAAACTATGGGAGTCAAGATTAAACCAATGGTGTATAGGATATGTGACAGTGATGAACTCCAAATAGTACTATGCCATTCATCTCTACCCATGAAGGTATTTCTTGGCCCGGCTTGAAGAATTCTATTAAAAAAATTTTTCACTATTTTTGGAATTGTTTGAAATCTTTCTCATCATATATACTTTGTTCTGCTATTTTAATTCTAATTAATCACTTAAAAACAAAGATGGAATATCAAGAGATAATAACATATTCAAACATTCACTTCCCGCACCCCAAAATTCACCGGAACACATTTCCCCTGACACCGCCTGACGTCATTTACAAACGTAAACAAATAACAAGTTTTTTTCTGACGTTCCTCAGAAAAACAAGTAATTTTTTTATTAAGAAAATGAAAGGAATGTCCTGTGCTTTCAATAAAAAAAAAAAACAAAAACGTCGAATGAGAATAAAATGTTTTTGTTTTGTTTTTTCAAATTCTGAAAGTTACTTTGATTTATGCTTACAACCCAATTGCATAAAAAATGTCGAATATCAGACATGAACAATAGGGGGCTATTGGAATTGTAAAGAAAGTTTTATAAACTCAATGATCGTGTTTTGATTATTCGGAATACTATCTAAACTAAAGCAATTCATGTGGTCTGATGAAAAAGACAAATATTTTTCAAATCTTGTGACACAATTTATCCACAGATTAAATGAACATTTCTCTTTTTTTTCATAACTTGAAGCACAAAAAATAGTCACGTATTTTCAATTTGATCAAAACACGAGTATCTATTTTTGTAAAGACAGTAATGCTAAACCTATCACGCATCGGTTTTAGGTGACACGCGGTGGAATTTGAAGAAAAAACTTTGTAGATATCATTTTATTACCCTAGTCTTATATGTATAACTTGAAATTTGGTTATATTTAAACATTAGTTTTATAAATATTGGAAAAAAAACCCTAAAAACATACCTAAAACTAAAATGAATGTAAGTGATACACCGACTCGATTAGTTCAGAAAAAAAAAAAAAAACTTCTTTAGAAAATGGAATCTTATTTTTTGTTTTTCTAGTGTTAACTTTCGAACTTTCGAAACATTACTTGTTTTTCTGAGGGTAAGTAACTTCCGAAAATATGTAATTTATTTACCTTTGTAAAACGGTTGACGTTTGAATGCCGTCATGCGGTTTCAAGGCTAAATGTGTGCATTTACAAAGCGGTCAATATTGGGGTGCGAAAAATGTATTTCATCCGAAATATAATACTGCTGTTGGTAGTGAAGGCTTGAAACTGATTTTATTCTTTCAATGGAGTAGTACTTTTCTATCCATGCCATTCAAAACTATTGGTTTTCAAACTAACTTCATACCACTTCAAGTACTTCTAATTCCCGATCATAGACAAATTCATTTCTTAATACTAGTAATAGTAGTAAGATGAGGATGGTTCATCAGAAGATATGAACAAAGTTTCATAACAATCAAACTTGGTATGACTGAAAAAATTTATATTTGATATTTTTAGTTGTTGTAGTTGCAGGAGAAAGATGAGGATGGTTCATTGATTTTTAAATTTTTATTGGCTAATTAGTAGACTTCTTAAAGAGATCAATAGGACATATATCCCAGCAGTCATAGAAACCTGAGGATATATATATATATATATATATATATATATCCCAGGAGTCTTAACGAAAGGATGATGGCATTTTGATCTCTGGTGACATTTTATGTGCAGATGAAAGCATATGTTGGCTTAGGATAACTTCCTCCTCACAAATATTTTGATACCAAGTACGTTTCCATGATTTATTGTAGTTAGCATTTCCTAAAAAAAATTAAAGTACCAAAATTGATTTCTGCTATTTTAATTAAATATGAAAATATCTAGGTATGATATCGCTTCTGTTCCTAATGATTTAATGATTAATGAAAATTTAAAACAAAAGGCTTTTTTTACATAAATTTTGCTTGAGTGCAGTAAATTCAGACAATGACACATCGAACATTTGGAGGAGGAGTTTGTTCAGGTGACATTTTCCTCGTTTTCTTTCCTCTCTTATTTAGATTTATTTCCATCTAAAATTTGCCTCTGGCCATTTATGCACAAAAACAAATATTAAGTATTATTTCTTGAGTTTCTGCGTGTTGAACCCTGTGATAGAATATCTACCACCAGAGCCCCCTAGGCTGAGTTTTAGTAAGGCGTCCTCTGATTTTATCCCCAACGCTACCCTTTGTTGAATAGAATAAAGTTGGGCTGAATAACTTGTTCTGTTGTGTAGTGTACTATATATATGTATTATATGTATGTTCAAGTAGTGAAATATCACCAAAAATACCTGCGTGCACACTCAATTGAAGCTTTTTTTGTACATTCAACTAAATTATATTTTTGCACCTGCCCCTTCTTCTTTTCAAGTCCCTAGGTTTAAGCCTACTTAGCCTAATGGTTAATCAGCCTCTGGCTGAACTTGATATTTAATATACATTCTATATAAGTAGGAATATAAACAGTGTGACAAATAATTTGAGCAGGAGATAAACAAGACTGTAATAGAAAGATCAAATGGTATTACAAATAATGCCTACTATATTGTTTATGCGGTAAATTCAGATAATCTATCACCAGAGCCCATAAGCTGAGTTTGTGCCACAATCTTGTGCACACTTGGAGTTAGAACTTGAAATTTCACCTCCAGTTGTTTGATGTTTTATTAAATTTTTTTCCCACAAAGTGAGTAATGCACCTGTCTGAGATCTGCATCATAGAGGGTTACCTGGTTTGGCTTAAAAGTTAACGCTGGCGCCTGACTAGAGGAATGCTTTTATCTTTTTTTCTTTTGCTAAGCCACATACAAGCAGAACTGAAGAGTTCATATTCACCTCATTAAGTGCACAGTATTAAAACAATTGTTTTGTTGTTGAGGAGAGAGAGAGAGAGAGAGAGAGAGAGGAATGTAGTTATACCATCCCAAGCTTCAGTAACAATATCGTTTTACTGATGAATATTGCATGTAATCAGATATTTCTTTTTGATAAGAGAAAGACATCCTTGATGTGTATACATACAACACAGTAGTAGAGCAGGAAGGTGAGATGAAGAAAACAAATTAGGTTCAACGGTAGAGCATTTGACACAGACTATTCTTAACCGTTTATCTGTCTCTGGGCAGGGGATCAATAAGGAGTGTGCATCACACTGCAGGTCAGATAGCCAGAGGAACATAATTTCTTAGGTAGAGCTACTGTAGTAGATAAAAATGCTTAAAGGAGGGGGGTATTTGTGCAGTGTGTATATGGAGTGCTAAAACAGCTTAGCATCACCTTATAAAATTCCTCTTGGGTGGCCCTATCTCCAAGTCTCAAAGTTCAACTTGGATCTGGGTTGATGATGCTTATTAACACAAAATTACTAAAAAAAGAAGAGGATCACTTAATTTTTCATATAAAACTAGTTATTAAGTGTTGAAAAAAAATTGCAGATGTATTTGAATTTCTACATGATTTTTCTTTAGGAAAGTAACTGTATACTTCAAAGCTATTAATAGTGTGAATAAATGAATGTTTACGTATTATCAATTTTATTTTAGGTTTTATTAAAAAGTGACTGAACTCGTTCAAGTGGAAGAGTCCATTGTTTCAAATGGTAGATGGGAGATATTTTGTCAGCAAAATTGTTATCTTCAAGTGGACAAGTTCATAGTTATGGACAGAGAAACAAACAGGCAAAGTTAGTGTACATTATACAGATAGATCTAAGCATCTGTAAATGTAGTCGATCAAAAGAAATTCCAATTTATATTTATAACTATTATCATCTATTAATATCTGTTAAATCTTAGAACAGTGATTCTGAATATTGGCTGCACATACCAACCTGGAGGTAATTTAGGTATGTTGGAGGGAATTTCAGTGTGAAAAGCATTCCTTGGCTCAAAACTGAGCTGTGTTTATTTTTAACTGAGTAATTCCTAATTATACAATAATATTAACTTCCAATTACATCATACAATTAATTACTAATTTTACTATAGATTCCATGGTAACTGATGCTTAACTCATTAACTTTGTGAAATATAAAAACAATGAGATAAATGTGTTGCTGTTACTAAATTCCTTTCAATAAAGGGATTACAGAAATTTTGAAAAATTGAAAGATTGTACTCATCAGGGAAGACATTAAGAATGGAGCTATTCCACATTGCAAATATTATTAGGAATAAGTTATTTGCATGGAACTTGTGGTGAGTCCTTGATATATCTAAAAACTATGGATATGCCTTAGTAGCTAACCAGGTTATAACTGAAAACAGTAAATATTGGCAAAGAGTAATTCAATCTAGGTAAATCCTTTTTCAGTGGCTGTTACATTTCTTACTCATTTCAGCCTTATCTACATTCCTGTGAGCCTAGAACCTTATTGATCTTTGAACTTGGGCTTTACATGTCTGTCAATACAGCTGACTCCATTTTGTTTAATCTTGTTTTTGCTACAAACAAAAACATCAAATATTGAGAAGGCCATATGCAGCCAGAACTGAGTGATATATAAACAAATCAGGCTTCGATAATCAATGTATAAAACATGAAAGCACTCAGAAGATGCACACCTGCTGTACAGCAACTAAAAACTGAGTGTAAATAGAACACTGAAAAACAAGGGACAGAACTCTGAATGCAGAATCATTGGATTATTTCCCTTGAACTTTGAACTTGGCATTTATAAACTGTTGGTTTGAACCTCTTCTTCTGCTGAATAATAAAAGAAAAATGTATCTCAATGAAAAACAAATTCCTGAATCTGCCCAAAATTTAATCATTTCTTCCATAGCCCATGGTCTACCCTTCCACAAGAAGACAGACCGACCGACGTGAATGAATACGTTCCTCTCTCAACTTTGTGGCAGAGGTAAAATATTGTTGATGGAACTTAAATCATCATCATCAGTCTTTTAACATCTGTTGTTGGACATAGTCCTTCCCCAGGATCCAACAAATTTTTCTATCTTGAGCGTCGTGGAACCAGTATTTTCTAAATTAGTCTACTTCATCTCTCCATCATGTATTTTGTCAACCTTGGTTTTGCTTGTAATCTCTGGGGATCCATGCTGTGAGTTGTGGTGTCCATCAGTTGTCTGCCATTCTTGCAACATGGCTTGCTGATTGCCATTCAAGTTTTCTAATTGATTCTATGATGTTTCGGACTCACGTTTTTTTCCTGATATACTGTGCTGTCTTGTGATCTCTCCATGTGAGGTGGAGCATAATTCTCTCTTCTTTTGAGAATCTCATGGAGATTTGTTGTCCTAGGTAGATATAGTGGTCTACTTTCCCCCAGTTTTGCATCTTCAATTTTGACAGTTATGTTCTTATTCTAGTTGTGATTGTTGCACATGATTTTCGTTTTACTGAAGTTCATGTGTAGGCCAACCTTTTTGCTTTCTTTGTTTAGTTCATCTAGCATTAGTTGGAGGTCATGGAGGTTCTCTGCGAAAAGGACGATGTCATCTGCAAATCTGAGGCTGCTTAGATATTCGCCGTGAATCAAAATAGACAGTGAAATCATCATAATCAGCCTTTTAAAATCCATTGTTGGGTGTAGGCCTTCCCCAAGGTCTGTTGTTGTAAGTGGGAAGTAGTAATGAGCTTTACCTTGCTACTCTGACTCATAATGTGCTGGCAGGGGCGGAATGACCTTAGTCTTGGCCTCGTTGATAACATGAAATGTTTTTCATTGCTCATAAGCTTTTTGATTCGAGTTATTAGAGGAAACTTTGAAAATGACATTTATTTCTTTGATAATCAAACTCTTAATAGAACTGTAATACTTGACCTACAGAGAATAAAAGATGGATTCTAAAGAATTATTAAAAATGATGTCACCATGGTGATAGTTTTCAAGATGAAAAGAAAACAACTAAATCCTGGCCACCTGGTGGTTAGCAAACTAGTATAACAGACCATTATTATTGTGTAATGAGTTCAGTCCTTACTGATTACCCCATAACTGTAGCCTTGTAATATACTAAGCTAAGCTTAGTAAAGAGCTATTAATCCCAAATGTGTTATACTGGCATTACTAACTTGCCACACCAATTTTGATAAAATCTGAAATGGAAATAGTTTTTGAAAGTATTACGATAACAGAAAAATATCATTAGGTGTGTGCCAAAATTTCCAGTGTCTTTTTTAAAACTAGGGACAAAATACAAATGACATAGCAAGGGTTCTCAGTGCTCAGGGGCCAAGATAATTCTGGTACTTCACCCCTAAAATGAATTATATTGTTATTGATTTGAATAAATTGAATTACTAAATTGTGGTAACACTATATTTTGACTTGTGCGAGACAATAATAATTAAAAAATACTACTACTACTAAGAGGGGAGTGCGGTCAATATACCCCCGTCGATTAAATAAAGGGTTCGGTTCGTTACTTCCCCACACCTACCAAATGATACCTGATGAAGGCTGTAGAGTACAACGGCCGAAACGTTGTATGAAAAACAACCAAGATGAGGATAGTCTGAATAATAATCAAAATAATAATAATAATACCTGATCAGAGAAACACTAAGCATAACTTTTTTGTACTTTTTTGTCTTTCTCTCGCCAGAGTTTTGTATGTTACCAGCAAGTGTGAAACTAAGGATTTTAATGGAATGCCAAGGTATACTACGGAATGTCCAATTTTTTTTTTTTAGCCGAGTATGAAAGAAGCTCATCATTCTGACCTCATATACTTCGACTAGGAATTCTAATTGAATGACTACATATTCAATAAGAATTTCTAAAATTTTTTTAGGCAAAGTTTAATAGATAGTATTCATAGGGTATAAATGTTTAACAAGCAATAGGTGACTAATAATGGAGAGTATCTTCTTTGTAGCAGTTTTACACATTGCCTAAAACAAACTTTATAAACTAGAGAACACCTACGAAATGTGTACTAGTGATTTGATTTTGTACATTGTCTTGAAGCTCTATACATTCTATATATCTTGGTTTCACTTTGCCAGTAACATAGATGTCTAACACTGCAATACACACATACTTCCAAGGAGCCATGTTGTATTGTTGGTAGAGACACTAAATCTCAGGTCAGAGTGAATTTTCTCAATGTTACATTCACCACTACATCTCTGTACAGGCATCCCGTTATAACGCAATTTGCAATATAAGGTGGGTGATTGGTGGACCCCAATATTTTCACCTATATCATTGTCCACTCATCCAGAAAAATGCAAATAAAAACAAGATTTCTCTTCAAATCTGTAAGCTTGATGTTTTTAGCTGAGAGTTATTTTACTACACTGTAAGCCCATTTGATGACAGAGGTGACACAACTCCCACCCAACCTCCACTACACCAGTGTAGTAGCTGTAAAAATTGAATGAATTAGACAAAAACATTTCAGAAGTCAATGAACAAAACATTTTTTTTTCATTATTTTAAGCTTTTGTTTATTTGTTCAGATCTCACTTAGTTTTTATATGATAGACAATATTCGGTAGATTTCATTCATTGACCCCCCCCCCCCCCCCGCCCAAATATTGGCCTCACCCATCCCGCAGTTTTCGTGGCTCAGTTAAAATGTGGTTAGCTTTCTTGGACCCTAACAACCACATAATAATAGGGGGGGGGGTGTATAAACCAACCAGTTTCGACTTCATAAGAATAGTAAATTTTGACGTTGGACAGAGTTATCAATATCATTTCACATTGCATTGCAGCATAGACATAATATTGTTTTTATATTCACATTAAAAATTTGCATTGTGTTCAGCATAATAGTAGCGAAAGTGTTTTTTTCTTCTTCTCAAATGTACATGCATTCTTTTATTAAGAAGAAATCCCTGATTGTTGGTTGGACAAATGCAGTGACATAAACAGTGCCGGATTAAGGTATTGTGGGGCCTGTGGAACAAGTTATTCAGGGGTCCTAAATGTGAAAAAAAATATACGCAAATATCAAAACATAATTTTTTTCTTACTTGCATAGGATTTTTTTTCTCCAGTAATAGTATTACTTTTCCATTTTGATTTTTGTGCTGTGGCTGTGACTTCAGTTTTAAATATCCTTGTATTTTGAATTGTACATGTATCACATTGATACTGCTTTTCCAATAACTCCTGTATTAGAATTACTCCAATTGGTGATAATTAATCAAAATTGTTAACCTTAACCAGTTTTCCATGAAAATTGAAGGTAGTATAGTACTATAGTGATAGTGGAAGTAATTGATAGCTTGCAAGCATTTAGCATGGGGCCCTTGAATATGCACAGCTCATAGCATAAGCTACTTTTGCTATATAGTTATTCTGGCACTGGACTTGAACTGCTCTTGTTTCAAAATATGACCATCTTGTTTTATTTTTCAAGTTTTTATGTTTTTTTCCATATAAATATTTTTGAAAAATGTAATAAATTAATAACAAAATGTATTGTGTTTATACTAAGATCTTTATGAATTTTCATTTTGAAGTAACACTTACACACACACACTTTATTTACAGTGAATTTCAGTCCAAAAGAACATTGGTTATAAGAAATAACCGCTCCGTAGGACCAATTGTGCAAAAACATAATCAACCATCTGGAATATTTTGTCCTTTTTATGCAAATCTGTTCAAGAGGAAAGGCTGCTTATAGGGACCAAAATCCGTGGTCCCACTCAAGCTGAATCCATTGTATGTATATATATATATATATATATATATATATATGTAATGAAATTATACAAAACAAAATGTCTGAAAATGATGAGTGAACTCACCGGTTAAGAGATTTTGATTTCAAACAATGTTAGTTCAAACAAATTAGTAATTTGCAATAGTATTTCATCTCATGAAATTTGACTTTTTGAGTTTATTCTGAGCTACATATTTATCTCCGTTGCTTCCATCTTATTCCATCAACAAAAAAATCTCCAGTCATCAGGATTTTCATCTTTCTAAAGATTTGAAATTCATTTCTTAATTTAAATGCATGAACTGTGAGCTGGAATGACTTTAAGCAAAAACTTGAGATGATATAAATGCAAACTGATTGAAACATTAATAAAATTGTATACATGAGGATATCAGTATATCATATATGCCAGTATATAAGACAGGCATTCAATTTAAAAGAGGAAAAAAAAATTGCTAATATTACTGTGCCTAATTATCATAACTGGAGAGCTGTCTACTGAAGCTTGATATAGACAGTTATGGGGGGCTTGAATGAGTGGCAGTGAGCGGTAGTCCTCTGAATACCTTTATAAACCATCCATCTTATTGTCCAGAATGTACGGTGAATTTAAGTCTAAATGGGAACTCATCTTGTAATCATAGATATAACTAAAGAGATGAGAATGTTGGTACAAATTACTAATGGATTTGATTTTAACTTGAAAAATGAGTACTTAATCTGCATAATATTACCCGAAGATGATGAAAGAACATATTGTGTTAAAACCAAAAGAATGTTTGTAATGGTGGTGGTAAAATAGAAGTAAAGGAAAGATAATTTAACAAAGCTTTTATACAGTGGTTTGTGGTAACCAACCAAAGAATTTAGGATTAGAGCAATTGTTACTGGTAATAAATGATATCTTTGCTTCACTTCCCATTTCTTCTCATATTTTATGACAATCTTGTTTGTGATCTGAAATTTCAAATTTAAACTTCATCAGAAAAAATAATAGAATAATTATCAACATGGTCAGTATTAAATATCTTCAGTTATCATGGATTTTACAAATGCAAGACTTTTAATTCGGGTCAGTATTTTGGGGTCTGATTTGAAAATAGTGTTTTTCTACACTTTGATAATCATCCACATCTGTTCACCATTGGAATTAAATTGGACCTCATCATCTTCAGTCTGATACTCTAGACATGCTACAATCACCTTGTTTGCTTTTAACCAGGGGGACTTCTCTCTCAGGGGACGAGGCGAGTAATTTAAAAAGGGGGGCATAATTAAGCAAGAAAAAGAATAAGACTTCCTTTAATTATTTTGGGAATTCTTTCAACAAGTGTTTGCATAATATCATGATGGACATAATTATTGAAATTTATTTTTCTCATATATTTGCAGTAGCCATTTCAAGCAAACTGGTTGAAACATGAAATGAAAACCCATTTTCATCAATTTTTCATGAGAAAAACTCGGCACAGAAGTTACAACGTTAAAAACATGGCAGTGAACAGGTTAAAGAAACTTTAATGAATTATCTCTTGAATCCTAATACCATAGCTTTGGTATTAATGTGGGCCACTTGCCCGATTATCCAAATATTGAGATATTATTAAGCAGGGTTGCTAAATGTCTTTTGCCACACAGGACCAAATTTGTCTGGTTTGGGACCAAATCTAGTAGCTTCAGAACTAAAATAATCAAATAACTTGAAATTCATCATCAGATTAAGCTTGTAGGAAAAATGCATTGAATACATATTTTTTAATCTATTGCTCATGTATAATCATGTTGTATCATATCATTTGTGTGTAATGGATCATTATCTTGGTAAATTTTCCTTCAGAACCAAACAGCTTTGTTCAGTACCAAATTTGCCCAATTTTGGTCAGGAAAAATACTGAATGGCAACCCTGATTATAAGTTCTATAAGGAAGAAAAAAGATTTCTGTTTATCAACACCAGATAAAATATTTTTCACTCATCTGTTCAGTAAAAGTATTTCAGTTTATAAAGAAAAGCTATTTACATCAAATCTGTTTTTTTACTTGCTGTCTCAAGTTGGATGTCCTTAACAGTCAAAATGAAAAAAAATTATGAATCCACATTTTAATGGCAAGAAAGAGAAAGAAAAACAGCAAAAACAAAAAAAAAAAAGAGTTGAATAAACGTTTTAGGTTATTAGAGGCATCCATAGTTAGTCTGAATCATTCTCAAGGTCACAGCAAGATCATCTGGATATTCCTCTTGGGACTGTTTGTTGGGTAGGTAATATGTATCACAGTACGTCTGGAAATAACGCCCAACATCCATGTGATTGATTACTTCTCCACGAGTAGCGATTTCTAGACTCTCTGGAAAGATAGAACAAATCAGCATAAAACTTAGATATGGATAAAATACCACGTCTGCCTATAAATGAATCATCAGAGCCAGGTCGCTTCATTTTTCTCACAATATCCCCTCTCTTTCTCATCTCTCTGTCAACAAACACTTTGCTTCATCACATACTCAATCCAGACTCTTTAGGCAATAATACAAAGGTTACATAGAACTATAAATGATTTGACAAGATCAAAAGGCCCTGACTGATTGGAGATGTCACTTTCAAAAGAACAAGTGTGACAGAACCAGTAGGACAAAGAAAAAAAAAGTTATTTTTATTAAGAAAAACAAAACTTTCAATTTAAGCATATACCCTCTCAAACTCCCACTAATTCCAACCAAGCTTTTCCACAAGTGCCTACACGTCACAATGCCATGGGTGAAATATGAGTTAATTTCACAAAGGATTATTATTGTAAATCAAGCAGGCCCTAAAAACAAGTGAGAAAGACGAATTTTTAAAAAATGAAAGAGCTATTTTTAGAAAGTGGATACTGGACTCCAGGTATAAATTTTCAAGGCTCTATGCCAAAAAATGTAACCACAAGCACTGGAATGAATGGAAAGACAAGTGAAAAGAGAAAAAGTAACCATGGTGATTCAAGAAAATATTGGCATGAATTAGAACCAAGTATTCCAACTTTTGATTAAAAGAATCGTTTCTCCCCATCCTTGATGTTGTCAACATGTTCTGGCTAATCCTTTCTTCGATCCTTGTCAGAGGCATTTTTCAAAGAAAGAGGCCAACCTTTTCTCTCCAGGCAAAGAAAAATCATGGTCATTGATATACCAACTAGATTAATCGATTTCAACAGCACTAGGTGCACAAAAAAACATAGTGCCAACCAACTACTCAGGCAATTCAAAACTATACACAGGAGAGGTCAACACCTGCTTTGCTGAGCAAAGAAAACCAAATCTCTCCCTCATTCAGAAAGCACTGGTACAAAAATTACAAAAATTGTGGCTATAGAGACTGACCTTGAGCAGCATATCTATTGCTTCCATCATTTACGAGTACATTGTAGAATGGTTGTTGGTCTTTCCTTTCCAATCGATCCACGCCCATTCGCTGGATCCATTCTAAAGATGCCATACATTTCCTGTCCCAACCGGTCACTACACACATATAGTCATATCTGCAAAGAAGGAAGAGTATCAATAATCCTACAATAATAATTACCAATATGTTTTCATTTATTCATTTGTTTTTGGTCATGCTGAAGAAAACTGATGTATAAAATTAAGTGGAGCTACCACGATTTGAACTTTAACATTAGCAGCCTTATCACTCACCATTAAGCAGGAAAGGGACCATACATCAAATTGGAAAAAAAACAACAACACAAAAAAATAGAACTGTCATCATTTTTGACAACATGGAGTTTACTAGTTTAGATAAGAGTGATCCAATGTGCATGCTATCATCTACAAAAATATTTGCACAGACATCAACCGTATCGTATGAGCTCCCTTTCATGCATAAAATCTTTACTTACATCTTATAAAATAGGTGACTTCTAGTAAAAACACATTCTTTCCCTCACCAACACTATAAAAGATTTTGCATTATAGCACCAAGATAACACACACCCATTTTTTTGTCCCTTTTACATTTTGTATGTTTTGATGATATAAAACAATCCCCAAAGTTATTTTACGCAAGGTAATAATGTATGATCTTCCAGTATAAACATACATCTGTCCACAAAATATTTCTTAAAATACCTTTTGTGCTTCATTATCAATCCAACTGAAAATTCCACCTCTGGAAAATCAGCCCTTCTTTTAGGTTTGATCTAAAAACAGAAGATAACATTTTGTTAAAAATAATTTAATGAGATTCTAACCCCAACCTTTATTTGAAGAGAAGAGATTAAAAATTTATGAATTATTAAATCTATCCAGAGAAATATCCAACTAATCTGTATTTTGAAAGAATAAAAACAACTTAGGCTGATAGAACTTTAGTCCCCTTTCAAAGTACATTCCTCAGAACCTTAGATATAATCTTCATGATTACCATCATCTGCTTTGTCACATTCTCCTTAATCTCGTCCACGACCAGCAATCACTCTCCTTCCAACAGCAAGTAGGAGGAAACTTTACAGACCTGGGTGATGTAATGTTTGACAGAAAAACCTGCATGAGACACGAAGAATAGATAGGCTTGGTCATTGTGAAAGCAATGATGACACATTACAGAAGCTCACTCAATGGTATCTCACTGCTTACTAAGAAAACCCACAGGAGAATGTCTGTTCGCACATCCACAGTAAGGTCTCCTCTGATTATTTGTCAAATTATATCAAGGTTGCATAACTGGCTCTTTAGATATTCAAAATGGCTGGATACTTTTGGGACTGACTTGAAAAAAAATTCACTCTTTTAGGATATGAAATGAGAAGAATCTTTAGTCAAACTCCTAGAGAGTTGACTTTATAATCGCAATTTGTCAGCAGAGGTAAATAATATAATCGGAAAGTAACTTACTGGTTTGTCATCCACATTTTTGGAAAGTTCTTCCAAAATGCATCTGTTTAGCTTTTCTCCTAAGCATTGGTACCTGTGAATGTTTGATTGTGACAGCTTTTGGGCACTGAGCATAACCTGTTGAAAAAAGAACATTTGATGTTACAACCTATTAAATTGAAATAATGAAGGTCATGGCCCAAAACAAAATAGCTTCCATAATTCTTCCAAGTCTACCTAGCATTCAAATTAAAAATTAGTTAAGTGTATCAGACATTAAAAATAATAATGAACAGGTTTGATTGGTCATTTAATAGAAATCCTCCATGTGACCAACATCTTTTGGCAGCATGCTGTGGAGATGCTTGGGGATGATCAATTAAAGAATTGAAAAAAAGGGTGATCAATGAATAAGTTATTCTCCTTGCATTTTATTAGACAGTGATCACTAAAAGTCTGAATCTAAAAAATTAAAATTAAAAAAAAAAACAAACATAAATGCTCCTGACACAAACTATGGGATCACTCTAAGTTGAATTTACATTGCAAATTAATCCCCACCAAGATTTATTTAGGTGGGGGGGGATTTATAAAAAAAACGGAGAATTTTCTAGAAATAATAAGTAGATGTTTAAATTTTCAGCCCTCTAGCTTCATCCATGCAAAGTTGAATAGTAACAATATGGAAACATTTTTTAAAAGCATACTATGAAACAATATTTGATGAAAAGATGTCTTCGAAATCTTGTTACTTCAAAGAAAAATGAAAATGAGTATAGTGTAGTCGTAATAAATTATATAATGCTGATCATAATTTAAGAAGAATCCTTGGACAACTATGAAGAAAATAACTTCAGTTATATTGTAATATCGGGCATACATCATACATAAATAACTGGAAATCTAATGGATGTGCATATATAATTGAGTGATTATACACAAAGTAAACATATATAAAAAGAGGATATAGTGATGTAAGAATTTAGATATTTGCAGCATATACAAATAAACGTAGGCATAAATATTATCTATGAAAAGATTATTGTGCATTTTTTAAGATTATATAAGCAAGTATAAAATTTTGTGAAGTAATGGTTATAATTTACTATGTAAATAAATGTAACTTTAAAAAAATTCAGGTCTTTAAAAATCAGATGAAAAAAGTTACTTAATGTATAGTATAATTTGATTTCAACAAAAAAGAATTTATGTAAAGAGATACTAATAAGTTACCCTCTTTTCACTACATTTACCAAAATTCTGAACCTGTGTGGTGGTCACAAGTCCAATCCCTGGGTTGGGTAGTGCAAGAAATAAAAATAAAAAAGTCATATACTCTGGTTCAGTGGAAGAGGCAGATAAGCAGCATTTAAAAGCCTAATTAACAAGGAAGAATTAACTGATCCAAGATATCCCCAGGTATGGACAGCATAATGAGAAAAATCTATCCCCACTGATTGAATAAAGGGTTTGGTTAGAAAATCTAAGGCCTCCAATTAAGAGAGAAGGTTGCAAGGTACAATGGTCAAAATATTGTGACGATAACAACCAAGACAAAGACATAAGTTTGAGTAAATCAGGGTATAAAAATGATAGATCCTCATCTCAGAAATTCAAGCAAAAATATTTTTGAATAATTCCTATGCTGTAATATCATTTTTTTGATTTCTTAGGTGAAGCATTGTTAATTATCATAAATATTTTTTGAATGAGTATTTCTTTCACCTTAATTTCTTTTATTATGACAATTCTAAGACCAGCATTCTAGCCATTAATAAGCAGCATAATTTGGAAATAAGAGAAGAGTAAATTGCTGGATGGTTAAATTTGAATGATTGCATTTGGTGGCTCCTGTAGCATAATTGGTAAGGTAGCTCTTACGTTGACAGGCTCCCAGAGATGAAAGATGCAAGTTCAAACCTTGCTGGAATCTCATCCTTTATTTCTGGTCTAGGCTACTAACTAATGACCATAGAATGATTTGAGAATTGCAATGAAAAGCAACTGAAATTAAGATGTAAGAAACACCAATTAAAAAAAGATTATTAATTCCTTATCGATCAATAAATCTAACTGACCTTCAAGTATTGGACAATGTCAAAACACTAGTTGATGCTTGTGATGAAATTTACGGATATATTTGAATTCCTATGAAAAGATTTCTTTTGAAAAACTGAACTTATTAAAGGGGAAGAGTCTATTTGAGTAGGAGATATTCTCATCAGCAAAATTGTTGCCTTTGATTTGAAGAGACAGATATACAAACAGAAAAGAGACACTGCTTATTATATAAATAAAAAATATATTTGTATTATATCATCTATGAAGTAATCAACATTAATATCATTACTTTATTAAAATGTTTATGGATATATTTTAATTCATATGAGTTGTCTTTCTTCACAAAAGAATCTACAGTAGGTTCTTTTCTTATATCAGTGGAAGAATTCATTGTTTCAAAAGGTGAGGTATGGGATATTTTTATCAGTAGAATTGTAACCTTTAAGTGGAAGAGCCCACTGTCGTGGACAGAAAAACAGGAAAAATCTTACTGTTCATTATAAAAGTAGGTTTATATGCAATTTGTTTTTATATTGGATATTCTAGAAACTTTTATTCTGGAAAAGAACATTTTTCTGCACATTCGCTTATTTTCTTTTCTCCCCTCACCTTCCCTTTTCTCAAACCATTTATTTCTCCTCTGTACCTTCCTCCCCTCTTATCAAATTACGTTTCTGACACTTTTTAAGGAAAGGGGTCTCTGTTTCTAGCCTCTTGAAAAAAAAAATTTTTTTTTGCAGGTAAAATTTTCATGAACTCAATCCTTAAGACTCTGGGGTACCCAGGAAATGTATCAGTACTGAAAATAGTTAATGAGTAAAGGTTTTAGAAGAGGGTTCAGTTTACAATGTGATTATGATCAAAGAGTAGTCACATGTTTTCTGCCATCTCCACGGAAGTATGGCTTACACGAATAATCTCCATTTTAGTTAGAAAATGGTGGAAAAAAAACACTCGTTCCCAGTTAAAAACTGTGAACAAATGAAAGAGAAGAGACTTAAAGTAAATGCTTGAATTATATTGTTACGGATTCGAATAAATTAAATTGTTTTTATTTGTGTGCCATTTTCAATATTGAATGAGTGAGGGTATGATACTTTACAATCGGGACCACCTTCCTGATTTTGTATCAAAACCCAACCCATGAGGTAATTCATGTAAGCTGTACAACTGTCCCTCTCTCCATAAAGATGGTGGAAAGTATGCGCCTACTTCGTCATTATAAACTATCATTAGAACCTCCTCCCTGCAAAACCTTAATAAATTAACTTTTTTCTAAACTGATAGATTTCCTGGGTACCACAGAGTCTTATGGATTGAATGCATAAAAAGTCACATGCAAAAACATTTTTGATTTTCAAGAGGCTAGAAAGACACCCCTTTCCTTCTTTTCTCCCCTCTCCCTTCCTACTGTGTCTGTCATGATCAAACCCGATGTTGTATATTTATGATGGATGTTAGCAAAGTGACAGGTCATGGACGAGTCATTTACAAAAATTGAAGTAACGAACAACACAAGGACAACAAACAGAGGTTTATGCATGTGATGAATGTTACAGTGATATTGCGAAACTGGTGATTTCCATTTCATGAAATACTGTGGTATAGTGTCAAACTAAGCTGCAAATACACTGTAAATACTGAAGTAGAATATCATCATTATCAATCTTTCAACGTCCGTTGTTGGATATAGACCTGCCCCAGGATTCGCCACACTTCTCTATCATGAGTGTCGCGGAGCCAGTTCTTTCTGAATTTGTCTAGTTCGTCTTTCCATCTAATATTCTGCTGGCCTTGGTTCCACATGTGATCTCGGGGGATCCATGTCGTGAGTCGTTATGTCCATCGGTTGTCCGCCATTCATGCAACATGGCCAGCCCACTGCCATTTGAGCTTTTTAATGGATTCTATGATGTCCCTGACTCCTGTCTTTTTTCTGGATGTACTGTGCTGTCTTGTGGCCCAGCATAATTCTTTCATGTGCATGTTGCATGGTTCTCAATTTGTGGATCTATCTCTTGGTTAGGTTCCATGTTTCAACTCCATAAGTGACTATTAGGAGGATGCATTGGTTATACACCCTTCTTTTTAGGATTAATGGGATCTTCTTATTTTTGAAGGTTAAGCTTGCTCTGCCAAAAGCTTGCCATCCTAGTGTGATTCTTCGCTTGATTTCTTCTTCTTTAGAGGGTCTCATGGAGATTTGTTGTCCTATGTAGATGTAGTGATCTACTTTCTCGAGTTCCGTGTCCTCGATTTTGATCTTAGTGTTTTAATCTCCAAAGTGGTTGTTGCATATGATCTTCATCTTGCTGCAGCTTAGTTTGACCGAATGGCCAGGTAGTTAGACACCAAGAGAGGATCAAACCATCACAAGCTTGTTAGTCATCACTAGACTGATTGCAAAACTAGGGATTTGATGAAATCACTAGTTCCACAATCTTACCATAACATATAAACAGTGCTAAGTGGGCTGGGAAGGGAACAACCATAGGACAAACCTGACGTTGCCAATAACTAGTCTGGAAAATTCTCTTCACAGCGGAAAACACCTAAATGAGTAAACAGTACAGGAGATATTTCATTTCATTTTTATCACCACACTGCACTAATCTGAAGAAGTTTAGTCTTGGATTCATAGAATTTGGCCACAGACAATGGAAGAGGAAAAAAATACATACTCAGAGACACAGCAAGTGAATACACACAAACGGTGTACATATACATATACACACAGTGTACATGAAACAAACACACGCACACAGTGTATATGTAACATACAAACATAGACAGAACACACACAAACAAATACAGAGAGCAGACCACACACATACAAAGTGTATACATAACCTTAAGTTAGGAGCAGCTAATGACATGAGGAAAGTCACTTTGTGGCACTTTGATGAAAAGAAACTAATTGATGCTAGAATATTAAATAACCAAGAAAGTGAGTTTCAGTCTATTTCAAACAAAAAAGAAAGTCTTCAATGGGGTGAAAGTTTAGATTCTCAGAAAGAAGAAATTTATGAAAAATCTGCTGGGTGAATAGAATATGTATAGTGGTGAAAAAATGAGAACAAGAGACAACACCAAGTTCTGTATACAGATCCTCTCTACTACATAAAAGAAATTAGAATATATGAAATAAATATCAACACATATTTTAAAGAAGCAGCGAAATGGGGGCAGCATAATAATTAACTGGCAAGGGAAGCAGAATTGGACAACACAGGGTTTGACTTTTGACCAAGGTTGCTCATGTTCACTTTGCACAGATGTCCTTGGGAAAGACCTGAATCCACTTTCCCCCCAGCTCCAGGTAAATACCAGGGCAGTAGGAGCCCTTAAGCCCAGGTAAAGGAAGTGAGTTGGGTGTAGGGCTGGCAACTCCACCCTTAAAAACCTACTTGGTACTGGAACTGCAGCAGTACCACCCCAGCTATTGTCTGCTGGTGGGGTGTGTTTATAACCCTGTGCTCCACAAAGAGTTAACAGGAATAAAAATGTTGAAGGAGCAGACAATTTATGTACAGCTTAGAATGACGATACCATCAGTGACTGCATGTATTCAAATGGATCTAATTGCTGTTTTTTTTTTCACTTATATGTACAACAATACAAACTTCAGCAGAGAAAGACTCAAATTAGAACTTCTGTTTGAATAACAAAAAGGAATTTTATAAGATCATTAACATTGATGGAAATTTCTCTCTGTATTTGCTTTATTTTTAGTTATTTTTCAAATCTGTATCAACTGTTTCAGATACTTAATACACAGAATTTCTTTCTTCTATTTTTCCAATCCCTTCCTTCAGTTACATCAGTCAGTGGTTGGTCTTCTATTGTGTGCAAGTTTTGTAGCAGAACGGCAAAGTGTGTAAGTTACAGGGGTGGACAGGTCAAAAGCTATTAGCAAAATTTCTATTCCATCAGAGTCTGCGACCTCTGAAATTCAAGGGACTACTGTAGGACGCACGGTTAATTTCCAAGACTTATTTCGGGGGAAAAAAGATAGCGTCTTCAAACAGGCAAATACAATATTTTACATTTCATAGAGATTCAGTATAAAAATAAGCAAACCTGTTCTAGATTGATTTGTGCTCTCAAATTGCATTCAGCCCAAACAGCCAACATGTCCAAGTCATCAGGGTCTAGCAGAATTGTTAGTTTCAAGTAATTTCGAACCATCAGACCCCCTTCTCCTGTCCGGCCAATCCTGAGAAGTTTGGAGGCAATATTGTGAAACCACTGAAACAGCAAGTTATACTCTGTGATAGAAATGAGAATAACAGTTGAAATAATACCATACAACTACAGAGGGAATCTGTTTATCTACTGTCCCACCACAGCAGAAATTTGACACAAGGTCGGGCTTAACGTGGGAAATGGCTCCAGCCAACGCAACTTCGATTGCCAAGCAACCGTAGAAGCTAAAGCAACCTCTGTCACGAAAGCGTCCACTAGGGGACCTGCTCCTTTAAGTGCAATGGAGCAGTGCTGCTCCAGGGAAACTGAGCCCCCGCAGCTGGGCCGAGTAATAATAGGAGGGACCAAGGACGAATCCAAAGGCCTTCAATGCGCTTAGCAGTGGCAACCTCAGTAAAACCTCATTAGTTGACACACTGCACCAGCACATTTGATCTTTGATACCATCCACATGCCAATCTCCGGCCCATTCAACAGGCAAGTGTCAGTAGCTGTGCCTCGGGCTCTGCCATGGAACAGATACTACACATTGTTCTTGTCGATAAGGCCAAAAAAAGGCAATAAAAGAGGGAGCTGTTAACTAGAATCATGGATAATGTTATCAGTTTATTATTGTAATCCAAATCAGTTGGTTCCAAACACTTCATTCAAAATGAATTGAAAATTTTTAGAAATCAAAAAATAAATTTCAATGATTTTTTCATAACAATGTTGTTTATAAAAATGAATTTAAAAACAGAATAATGAATTTTTAACAATAAATGTAAATTTATAACAATTGTTTCTATCTTTAAATCCTTTGCTTAATGTTATCAGCCACTATCTAAAAGACTCTGTCCCAAAGTGATCACAATCCATATTTTAAGCTTTAAAAAATGTCTATATGAGTGGTAACTAGTCTAAGAGATGGACAACTTTGAATTCAATCAAGGAAAGTCCAGTGTTGTGAGAGGCTGACAATGGACAGAGTAATGAACATGTTCCCAAAATGTTCAGTTCATATTGCTCTGAAGCCTCGATGGGCCTAGTAAACCAGAAATGAATTACAATGAATTGCTCATGCTAAATAAAAGAGAATGAAAATGGATGGAATGGCACAACCGCTACCACCCCAAACATTCCTCGAATTCTTGGTATTATCAAAGCTCAAGTGTAAACAGCATTCAATTCATCATTATCTTTCATTTTCTATATAAACTAATAAACAGTTTTATGGCAGTCACAGTATGTGAAAAAAAAAAAAAAAAGAATTTACACAAACACGGATGAACAAGTTATGAGGATTCAGCATCTCATCTTTTTTCTTAACCTTGAAAGATCAGCATAGTATAACTTTTCTCCACCTCAATGAAGTAGAAAGAGGAATTAAGTTTCTTAAAATCTTACTCCCCCTTAGTTCTATACAAGGCAACTTTTAGCACTGATTACAAACCTTTAAAAAATCTAGCTCATTTTAGCAATAATTAAATCAAGAAATAAAACTGGTAAAACTAAATAAAAATAACAGTAGTTTTTGACATTTTATAGTTAGAAACATCTTCAGAGAGAGAAATGTTACAAAGTATTAATTATTATCAATTTTTTCCAACTCAATTTTAATTAATTTTGATCCCAACTACTCAGACAGTCAGTTTATGGCTTTTCGTAAACTGTGCAAGGCAGAAATGAAGGATACACTTCCAGTGAGACTCAAACTCACATCTTGTTTGCCAGAGGAAACTCAGTTATCAGTATGTGATAAAATTGATAGGTCAAAATAAATTTGAAAAGCCAGAAGTAATAATTACCGTTTTTGGTGGGAAATTGGGATCTTCATAATGTATGTGATAGCGTTGGGTCTCACTCAAGAATCGACCATTTTCATTTGTATTCAAATATGTATATTGCTTGTAACTTTCTTGTTCTCTGGAAAAGGAGAGAAAAAAAGCTTACACAAAAAAAGTAAATCACTGCAAAAATATTACTGCATTAAGAATTATCAATCTACAAATATAAGGATGATAAGAAGCAATGTAGATATGAGTGTTACGTTTATATCATCAGTGACATCTGATGATGCAACTTATGGGGAGTGGGTAGGGAGAGAAAGGAAAGTTAGTAAATTAAATAAGAGGGAGAGAAGGAAGAAAAGAAAATCGAGTAGTTTACTAATGGGATAGGAAAATTTTCACACATAGAACTAATCCATGTTTGTATAACATTTAGATGAAAATATGGACCAGCCACAAAGATCAGAAGAGGTAAGAAAGAGAATAACAGTCGAAGAGTGAGATAATAGTTAATCTTAGTTGTAAACACTCATAGAATATTCACAGTTCTATCTTGAGTAAATGGATACTACCACAGCAATCAGCTTATAAAAGTATTCATGGCTTGATAATGATTGAAATCAGCATTGAATAGTTTTGAGCTAAAAGCTCATCTTTGTCTATGGAAATAAGAGTAGATCTAATTACAGCAGTCTTTCCAATTTCGTGGACTTGAGAATTCACATTTTTTTCATCATGGGTTTCACTTATCTTCCAGCTGACTTTTGAGATATTGGTATTTTTTGATACAATTCGGAAGTTTTATCGGGCCATAAATGGGACCATGACCAATCTCAAAATTGACCCCAAAGTTACCTTTCAGCACATTTTGGTGTATCTCAGACTCTCACTTTTGAAGTTTTATGCCAAAGAAGAGGTGAGGGGGGGTCTTCATTATCAATTAATTGAGAAAGAACAAGTATTAAACTATCTCCAATGCACCAGGTATTTCAAACACATTGCTAACACTTTCCACCTGCTTCCAAAATATTGTTGTTGCTTTCATCTCAAGTAATAAGAAAAGGAAAAATCTTAAATTGATATGACTGATAATGATTCCGAAAATAAAGTGTTTTTTTTAAAACAGTAAACCAAAATTCGTGAAAGAGGAAACGATTTGCTATGAAATAAATAAGCCACACATACAAATGGACATGAATGATTTTCTAGTTCTTGAGCCGAGGTAGCGTATCTATCCAGCTAGTTCTCATCATCTTCATCTGTCTTTCACTGTCTGTTGTTAAACATAAACCTTTCAAAGGATTCACCACACTTCTCTATCATGAGCGTTGCGGAGCCAATACTTTCTGAACTCGTCTGGTTTGTCTCTCCATCTCGTATTCTATCGGCCTCAATTGCGCATGTGATCCCTGAGGATCCATGTTGTGAATTGTGATGTCCATTGGTTGTCTGCATTCTTGCAACATGACCAGCCCATTGCCATTTGAGTATTCTAATGGATTCTATGATGTCTCGGACTCCTGATTTCTCCCTGATATACTGTACTGTCTTGTGATCTTTCCCTGTGAGGTTGAGCATGATTCTTTCATGTGCTGCACATTGCATGCTTCTCAGACTGCAGGTCAGCCTTTTGGTTAGATTCCATGTTTCAGCTCCATAGGTGACTATCAGAAGGATGCATTGGTTTTATACCTTTCTTTTAAGGATTATTCCTAGGGAAAAAAAAAGCTAGCTCTAGCAAACTGCAAATATTTTTGACTCACTATTTTCCTTTTAAGTTGTCGAAAGTTGAGAAACAATTGACAGCACAACAATCCATACTGGGGATTTTACAGAATTTTGATATCTTGGAGGATTCAAGGTTTGAACTTCATCAAATATCTAAAAATATCAAGATTTTGCAAAAAATAATCTAAATATATCTAAGCCTCATTAAAATATCTAAAACCAATTTCTTATATCTAAATGCAACAAAAATATCCAAGTTGGTAATGCTGAAAGCAAAATTTTTTTACCTTCTGCACAATTAAAGTGACTGCTAAATCTGGGATCCATTAAACCGAAAGTTTATTATAACTTCATCTATTTTATTTACTAGTACTAAATTGGTTATATTGCCTCTGTAAGTGTTATTAATTGACAATCATTATCAACTATTTACTTATTTATTGCATAACCATAGCATACGTTAGTAAAATTCCTGCCCATGTTTCATGTCGTCAGTGGTTTATACTGATACATTTTCAACTGTTTCTATTCTAAATGTATTAAAATATAAAAACAATTGTCATTGATATACAAATATTCATGACTGTCTTCATTACTATTTTCGACAGACTGATCATATGAAACAAAAGAAAATCATTCGGGCCAATCATGTCATTCGTAACACAATCAGTTTGGTCCACTTCATAGGACTGGTCAGATATCAATATGTTGATAGGTTTGATTTTGGGCTCTTTTTTTCATTTTTAATTTTTAATTTTTTAGAATTTTTTTCAAACAAGAGTGGCTTCAATTGTAACCTGCCTAAGAGTTGTGAGTTCAATACCTGGGTCAGGTAGTGCAAAAAGAAAAAAAAAAAAAGAAAAGAAGTCATTTATACTATGGTTAAGGGGAAGTGACAGACAAGCAGCATCACAAGGACAAATCAACCAGGGAGAATTAACTGAAACAAAATATCCTCTGACATGGACAGCGGAATGAGAACAGAATGAAGGGTCCAGTTTGAAATTTCTAGAGGGTAATTAACTATGATACACTCCTGAAGAAGGCTTGGGAGTACAATGGCTGAAATGTTGTGCCTATAGCAATAAGGATAATGATGCTAGTTTGAGTAAATCCTTGTATGAGAAATTCAGACAAAAAAGTAAATAAGAACTTACTGTGGGTGTTCTTGCCATCGAAGCAGTTGCATAAAAGGAGGAACAGGCTGAAGTAAAACACCAAGACGCCGGGCTACAGTTTGGTAGATTACAGTAAGGATCCACCGTAGACAACGTTTTGTAGTCAAAACCTGTAATATGCAAGGGTGGATCAATAAGTCCATAGCCTGACACATTGTAACTAGCTCAATTTTGGTCTGAAAATATTCACTGCATAATGTTCTATATGATATCAACAAGCCAATTTTTTTTTTCAAAATAGAACAACTTCGTTCACTTGTGAGACGCCTAATTATACTATTGTTATCATTGCTTTTTACATACCAACAAAAGTCATTGCTTTTTGAAAGATCACTTTTTTGCTTTCAATTAAAAAGCAAGATTAGCGTTCAGCATTTGTTATACAGCAGACTGTTATAGAGGCAGCATGCAACCTCTCCCACTGTCTTCTAAACACTGGTTTATTGTATCTCCCATTATCCCAACCACCAAAAACTCAGCCTGACACACCAACATCTTCATTTATGAGATCAGGGAACATTCAAAATTCTTCCCATGAAGATAAATGGTAATTCATTTTTGGCTTTACACCATTTTGGCTCACAAAAGTTTTTTTTATAGGAATGCTCTCTTTCAGATGATGGATGAACAAGGTTACCATTTGGTACTTTTCAAGATCAAAATTGGACAAATTTGGTACTGTACAAAGCCATTTCATTCTGAAAATGAAGATTTGGTACTGAAGGAAAATTTATAAAAGATAGCAATTGCTTACATATATATGATACAATATAAATACTGGTATACCCTGATTAGTGCAAATAATTAGTTTCCAAATTTTCTGTACGGTTCAAAACTACTGTTCACGGTCTCATTATGATTTAATGTGTTTTTTTCTTGCTTATACTTAATTACATTAATTTGTACAGTGATACATTAACAGTACACCATCAAAAATCGCACTATCCAAGGTATTGCTGAATACATGAACAATAGGTTAAATGAAATGCACATATTTTAATGCTTTTTTTCCTGCAAGTTAATGGATTTTAAGTCATTTGATTATTTTGGTACCAAAGCTACTTAATTAGTTCCCAAAACCATATGAATTTGGTTTGGGGCAGTAAAAGACATCTAGTGACCCTTCGGGGGAAACCTGTTACTACTCACCTTGTCAATATCAAGAAGGTCCATTGAAGTATATTCTTCAGCATAAAAAACATGTTTCTTATACAAAACAATGTTGATGGCAGTCAATATATCATGGGTCTCTCTTGAATTCCATAAGTGCGTTTCAGTAACTAAGGGGAAAACAAGATAAATAAATACTAAAACCAAAGGAAAAAAGTTTGTCTTGCTTTTGTCATTAGATGGCATCCAGTGTATAATTTCGACAAACTTCATTTAAAAAATTTGAATTTAAAAAAAAAATTTCTTTAAACATGAATAACTTTTTTAATAAAAAAGTAAAAAAATTTTCCCTTGAGATATATTTATTTGGAACCTTGAAAATTACTTTGAAGTAATTGTGGAATATAACACCCTGCATAAGCCTCCCATTTTCAGCTGAAAGTCTCCATGAAAATTTGTAATACATCTGACTCAAATGCTCCATTTCTTGTTCAATATTATTCTTCAGTTGTCCAAAAGCATTTGAAGACTTGTTTACATAAACTCTTTCATAAAGATAACTTCAAAGGAAAAAAGATTGAGAGAAGTCAAATCTGGAAAACTTGGTGGCCAATTAATTTCTAATGTACAAAAAACCAATTAACGAAGCAGAAAATGAGAGCTATTTCTGGGATGTTATATTCCACGATAAATTCAAGCTATTTCCAAGCTTCCAAATAGATATATCTAAAGGAAAAATTTCTTCACCTTTATATTAAAAAAGTTATCCAAGTTTTAAAATGGAAAAATGACTTCCATTGGGCCATCTTATATTTTGACAGGTTCATCTCAGTGTGTATTTTTTTTTTTAAATTGTCCAAATTAGTGTTTTTTCCCATCAATTCTAACATTGAAGGAGAAGAAAATAAGAAACACCTTCAGCACATTTTTTTTAAGAAAAAAGAGACAGAAAAGATTTGTGCAGTTCATGAAGAGGGTATTTTGAATGATTGAATATTCCAAAAAGTGGTTTGCCAAGATTTGTGCCAGAGATTTCTAGCTGTCACGTGGACCAGCTGAGGTAAGTAAAAATCTAATCAAGAAATTAATTGAAAATAATCAACTTAATTTATCATTCTCCATATTACATGTTGAAAATTGTTTGTACCAGCAAATAATAACAGTAGTAGTAAAGCTACCATAAACTATGATGATGTCAGTTATAATGACAACCAGAATTTACTCATAAAAAATGATGGGGTTATTCATGTATGCATCAGCATGGAAGAGCCTAAAGCTATTCTATCAAGTATTTTAATTTTGATAATACAGCTATCTGAATTTCAATTTTTTTTCTAAGTCTCAAGTTTCAAGTTGTTTTAAAGGGTGATCAGATATAAAGTCTTCAGAAATTTTACGACGTAATCTTTATTGTAATGTTATAATAGGAAGGTAATCTAACCTAATGAGATTAACGTACAGAGAACTCTGCACATGTATATATAGCTATTATATGTTCAGATGTTTATGATACAAAGTAGCCAATTCTCAACTTTTTTTTTGCCACGGCAAAGCTTTTCCCATGTTCCAGGTTTAAACAAGATTAAAACACAAATAGATAACAATTTATTTATTATCATTCCAGCTCACAGTCCCCTTCAAATGTGCCAGTGGCTCCCATGAATGTATCATCTCATTCTTTAACATTTTTTAAAATAAAATGAAATTAGATGTTAAAATCTATAACATTTATGAGAACTTGACTACTATTTTCCTGTTTATTATTTTTTTTAAATTTTATTCTCAAGATGCCTATAAGCCATATTATATCAAAATGAACACAGGAAAATTCAATAGTTCTAATATTCTGATAATAATCATTATTTTCTGAAGGTAGACTTTATCTTTCTTGTATAGACTAACTTTTCTTTCTTACCAAAGGACCATATTGAATTTTTAACTTGACAATTATATTACACACAGTTTTACTTCAGGAATCGCTGCTTTAATCATTAGCACTCCTTTAAGCAACTTCATTCACTGAGTGAAAAGCTTGTTCTGCCACTGCAGGTGACACCAATTGCCAAAATGTCAATTTCAGTCATACATGAACAGACAAACAAGTTACAGGCTTTTAAAGTCACTAAGAGCACAAAATCTCGGTGTCCTTGAAAAAGAATGCAGCGTAATAAAGCTTAAAACATTGAATGATCCAGAGGTTACTCACTATCACAGATGCCGCATTTGATGACAGGGTGATCGGGGCAGTATTTGCCGAGTTCCTTGATGACTTCTAAGGCAAGATTGTCCAATTTCTGTGAAACTTTTCCAATATCAGTAGACTGTTCATATGTATGCCAATCATGAACCAATATTGTTCCTAATAAAAAAATGTTTCAACATTATGTGAGACATAAATAGAATCAGCTACACCAAACATCTTGAATCAATATTTGCAAAGATTTACCAATAAAAAGAAAGTGTTGATAATGAGAGCTCTTATCAAAATAAACAGATTCAAAAAAGACTGAGAAGTTTTTTGAAAGCCAAAAGAATAAGTCATCAAAAACCTAAAAAAAAAAAATTAAAGAAAATTCACTTATTCATTCTTTATATCAATCCAGAGAGAGAGAGAGAGAGAGAGAGAGAGAGAGAGAGCCCTCAATTTTTAGACAGGAAAAGGTGCTGGAGCAGAGAGTAAGAAAATGCGTGGATGACAAGCTTAGCCCCAAGTGGGCCTGGCTCAGTCATCCTCTGCCCTCTCTGCATCTTTTGTCTAGTCTTTCCTACAGTCTCGGGGTTGGTCTGCCCAAATAAATAGTGGGGGTAGCAACTCTAGCCCATAAAACCTACTTGCAACTGAAACTGCATCAGCATCAGGCCAGTCATTACCACCTGAGTAGTGGCAATAGAAAGCAACTGAAATTAAGATGAAAGAAATACTACTCAAAAATTGATAATGGATATAAAAAGTGTTTCATATTAAAAAGATGATATTGCAGTAAATGTGCTAGGGGTGACAGTTCCAGTCTCATAACTCGGCACAAGGTTTTTGTTCCCCAGTGCCATGCCATAGGGGCACTCATCATTCTAGGTGTGTCTTGGGTGGGATAGCCCGATAGAGCCCATCCCTCTCTAGGCTTCCTCAATTCTTCTCTTTATGATAAGTGCCTAGCTGAGAAGCATTGATATTTTTAGAGTTTCTGGTATGACTTGGTTAGAGATTGAACCCATAACCTACCAAACAGGACACAAGCACTCTACAACTGGGCCACAGTGATCAGTGAAGGTGACCGAGTCACATTTAATCAACTTCGGCTTGAATTTGAAATTTTTATGCAGAAAAGTTTGATAAAATCTTGTTGAAACTCCATAAAAGCCAATTGTTACCTATTTCCAATTTCTGGGTATAAACTGGTTGTGCCATATATTCATGCCAGGCTTTCCTCAAAACTCTGTGTCGAAGATGTAGCAGGAGTTTACCAGAATAGTACTGTTTGGTAAGAGTTTGGTCTTCTCTGAAAAGCAGGAAAAAATAGAACTGAAGCAGAAAGATATATTTCGAGAACTTTTGAAATAAACTTTTTATATTGGATTCAGCATATGATACTCCAAGCAAAAAAGTCTAGCCAAAACAAATTTGAATCAGATGTTTGTTTTTCATACTAGCTTAAAGAATAAGTTAACAAAACTGACTGAAAAGCAAATCAATATTTTAAAAGAATTTATCTTTCAAGCCTCTATAAATGTTGTGTAATTATATATCCTAAAAGAAGTGTACAAACATGTATATCCCAACACTAATGGAAACATCAGGATATATTCATCCCCGAGTCTCAGAAGGGTTGAAAAAAGATAAAACTAGAACCTTTTTAATACTAAAACAGCCTGAGGGGTAAAAATATACTTGTATTTTACATCTGTCCAAAGTTGAAAAGATGTTTTTGATTGCATCTGTTCACACAATATTTCCAAAAGTTCTCAATGAATTTCAATGGAATTTTGTGGAAGGGTAGGTAATGGAGTAAGAGAGAGGTGGATCCAGGAATTCTTTTCTGATAGAGGGATATTTTTTTCAGTTTTCTTTTTCAATTATATATATATATATATATATATATATATATATATATATAAACTCATGACCATCCACATGGTATCTCAAAGAGTTCTCACTGAATTTCTATGAGATTCAGTGGAGGGGTGGACAATAGGCCATGAGAGAACCAATTCAATTTTTGAGTGGACCCCTGTACAATAATCTCCCCTATGTTGTGGTTATACGATCACAATTGCAATAATTTCAAATCTTTCTACACAATATCTTAAAAAATTCTCTGAACAATAGTGTACAGAAGAACAGATTAAATCTTTGAGCTGATGATGGCAAAATTATCCTCCCAACAGTGTATTTTTATGTCCAACATAAAATAGTCTACACAATATCCCCAAAAGTTCTCAATGAATTGGAATGATATTTTGTGGAAGGGTGAATGAAAGGCTATGTGGGAACTGATAGAATTTGAGGGCAGATCCATGCACAATTACTCCCTATGTCAACGGTGTTCACAAAAGTATGTGCTCTCAGTGGGTTTTCTAGTTCTTTATGAAATTCTGAGAAGAGTCATTTTCATAATTTAACAAGTTATTAAAACTGATATCAACGAGGATGAGACTCAATCTGAAAGATATCTATAACATCATATTTTCTGAGATATGTCTCAACAGAGTTTAATACCTGGAGATTGTTGGTTGTTCTAGAGCTGAGGCAATAGCTTTGTTTTCTTCCTTTAAAACTCATACAAAATATTAAAAATTACCACACAACTTTTTGAAAATCTATAAACCATACAAAAAAAAAAAAAGAGAAAATTATCTGAGTTTTGCTTGTCATCAATTTTCTTAAATCTATTTCTAAACTGGAAAAAAAAATTTGCTTAGATATATGTAGATATAAGTACATCAGATATACATTTAATGAAAAAAAAATGTACGAAAATCACTGAATCCAATATGCAGGTATTACAACTAAGGGTCCATCTACTGAAGCCTGATAAGGAGAGTTATAGGGCTTGGATGAATTGCAATGAATGGTAATCCTTGAAACATTCTTGTAAACTATCCATCTAATAGTCACACAAATGGTATTCATTATTTCATCTTCTTTTCTGCTAGTTAGCGATAAAATAAACACAAAAATGAAATATACAATCATATACTTATTTGCACAGTACTAAATTGAGATTCAGGACGAGTGGAGCGGAGTTGGTTACCATCATGGAAAATAGAATCGGCAGACCAATTCTGATTTTCGGATAAGGCTGCTTCACTTCACTTCGCACCACTGCCTCTGGGGAAAGCATAAACACACTTCTCCTCCCAGCCATGGGCAAATAGCAGGGAAGTTGGCTCTGTTAGCACTCCTTATAAATGAAGGTTACTCTGACTTGAAAACCCACATTATAGCTGGTCCCAAGTTCAAGTGAAAGAGAAGAGTCAGACATGGGGCTAAATATTTAATTGCTATGGAAATTGCAGTAGAGTGGTTGTGGCCCCCATTCTCCACAAGGAGTCTACAAGGAACAACAAAATACATTAAGATTCAATTTCAACTTACTCTGGATCCCGAAGAAGTTTCTCAAGGTAGTCAATAATGCACTGTTCATGATACGGGTCTTCTTCAATGAAATTTGTGAGGTTGACAAACATTTTCTCTGGCACTTCTTCATATTTGTAACACGTCTCTGCAAGTTGACTGAGGAAGTGCTCGACATTTCTTATGCAAGAATAATGTGCCTGGAACTGTCTTTTCCATGAGGCTGGCAATTGAATATTGAGTTTTGAGTAAAATAGAGGCCAGCTTGAAAAAAAAAAAAGAAAAGATAAACATTCAGTTGGATAAGAATGCAATAAATTATCTCCAAAGTCTAATTGAAATGAAATCAAAATTATTAGCAACTGAAAGGCTTGCTAAGATTTAGGAAAGAATAAAATGAGAACCATAAGTTCAACGATGCATGTATCATCCATGGTAGTAGCAAGAAGAGGAAGATGAGGATGGTTCACCTGAAGGTTTGGACCAAGTTTCACATTGATCCAACGTGATACAGTTCTGGAAATTGATATTTAGCGTTACTAGTTGTGGTAGTGGTAGTAGTGGGAGGAGAAAGAGAAAAAATGAGGATTCATCTGAAGATCTAGACTAAGTTTATTATTAATCCAACATAAGGTGGAGAAAATTGATAATTAGCATTACTAGTTGTGGTAGTAGGAGGCTGAGGAAAATGGTTCACCAAAAGGTCTGGACCAAGTTTCATATCAATCCAACATGATGTGGCAGCGAGAATTGATACTTGACATTTTAGGGACTGACTGAAAAGGATCTGACAGAGATGTGTTGGACACATCTAAAAATAGAAGTAATTCCCCAAGAAGTTCATTAGGAAAGAGAAAGAAATAGGCCTTTGTTACAGTGGTTTGTGGCTTGCAGGGCTATCAAAAGACCAAAAATCATGTGGAATAAGTCAAGTCTGTGATGAAGAACTACAGTAAAGTTAGCTGTAGGCTGTCTATTAAAGTAAATATCCCTCACAACTGTTTTGATAAATTCAAAACAACATAAGAGCATACTTGGAGGAGCAAGGCCAGCACTAGACTTTGAACGCCACTTTATGCGATCTAATGACAATTAAGCCCAAGGCCAACAAGAATACATCTGAGCTTTTTAGTTGTTTCAAGTAAAATAAAAAATGAGAACAAGAATTTTTGTTAACAATAACATACATTAATCTTTCAAATTACTGTGTAAACATACTGACATGGAAAATAGCATTAGATATACAGTTAGTAAAGCAATGAGTATTTACTAGTAATAAGGATAATACACAAGCTAGGGTTTTTGCAAAAAATGAATCCCCTGATGATTAAGCCATTGAAAAAGAAGACAATTACAGGAAGTATAGTGCAAATAATATCTTTCCCTTCCTTCAGTTAATTAAATCTAATGGACCTTGCAAGCTGCTAAACAGGTGTGACTAAAATATCTCAAGGGTACCTTGTGTTGTTTAAGTATAGGTTTGATTACTACCCCTGGATCTGCACATGATCATTTGTTTACATCTATGATATGAATATAAACCAATTCTCACTCAAAAGTAAATTCAACACAATAGTGCCACACAAGTGGAATGATTGAGGACAGGTCTGGTTAGTCACTCCATAGAAACCATCATATGACCAACATCTTTTGGCAGCATGTCATGTTGGGGCATTCAATTAAAAAAACTGGGAAAAAATATCAATAAGTTACTTCTCTTGCCTCTTGCCTTTATGATTTCCCACACTCTCCTAAACTTTATGCATTTTGGGCAGTGAAAAAGTTTGTATTTTCAAAAATACAGGTGTGAATGCTCCTGGACACAAACTAAAGGATTAATTTAGCATAAACTTACATTGCAAACTGAATCCCCCACTAAAAACCCATTTAGAGGCATGGAAGTTTCAAAGAACAAATAAACCATTTTTTCTAGACATAATAAGGAGTAAATGTTGACATTTTCAGCCCTCTAGCTCCATTAGTGCAGCCTGCGTCCATGATGCACAGTTAGTCAACCAGAACAACTGAAGAATCTCATGTTGACAGTTTTATTTAACAGTCTCTAATAATAAGGAAGGTAAAAAAGAAAATTCATACTATCACTAATTAAAGTCATCCCTTGCTATTTGCGGTTCAGACTTGAAATACTTTAATAGGAATTGGCCGGGTTGCAGCACAGAAAATATGATATACAGTATGAACAAAATGCAAAAAAGTTTAGGAAAGGGTAGGAAATCATAAATGCATTGGAATAATATTTGTGTAATTAATTCATTTATGTAGACGATATGAACCTGGTTGAAAACTCCAATGTTCACACTTACGAAACCAGTTAGTCAAACTATTTTAGACATAGAATTTTTTTCCCAATTCACTGTGCTGTAATCAAATTTATTTTTTTAGTAGATGAAGTATCATGAATCATTTATAAACAACTTTTTCCTTTCATGTTACTATTTACATTCATCTCAATATTTTAATGCATATGTTGCTTTTTATAACAATTTTTCTCGGGCATGATAAAAATAAAAAAAAGCAACAAAAATATTAAGATGAATGTAAATAGTAACATAAAAAGGAAAAAAATTGTTAATATCCACTGCAGTGTATTTTTATGAAATTTACGGTTTTCGTTAATTAACTGTAAATACATATTTTTCATAAGCATATACCAACCACTTCATTAACGATCTTTTAAAACGTATTGCAAAAATTAATTCTTAGAAAGTTTAATTTGGTAAGAACTACAAGAAAATAGCATAAGTTTAACTGCAAGAAAAAAAAAGAAATACTTTTGCGCACTCACTGAGGATTTCAGAACTGATAAAGGCTGTTTTCACATTTTTGACTAAAAAATATCAATTGATGAATATGTCAACAGAAAAAAAATGAAGTTAAGTCTGAAAATTAAAAATTTTTACTGCATTCATTTATTTACTTGCACTTCCATAATTTTAGTCTGGTAAATTGTTTGTTTATATAGTTTATGATACAAGATTTATGGGTTTTGGGGGCCGAAATGGTTCCAGGGTGGGGCAGCTAAAATCATTTGGAGATTTTTGTATTTATAGCCTCCTGGTGCCCTTAACCCCAATGAATAGCACAAGGTAATTGAGATTAAATTTTTCTCATGTTTCAATTTAACCAAGAAGGTTTTGTCCTACTTTGCATTCTAACAGAAGTGTTTTATCCATGACTCCATAACGTCACATACAGATCAGAGAGAATAGGAGACAAAACAGAAAATATCTCTATAATACAGAGCTTAGCATTCTTTTTTCAGCAGTTAATAAAAAGATTAAATTTCATTAATCCTAAAGGCAATTCTTAGTTTAATATCATTAGAACCGGTGACATAATTAAGCTGCTTTCCACACAAAGAAACCAGTTAATCTACCTTTTATTGTAGCCGAGGAATACCTTAAAGCAGTGTTATTAAGTCATTAATTTTCAGAGAATGTGAACCTAATAAGGAAGCATATTTTCATAATCATTTTCGCATTAGCCTGTACTGATAAAAAAGAAAAACATACAAAAGAGATAAAGATATGTTTTATTTTTGTGTGAATGATTGATCAAGAGTGGTTTAATGGTTACCAGCATGGAAAATGTTGGCTTAAACTCTGGCTGAGGCTGTTTGCATTCACTTTGCACTAGTGCCCTTGGGGAAAGCATGAATCCATCTCTCCCCCCCTCCCTTGAATAACACGGCAGACTGGGCTCTCAAGCCTTGGTTGGTAACCAGTCAAGAAGAATAACTCTGAAATCAGAATCAGGAGAGGAATTCACTCTTCCTCACCAAGTATTGGTAAAAATAGCAAAAATATTGTTGGGGGTAGTGCTTGCAGTCCCACCCAAAAAAACCCACTCGTTAAATATGATCAGAGCATAAACTGAAGGATGAACCAAATTAAGGATGTTTGATTATAAAGAAAGTTGATTATCTTGTTTGTGAAAAAAGCAAAGTTTGTTGGAATAAAAATTAAGTTGAAGATGACGTGTTTAACAGTAGAAGTGCATTCATTAAAGAAGGTTGGGGAAAGAACAACAGCTTTATTTTCCTTTGTGATATAAAACTATCTTTCTTTATAGCAGTCTTAAATTGAAAGAGAAAAACTATTTTCTCCTTTTTTTTGTTGGTAGTTTCAAGAAAGGCGACTAGAATATCTGGTCTATGTTTACAAGTGACTTTCAAAACTATCAGGAGGTGAGATTGGTTCAGCAGTCAATGGTGTGGGCAATGGAATCAGTAAGTAAAGTTCAAAATCCAGCCAAGTCTGTTCACATTCACTTTGCACTAATGCCCTTGGGAAAGGCATGAATCTATCTCTTCTACCCCCCACCAGCTATGCATTAAATGATAGGGCAGACTGAGCTCTTCAACCTTGATTGGCAACCAGTCTAGAAAAAGTACAATTCTGAATTCAAAACCATGGAGAAGACAACAAGCTACCACTCTATTATCATTCACATGAACAATGATGGTAATGCGCCATGATCAACCATGTCCTAGAGGAACATGGGACATTTTGATGAGCAAAACTTAGGAGTGCAGGTATTCATATTAGAATGTGTATTGTCATGCAAAGTTGACATAATAACCATCACTAGGTATATTGTTTTGCAAATGACTTGAAGCTATATACCGAATTCTTCAGTGCAAATCGAATGAGAGTGACTATTATTGTTCCAAAGTTGTAGTTACAGTCACTATGCATAGTGTGACAGGTACCAGCTTTGCTGGGTCTGGTCTTGGGCCTATACTGTGCTTGAAGATCTGCAGAAGGGTTGTTAACAAAGTTGGTTAAAATGTCTGAGTTTAGTTTGTACAGTCACAAAAAGAATCTACCAAAGATATGGCAACTTCAGAGATCAAAGACGAAAGTTCATGTAAAAGTTGAACAATAACAGAAGCGTGTTTTTGACAAGGAACAATGGATTCAAGCCTTTAGTTATGAATGGTCAGTACTTTTTGTAGTTCTGGACTTGGTTAAGTATCTTTCATTGGGACTTAAAGAAAAATTCAAACTTTGCCAGTACTTTGTGGAGTCAAAGGGTTGCTAGGTCATCTGAGAAGTCCTCTCTTCAGCAGCAGTTCAAGGGTCAATTTCAAGTGTATTTATCGAGAACCCCTGTAAGGGCTTTGGCTAAAAACCCCTTGGTCAAATCCCACACATTTCCAGAATAAACCGGACAACACTTTTGACCTACCTTCACTTTGCTAGCTTTTTATTTCATTGGTCAGTTTCTACTCCCTATCTCTTTGAATGGATGGATTTATAATCATTACATCATCTACATTGATCAATTTAATCACTTCATCTCCATTCAGAAAGGGGCATTCCTAAGAGAAAAACACTTTCACTTCTTTCATGAATTAATTCTTTAATTAATTTAAAAGCCTATTTTTCTGAACAACAGTTTTTTCATTTCATGAATCCAATCCATTTTCCCCTTAGGTAAACAATCCTGCTATTACAATTCCAACCAACACTCAAATCAAAAGTACATTTTAAATGTGGTCATAATTTTCTCTCATTCGCAATGATTCCGGTGCCGGATAAATCTTAATTGTTCCAATACAATGCCTAATCTAATCATTTCCTTTTCATTATTTTTACACCTAGATAACTTCTAGTATCATATTTTTTTTGACAACTGGGTATGTGTAATTTGGGATAAACAACCGCTTTGAATTATGATAATCTGCACAATCCGTCTCATATTTTGAGACAATGGAATTAGTGCTTTTGTGTAAACTCTCTTTTGCAATCAATCATCAATCAAAACTACATATAAAATCCACACTAGTCAATGTGTTACATTGCTCATAAATGAGCCTTTTCGTTACTTAATCAAACAGTTAAATTGCTGGAAAATAAAAATGTTTTGACGCTTTTTCTAAATCATTGTACAGAAATGTTTTCAGCTTCCTATTGATTGAATCCAGGTGATTAACAACAAGTCATTTCAGCCTTTCAAGGAAATTTGCAAGAAAAAAGCTCATCATGATAATCGAAGGATAAAATGTTGTTGGAGGATTGACACTTTATTTGAACAACTATCTTAATCATTTTTGTTATGAGATGTGGCATGGGTGACATCAGATAAAACAGGAATTTCAAGTGCCCCTCAAATGTGCTAGAATCTGAAGTGGTCTCAAGTGGGTGAGAATGGAAAATTTAATATTAATTGACCTTGAGAAGACAAAGGAATGC
>OY735223.1:51704128-51939128 GCA_963457665.1 Thysanoteuthis rhombus
AATGAATATGAAGAAAACCAAAAGAAATGTTTGTTATTTAACATGAAATAATCAAAGGTTCAATGATGTGTCCACCATTTGTGGTAATAATAGCAGGAGGAGGAAGATAAGGATGGTCCATCTAAAGGTCTGGACCAAGTTTCATATCAATCCAACATGATACGCCTGAGAAAATTGATATTCAACATTAATTGTTGTGTTAGTAGTAGTAGAAAGGAGAGGAAAAGGAAGATAAGGATATTTGACCAGAAGGTCTGGACCAAGTTTAATGTCAATCCAACATCATATGGCTGAGAAAATTGATATTCAACATAGGAGTGTCTCTTAAAGATGAGTGGACACATTTAAAAAAAGCTATGTACAACCATATTTACAGGTCATTCCAATTTGGTATCCCAATTTTTTCTTTATATTTAGTAAAAAATTTTTATTCAAATTTTTCTGATGATAACTTGATTCCTCACTCCAAGTAAAATTTGCACCTTAACTTATGGAATATAAAATTGGTACAAAAAAAAAAAAAAAAAGAAGTGCGATTCAAGGTAATATTTAATCGCAAACCGAGAAGTTGGAAATACTAGAGTTTGCTAATTGCGTTATTTTTTAATATTTACTGACTTTGAATTAGATTCTAAAAGAAAAATTTCATGGTGACCACATTTTTGTACTTGTAAAATCTAAAAGTTAACTTCCTTGGGGGGTGTTAGTCTTCACTTCACACAAAAAGAATGCATTAAATCCCATGTTGTATTGAAGTAAAATAATATATTTAGATTTGAAAGATCTTCGGAACAACAAATAAGTTATTTTTTCAATTTTCCCTACTCAATCAAGAGAGTAAAAAAGCACGCCCAGTGGCACACTCATTATTCACATTGATTTTCTTTACAATTTTACTTTAAATAATAAAAATAAAGTAAAAATACTAATCTCAAAGCGAATATCAATACTGAAAGCGATTTCAAGTCTTTAGTAAGTATGTATAATCTAGAATTATATTTTACAGTACAGACTTAAAAGAAGAAATCAAATCGTAGATAAACACAAGAAATTGACGTTTAAAAATAAAAACAATAAACAATAACATTGAAAGAAAATTACAACGATCGTTCAACTTTTAACTACGGGCGGCGAAAAGAACAACACAGGCAAGGAATTTTGAAACTAGCTTTTAAAAGGAGATCAATAACTTATTAAAATTCTTTTAATCTAAACTTTATATACTCCACGTGTAAATCCAAAATATAATGTTCAGAAATGTTTAAGAAAAACAAAAACAATGATATGCGATTTACACTCTCCCTTTTTTAAACAAAATGCCTATCAATTTCCTAGTCCAAAACAGAGTACACAGTAATTATTCCTTTATTTAAAGATTATAAAAACACCGAAATAAAGGGCTTAGATTGCTGTGAATGAGAATTTCATTACTCGCTTTTTCTCTTTTATATAAAGTTTTTGACCAACGGTCCAATAACTGAGAAATTGAAATTAGTCATAGAAAACAAACTGAATGAAAAGAGTGAATTCAAAGTGTTCAGATGTTTCATAATTTCATCTTCGTCCAATTAAAATGCATGCATATATTGTGATTATATTTATACAATTTTGGCCATTCGTAGTATGAAAAATACGATCGTGCGGCTTTTCTTAGTGATCTCTCGACACGGATACTACCATAGTTAATGAGTTGATTAGAATTAAAAAAAAATGCACACACCATTGTTTGTATTTGCATCTCCATATCTTCTCGGTGTGACAGATTTCTCTCATCCTCTGGCAAGTGAGGGACAGTCTGCAAATGTCGACATGGGATACTTGCTCGCAGCATAATATCTGTACAACTACCTCCACTGGTAGATAAGGCAACAGTTTAACTTGGTCTGCCATGTTTGTACCGACTGACACAAATACTCAGTCTCTACCCTCCATGCAATGGTGACCTCAAAATTTCAAGGCAGAAATTAAAAATATTTTCAACTCAAAAGCATCCCTGTTTAAATAAAGCTAACCACATCTTTAAGGTTTAGAATAAATTACACACAAAAAAAAGATGCTTCTACTATACGTCAGTATTTTTTGTGGGTGTAAATATAGGCTTGAGTATGTGTGTATGACACGGATGGAATAAACGTGTTCGGTGTCTAAAACAGGGTTGCCAAATTAACCATTTTCCAGCTAGATCTGGCTGATTTTTATCCAATATAAACTGATGATGAGAATCTATGATAGCCGAAATAAGTTGAACATTATTAAATGTTTAATTTATATTGAAAATTTCTTGATTAATAGTGTATTAGTTAGTTGATTTGACGTGTGCTTTTGATGAGAAAGTAGACAACTTAGATGACATTTTTAGCTATAAAGATAGCTGAGAATGGATATATATTTAGCCGCTTTTAGCCATTTCTAAATAATTCTAGCTATAAATAACAAACAATACTTCGCAACACTGCTCTACACAGAGGAAATAAATTCAACGTCATCAATATAGCATGATTCAACTTTTTATACATCGGATAAAGGTCGAGGAATTTTTATTCGATCGCGATTGTTACCTTAGCATTGGACTCGGGGTACCTAATATTTGGGGGGTGAAGTCAAGGCGATACGAACTCAGCCTTCGTATGGCCTTTGGTGAAATCTATCTAATCGTCCGAAACTAGTTTGGCATTCCAAATACTGAATTAACTCCCTTCTATTTATTTATTCAAATCACTTTTTTGCATTAATATAAAAAAATGGAATATAATCGATCATTTGTGACCAATTTTTTGATTTGTAAAACAAAAACAAATTATTACAAGAATGGCTACGGTTAATTACTACCTATAAAGATATATATATATATATATATATATATATATATATATATATATATATATATATATATATATATATATATATATATATATATTTTTTTTTTGCTCAAATGTATTCATTTCCCATATGATACGTCAACATCCAACACAGCGTCCTGGCAATTAGTTGGTTGTGAGTTCAAATCCGAGTAGAATATTAATTTTACACATTGGTTCACATCCCTTTTGGTGAGGATCATTCGTTTTGTTCTCATTACAGAAGGAAAACGAAGTCAACTCCAGAGTTATAGTCTAACAAAAATCAGCATGATGTACAGTCGAAGACTCAAATACATAACTCAAGCTCAGCTAGTTCACGAAATAATTTGATAACTTTTTATTTAATGTTGAGATTTTTTTTCACGTCATACAATGTCTTTTCATCCATCTATCTAGAAAATATTTTTTGATATCATAAAATTTAACGATGTGGAAATAGCATAGAAAAATATGAAATATTTGTTTAATCATCATCTTTTGAGGGAATCTGATATAGAATATTCATATATTGATATAGAATCTAGCATCAGTCTACTTTTTATTAATGCATTAAAAACTTGATAGTGTTCAGAGAGCACATACCTCATGCAACCCCTACTGTCACTAAAAAAGGTGGGGTGATGGAAAGAATTCCTGGATTCACCCCCCCCCCCGTTCAAACAATTTTTCCTTAGCCCCCGTGCCCTACCATTCCATAAAATGTCCTTGGAATTCATTGATAACTTTTGAAGATACTGTACCGACAAACATGACTGAATATATAACCCTAACCCTAATGCATGAAAGAAACAAAAAATATCAATCAATCAAAAACAATTCCTGTATCTGCTCCAAAATTTGATCACTTCTTCCTGACTCTTCCAGAAAATACCAATAGAATTCATTGAATATTTTTGGTGACATTCTGAGAACAGCACTATTATGCTTAAGAGGTAACTGTAAAGATTTCATAGATCCACCAAGAAATTTGATCACTTCTGCCGTAACCTTTCACAACATTTCATCGAAATTCATTAAGAACTTAGTTATAATGGAGCCCAAAAAGTTAATCATATCTTTCTTACCCTATAGCTCACCTATCTGGAAAATGTCAGAGGAATTCATTGATAACTTTTGGAGATATTGAATTGACAACATGATTGAATACATAAAACGTGTGGAAAAAAAATTTTTTCTTGAAATCGAAAAACAATTCCTGGACCTGCCCGAAAATCTAATCATGTTTTTTGTAGCACATTGTCTATACTTTAATGGATTTTATCGAATTTCATTCTCATCATTTGGAGATATTGTGTTGTTTGTTGTATACACGGATCCATCTAGAACTTTTAGGAATATCTTGTAGACATCCTGTTACAATGCAGGAGAGGTAACTGTGAAAATTTGATGAATCGCCCCCAAATTTAATCACTTTTTCTGCTGACAATTGCCCAACCTTCCACAAAATTTCAAGATTCATTCTCCAATTTTAGAGATATCGTGTGGTGTAGACATATAACTATAATGTTGGAGAAGTAACTGTAATGGATCAGTCCCACAATTTATATTTGTGATTCCAGCATGGTACTCAGTGTCCATGCTAGGTTTGTTCCAGATTGCCTGAATATTTTCTGAGTCATGAATTGTTTATACAAATAGCTATGATGTAGGGGAAGTTACCTTGCATGGATCAGAACCAAAATTTATACATAAGATCCCTGCTTTATACTTGGTCTGTAGGTACGTATCAAGGATCTCTGTAGGGTTAGGTACACAAGTGCAATTGTTGGTAGGACCTACTTCCAGCTTTGTAAGCTTTCAGCATCTGGTATTCCCTAATGGTCATATACTTAAGTAAAGATCGGGCTTGACAATGCTCATATCCAGTGATCTTACAAGAACTGATGTATCCAAAATGATTTGGCCCTTAGCCTCGGAGAGAGATTTCTCAATCCAAGTTCTTGAGCTCAGAGCTTTGCAGAGAGGCATTATGTAACATTTTTTTAAGTCTGTGGTATGAATCAGTGGTGGTTTGAATCACAGCCTGCTGAACTGGAAATGAGCTTTCTAGCACTGGGCTAGTTGCAGGAGAGGTAACTGTGCATGGATTAGTCCAAAAATTTGCATTTGATATCCTCACATGATACTTGGTATTCATGCTAATTCTGGTTTAGATCGGTGAAGTACTTTCTAAGTTATGGATTTTAGGAACAAATAGCTGGAATGTAGGGGAGGTAAATGTGTATGAATTTGCTCAAAAGGTAAATCTCTTCTACAAAATTTAATTGAAATTCATTGAGAACTTTTAGAGATATCATGTGGACTTAAAATTGAGGTTCGACTCACATTTTATGTGTTATGCAAAACTAACCACTTGCTACATAATAACAAAATGGGGGGGAATCCTGGGTTTTATGTAGTCTGTAACATTCCTAGTGTCATTTCATATATGCCTGCAAAGATTTGTCTAATTTTGGGCTTCAGTTTATGCACGCATAGACTTTTAATAGTTGTCAAAATTATGCATAAAAGTATAAGCTCTGTTCAAATCGTAAGCTTTGCTTAGATATGAGAGATCAGATTTACCTCCCTTTGCTTTGAAAAGTCAGTGATCTTGTAATTTACTGGACTGAAATTCAACTCGTTTCAAAAGTTTTCTTTTTTCACTTGCACTAGATGATGTCATATCTATTACTAATTAATTCTTTTTATAGATATTCTCTTCTTTTTTTTGGCATAATATGGGGAAGATGTTCTTGATTGAGAAGTTCCACACTCTCACTCAAGTGATGTTAAAAAACGGTGCAAAAATATGACAATAAATTAATGAATTATTTATAGGGCATGATCACATTTATGTGTCCACTACACTAGGTTAAATTTGGCCTTTTGTAAATTAACGTTATGTCTCCATGAATTAGCAGATGATAGCAGTCCAAGCAGTTTTTAGCCAGAAGGGTAAAGGGTGAATATATAAGTGTCCACTCTGAGTATGTGCGGAAGGGGTTTGTTATAACAATAATGTACAGAAGTAATAAATCAGTAGAAGGATAAAAATAAGAATCAGCGCCACAAAATTACTTTGGAGAACCTAATATTTAATCTTTCAGCCAACATCAATTCTGATATAAACTGTCAAATGGATTTTTTTTCCCCCTTTTACAATTTACTTATATCTTTATTTAAAAGTGTTACATCACTGTCACACCATTTTTTCTATTCCTATTCAAAATAAACACACGCATAAATAAAAATTATAGTGCAACTTCATAGTTGGTAATATTCAAAGTTAATGCGTCCACAATTTGTATAAAATATAACTCTGTGAGTTGAGTGAAAGCCTTGTTACTTGATAAAAGATAGTAAGAATAGATGGTAAGAAAAAGGAAATGCTAGGCTCAATGTTTCATACTATGACAACAGAAGTCATAGAAAAGACACAGAAAAGAAAAAGAAGAAAAAAGATCAAACAATGGACAAACCAATGAGATCATGGAAACATTTGCTTGTATCAATAAATAACAAGGGTTTATTTAACTAACTTAGTAAAAGTAATGTTAGTATAATTTGTGTGTTGTAAGTGAATTGTTTGCTTGAAAAATAAGGGATGTTTGCATGATTCATTAATAAAGAGAGAACAGTCAGAATAAGTGTAAAATGTAGAATTGTCTCCGTGAATGAAATTTGTTGTGTGTGAATGAATGAGTAGGCCAAAGTGTCAATGAAAATGCATGAATGTGTTTAAATCAAGTCTCTTCTCGGACTGTGTATCGAAGTGAGCATTTAACTTGGTCTGTTAATGGAAAAGTTTTGTCTTGTTAATGTTAGACACGCTTGTGAAAAGTTTATATCTGTGCTTGTGTGAGCAAGCAGCCATGCCCTGATAAGCAGAGAAAGCAGTGTAGCACCTCCTATTCTTTTAGTAAGGAATTGAATACGAAACTCTTCTTTTAGTTAGATATCAAAAACGTCACTTCCTCCAACGACCCCTATAAAACCCTTGGATGCACAAGGTCCAATGCTCATTAGCACCAGTATTCCTAGCTGGTTACGCTTATAGCCCCCGTACTTGCTGCCGGCCACTCTTTCTCTCTCTTTCCTTCTCCCTAAGATCGTTATCACTTTGCCGACCTCCCAAATGATCTAATCTTAACCATTCTTCTTCCTATCTCTGTACTTTGTCCATTTCACTTTACCGATGACAAGTCCTCACACGTACGCACAGCTACGCAGCTATGCCATCGTGTCTTCACCACGTGATACAAACGCGTATACATCTCTCACTCTCGTGTTTGAAATGGCAAGGTTTTCTACTATCTGATAGTCATGATAAACTTTCCTAAACTTCTTTACTTTGGGAAACATGCATGGATAAAACTCCATGTTCTTTGTCCTTCATGGTCTGTCTGTCTATCAGTGTCAGAGAATAGCCCTCAAGTTAACGCACACAACTTGGCAGTACTGGCCAAAAGAATAGGGGGCGCTACAGCAGATTTCAGAGAACTGGGAATGATTACTAAATTTGTGTGAGCAACATCCATGCCCCTTAGGACAGCAAAGTCCGGCTGCCAAAGCCAACCCTGGGGAAACTACCTTAGTGGCAGTGAAGGTCACTTATATTGTCAGAATTTCGATTAATTTGGTTCCAGGCTGAAGTCAGATTTTTTGGAAATTTTGATTGTTACAAAAATTCATAATTCCTAGCCATGTGGAGAAATGTTTGAGTACAGGTTGCTATAGGGTCATCATTCTTCAGGGTGAATGCAGGTTATCTATTTTTAGTTATGATGATGTCGAAAGTCTGGTGAATTTTGAAGACCATGCTGTTTTCCTGAATTAAACTGATTTTGGAGGAATGACAAAATAAAGAAATAGAACAGATTTTTAGAGCTTTCCTTCCTCTTCTGACACATGTTATACGTTATTATTAGTCTTGATAGATTCTTTGTATGGATTTTTTTCTCTTTTTATTTCTTCTCAAACATTAGAAAATAAATTCAATTAAAACACTAACAATACGATTTATTCATACTTGTAAAATACCTGCTAGAGGTGTGTAATTGTTACATCACTATTGTGCCTTTTTTCTATTTTTACACAAAATAAAAACATACTTTGATAAATAAATAAAATGGATGTTTAGTGTTTTTCTTTTCTTTTTTAACAATCATCCTCTAAATTTGAATGTTATTTCTTCATTTTTTATTTGTTTTTTAATTTTGTCATACAGTTTTCCCTTATTTCGAAGTTTGTCAGCAATATTTAATTACATATTTCTCAATTGCACAATCCACGTTAAATTGTTTAATTACATTTTAAAATGTTAGTTCATCATTGGGAAATATGCAACCAAATGCTGTAAATGTTTTTTCTCCTTGAATATTTTCCCAATAAATAGAATAGAATTATCAATTGAATTACAATGACTAAAATTAAATTAAATTCTTTCTTGAATTATATAGATTAATATTAGATTAAATTACATTGTTTCTTATTTGATTATTTTAAATTGTTCTAAACAATATTACATTACGATTTTACAGTGAATATATTGTCAGTAATATGTTATAATGATTGAAATGACTGTTACTCAACTTGGACACTTGAAAGAATATGTGATCAGAATATAAGAATATCATATACAGCTGAGCCATAGAACTGAAATTTCAGTTAATGCAGTTAATGGTTTAAATTTTATCAATTAATTTTTTGGCAAATTTTGTTGTAGGCCTTATCTAGAAATGGCTTTTTTATTGAAAAAATCATGTACATACACTTAAGCCAATTTCTTTTTAACATCTAAAGCCTAAAGAATCTAAAGAAAAAATCTAAAGAAACTTTTGTTGTATCATTTTTTACTTAAACCAAAGTTTTTTTGTCCTATTTTGCACTTTAACTGGGATGGAAGTTCTCTTGTTTGAGGTGTATTTTGTCTCACAATCGTCAATTACACAAGTTCATGAAAAGAATTTAGCAATGTACTATGGATACTAATGAATGAGGAGTTTAAATCATTTTTTATTGATATAAATTTAACAAATTTGCAAATTCATTAAATTTACAATTATACACCAATCTACAAACTTGTTAAAAAGAGAGATTTTAATTTCAAATTATAAATAAGATATTCTTATTCTTATCAAAATTTTTTATAACTTTGGCCCTCAAATATTGAATCCACATCCTATTGATTCAAATCAAAAACACAAATTTTCAGATTACACCAAAATCAAAATTCAATCAACACAAGGATGAAATGTACAATTTAGAACCCTTCAACTACTAAAAAGAATATTGGGGTCTGGATTCTACATTTGATGGTTCCAAGAAAAATGCTGACATGATAAAATCCCACAAGAAAATTCCTCAGAGAAAAAAGCCCACAGTCATGAATGTGCACAGGAAAAAAGCCCACATGGAAAATAATTTTTGTAGCATTTAGATAAGGCCCCACATAAATCCAGATTGATATTTGGGAAACCAAAAGCTGTTTACTAAACAATTCTTTTTATGTAGGGTTAATTTGTTTAACCATCTTTCTATCATTTTAGAAAAGTAATGAAAATTCAAAACTATCTATTTGATACTCAGTTAGGGAGATAGACCCTTTGCCAAGGTCAACTTTATTAGCATGTTCAAAAATTTTTTTATTGCTCAGCTGAAGTTGTAGTTTTACTACAAGTCCTTGTGATGCCAATATTTTGTTAGCAAAGCTTTGAAAATCAATTCTTAGTGAGTCTCACATGTTTACCAATTTCTTCATGTATGTAATAGAAAAATGTAATTAATTTCATTGAAAATTTAACAAGCATTAAATTGTTAAACTGGACATTTCTTGATAAATAAAAGTTTTATCTAATAATATTTCATATTCAATATCGAAAAAAAAACTTTATCCATAAAAACAGTTATTAAGAAAAATCAACTACAGATTTTCTTTTGATTTATTTAATTTCTCCGTGCGAGAGGTACCTATAAACTGAATATGCACACCAGAAAGCATCTATTAAGTGTAATGTTTTTATGCACACAAGAAATATGAAAGGTACACAGGTAAATATATAGAAATTGGAAATATTTACACAGGCTCCGAAAAGTATATATTTCAAACAAAATATTCAGGAGAGATTAATACAAATGAAAAAGTCTGTTCATTGTTCCTTACCAAATTGTGCATCATAAATTTGTCCATTTATGGTATTTAGAACCAGAACTTAAATGAATTCATGGTGTGTTATCTGATGAAGAACAAAAGACAAGCATTTAATTTCATCATTGCATTAATTTCTGATGAATATTTTGCTAATTTATACTTTTCAAAAGAACTTATAAGCAGAAAAATAATTTAGGTATGGGCTTTCATCTAGAGAGCATTTTTCATGGATTTTGGTGTTGGTTTTAATTGCATGATGTTGGAAACTTCAGGACGAAGATCTATCAAAACCCACACGTAAGCAGCAAATCAAGAAACAACAATTTTATCAATAATAAACACTTCAATTAATAATTTGGAGAAAATTATTTTATAACATTTCAAAAATATATGATTAATTTTTATATTTTTCCCTCAAAAAGAATGCAATAAATGTATCTATGGGGCAACACGTTATTGGTCAAATATGTAAAAATTTCCTAGTTTTATCAAAATTTATAAACATTTTTCAATTTTTTTATTTACATATGAACAGAGCTATACAAATCAATACAAATGTATAAGAATGTGGCATTGAACACAACTTGTGACAAAAAAGAAAACTGAATGTTGAACTCACAGAAATGATCAAGAAATAATAGTAAATATAAGGGTCATCAGGTGACCACTATCTGCCTCTTAATGTAGTTGTCGTCTTAAGACATTGTGAGGCCTAATTGAGAGTATTATCTGAATTAGAGTACTGACATCATACTTCACTGCTGCCTGAGATATTCAATTACCATTTGCTCAACAAAGTTAGGGTACTCTGATAGAACACTCCCTCCATGTTTCTGACAAAACGTATCAAAAGAATCATTATCTTTCCTTGATTTCATTGCTATGATGCCGGTGGGCTCAGCTCAGGGCCACTAGAAGACTTTTTTGCTTTTTTTTGTTCAAAACAGAGTCATCAATCAGAGAGCCAACAGCATTAATCAGTACCTTCTTTAGTTAATCACTTTTTAAAAACGCACAGTAGATTTTTATAGTAAGCATCATATTTTTCATAGAGTCCTTCTTAGAATATGATTTATTTCCCTTCCATTGCAACTCATTAAAAATAGTTGAACATATTTGCACCAATATCTATGTAACAGGAAGGTTTTGTAAATTGAGCTGAGCTTCTGGTTTCCAAAATATCAACCTGAATTGATGTGGGGCCTTATACAACAAAAAATATTTTCCGTGAGTCTGCTAGGATTGTGTAATGGTTAGCATGTCAGCCTCAGTTCCTGGTACAAGTAAAAATTGTTGAAAACTCTTCCTTAAGACAAATTTCCCTGTGCACTCAGCAGCTAAATGAGTATACTCTAAGCTATGTGATAAGGGTAGAGGTATCCCTTTGGTGGACTTACATCCCTCCAAGGGGATGGTCACAAAAACTTGTAGATATGAAGTCCTGGTCTTGGATAGAACTGAGACTCGCAAGGATCACTAAGCTGATGCATGCAATAGAAACCGGGACTCCATCATCGGCCGTTGTTCCACCCGCTGATAAATGCTTAATATTGATTGGTTGTTGTTGTTAAGAGGAAGTTTTTGAATCAATATAAATATCGTTAAGACATGCTTTTCTTCTTTACATTATTTTACTGCGATATTTCGTCAAGAAATGAAACATAGTGTCAGATTAGGATCTTGAATCCATGTTTGACTAAAATAAGAAAAAGGTAAGAGAAACAATCTATCAAAAAGAAAATCCTTTCTTCATTGGAAAAAAAAGAAGAAAATGTTCAAATTAAACTTGCCAGAATCTTTTGACTTCAGCAGTGAATTTGAAGAATTAGCGTCAAAGTTTTGAAAGATTTCATGTTGTGTCTAACCTATGTGAAGAAGGCAGTGATGTACAAATAATCACTTTGCTCTATTGTATGAGAAATGACTCTGAAGATATTTATAATACTTTCTCTTTCAAAAAAGGGAAGATGAAAGAGATTTGGGAACAATTTTGGCAAATTTTGACCCTCACTTCAATCTAAAGAAAAATTATAAACTATGAGAGAGCCAAATTTTGTTTGAAAATTCAACACTCAGATGAATCTGTTTGAATTTGTGATAGGCTGGTAATAGGACTCCAGAACAAAGAAATGTATGGGAAACTAAAGCTTATTTCAGATTCAAAATTGGAAAAAGCAGTTGAAATAGCCAGATGTCATGAATAAGTAAAGTAAAAAATGAAAGTAATTCAAAAAAATAGCACATGACAAGATAAAATTGAATAGAAAAATACACTCCAAAAGAAAGGAGTTGGTCACAGATTTCAAAGTTTTCTGCAGTGTTGGAGTATTAACAGATATCATGATAGAAGTCACTGTCCAGCAAAAAGGAATATATGCAAAAAATGCAGGAAAATGAATAATTTCTCTGCATGCTACAAGATAAAAATTAAAATCATTCATGAAATACAGCAAGAAAACTGAATATTTTGGGGGTTCAGTAAAACAAGGATAAATGAAAAGAAAGACAGATCCATGGTATAAAAAGTTACAAATCTGTTATACGTCAGTAGCATCTAAAATCGAGACATAAATGTGATCGGCAGTAGAAAATATGAAGTTTTAAAGAATCAACCTCTTCTGAAACCGGGTGAAGTAACTTTCAGATCCCCTGGTGGCATTTTAGTATGCAAGGAAAATTCACTTCATCAACAGAAAATAAAGGTGAGAAATTCACGCTTGAAATATTTTTAATTGAAAACCAGGGTACTGAAAATTTGCTGTCAAGAGAGACAGCATATAAAATGGGTCTTGTATTTATCACCAATGCAACGAAAACCAACATACTTGACACTGGAGGGTGTATGAAAGGAAAACCAGAAAAAAATTGGCTTAAAAGAAAATGCAAAACCATATTGCGTCAATACAGCTAGCCAGATTCCATTTCCTATTTTACCCACAATAAAATTGGAATTACAACGACAGGAGTGTAATCGATTTATTGAAAAAGTCACACAACCAACAGATTGGTGTGCACCAATTCTTCCAGTTTGGAAGAAAAATGGAGACATAAGTTTGTGTGTTTATTTTTGAAAATTGAACAAAAAAGTTAAAAGGGAATGTTTCATGTTACCAAACTTGAATGATACAACACCAAAACTGCAAGAAGCTATAGTATTTTCCAAATTAGATGCCTAAAGAGGTTTTCAACATACTCTGTTGAAGAAAATACAGGAATTTACCAACAACTTTCATTGCTTCTTTTGGACGTTATTGTTGTAAACATTAATTTTTTGGAATCACATTTGCTCTGGAAATACCCCAGTGTCACATGACTGAATTACTAGAAAATCTATGCGTGATTGAAGTCATTATGGATGATGTTTTGGTGTACAGTAAATCTACAGCAGAACATGATGATATATTGGAAGAAGTTCTGAAAATTATCAAACAAGTGGGGATAAAACTCAATTGCAAAAAATACGATTTTCCTGAAAAGTCAAATTTCTGACACAATATCAGACAAAAGAGAACGAGTAAGGGCTATACAGAAATTGCCAGCACCTACTTCTATACCAAGACTGAGGTGCGTTATCAGTATGATAATGTATCTTGAAAGATTTTTGCCAGATTCATCAAATACCAATCAGCTCATGACAGATCTGCTTGAAAAAGATGTGAAGTGGGTGTTGGATCAACCCCAAATAAATGCTTTTCAAAAAGTAAAAGAATTGCTTTACAAGGCATCTATTTTGTCACTTTATGGCCCGTCAAAACCTATAATTGTTATTATATTATTATTATGTTATAACTGATGCAAGCAGTTATGGGTTTGGTTCAGCAATGTTTCAAAGCGTAAAGGATAAAGGGAAACCCATAGCTTTTGCCTCATATACTTTGTCACCAACAGAAAAAAATTATGCTCAGATTGAAAAAAGGGCCAAGCAGCAGTCTGGACCTGTGAGAAATTTGAGTATTATATCATGAAACTTGAATCTTTTTGATTATTCACCAATTGCAAGCCTTTAGTCCTCTTTATAACTACAGAGGCTTTACACAAAACATCACAGAGATATAACAGATTGCTAATGAGGTTTCAATGATTCAACGCAATCGTCAAACATGTTCCAGGGAAACTATTCATGGTTCCTGATATTCTCTTGTATAGTCTCATAAGTGGGGAGCACAGAGTTACAGTAGATATTGGGTTATACTTAAATTGTATTGTTTAAGCTATACCAGCATCTGAAATTCAAGAAGCCACACTTGCTGATCCTATGTTGCAAAAAATTATAAATTCTGCGCTTAATGGATGTCCAACAAAATAACAAAGTATCAAGGAAGAGGTTAAACTTTATTTTTCTAATCAGAATATCTTATCAACACTATGAATTGTTATTCAATCAAAATAAAATAGTGATCACGAAAAAATTGAGGGTTGAAATCCTTCACTCAATACACGATGGCCACATGTGTAGGGAGTGATCTAATTCTTCAGTGTGATGGCAAGGAATTATGCTTGAAATCAAGAAAATCAACACCATCTTGCAGATTGATATGAACCTCTCAAACCGTAATGGCTGAGAATTGGCACTGATTTGTGTATGTGGAATGGACAGCAGTATTTAGTTGTTATTGACTGTACATATCAGTTTAGTAACCAGTGCCAAAGTGATAGGAAAATTTAAAAAACATTTTTGCCAGGTGGGGTATCCCAAATGAAGTTGTTACTGACATTGGTTGTCAGTTTGCAAGCTCTGCTTTCACAGATTTTGCTGAAAAATATGGATTTATCCACATCACCGCTAGCCTTCATTTTCCACAAGCAAAAGGAGAGGCAGAAAGTGGTGTGAAAACAGCTAAAAGACTGCTAATGATGCACAGAATTACTCCTGTAGTGGTTGCTTAATTAAGTTGATTAAATCATCAACATCTGACCCCCATTTAAATACCCAACTATTTAACCACCTACTACTGAATTGTTATCTTACAACTCTGTGTACAATGTAAAATCAGTGGTAGTGTCTATCATGGAACAGTAATTACTCAAGGCTGGCTACTAATGATGGTAGTAGTCTATTAAGGAAAATGAAAGAATTAACATTATAGTTGTGCGAGAGAAGAAAGATTAGACCTTTTCTTTCCTTAATAGCTATGGGCACAAATATCAGAATGGTTAGTCATGTCAAATCTAAGTAGTAAATGCAAGTTGTTATGCATTGTGAAGGATGCACATAAAATATGCATGCAATGAATTAAGATAATGAACAAAGATTTAAAATAACAAAGAATGCATTTATGGAAATATGAATAAAATATAAAGATTCGATTAATTCTCATTAGAAGTAAGAAGAGATATGCTCTTGAAGTGTTTTTACTACTTGTTACAATGATTTTGTTGATATTTCAAAGATGATAAATGTGCATAAGTGCATAATATGTACTTGAGAATAGTTATATGCATATGCGAGAAGTAATGAAACTAAATTGTTGCTTTGTTTGTTAATGTGGGTATGAATGCGTACATATGAATGTGAAATGGTAGTTGCACAAAGTGGTTGGAACAGCCTATATTTGCAAAGCACAGAATGAGAACTGAACTAGGTTGGAATCATGTATGTCTATTTTATAAACGTAGGTAAAGGTAGGAGCATAAGATGCAAAATTCATTGTTTTCTAGGATGGTCTATATCAAAATCTTAACACTAATTATCTCTGAAAAGAAAGTTGCCTTGTTCCAGACTTTGAGTCTCAGATGAGGCTATTGTAAATGTACTTGTTGCTGTAGATGAAGTGTCTAGGAAAATCTACCTTGTGTGTTCTAGAAAAATGTGTTATCTCCAAATGAAACATTTCGCTACATTTTTGTGTGTTTTGATATACTGATAAAGAAGAAACGTGTCTGATATACGTGTTTAAATGACTGGATAAATCAATCCTTTACACTTCTATGTCGGCCAAAGGAGCAAGTCCTGCAGAATTGGAAATGGGAACGAAAATAAGAAACACACTTCCTAATCACCATGACAAATTGGAACATGAATGGCCATACTAGGAGAAAATCAGGAAAATGGATGAAGAACATACTTCAAACACGAAAAGGAAGTATGATAAAATCCGAGGCGTTCGTTCACTCTGCCCACTTACACTTGGTGATAAAGTTAGAATCAAAATTATTAGGGAAAACTGTGGGACAAAACAGGTGAAATAGTAATGAATGATTTAAGAAATAAAACGTATAATGTGCAAACTAAGTACGGGAATCTCCTGGGAAATAGGAAACATATTTTATTCGTGGGAGACGAGAATACACCTAGACAATTTTAAAAAGTAGATTCAAAAGGACTGTATGGAGAAATCAAATGCTGTAGATTCACCCTAATATGATACACCTCAAATCAAGAAAGGTCATGCAGTCCGGGAACCAGGACTTTTTAAGGACTATGTTTAAATAGAATTAAAAGAAATTAAAAAAAGAAAAGAAAAAATTAAGGAAAAATTCCGATAATATAGATTGTTTTGTAAGAACTTGAAAAGATAGATGCTTCATGTTAAACCTGCTGATAAATGCTTTATATTGATTGGTTGTTATTGTCAACGGGGGGTTTTTGATTATTTATTTATGTATAAACTATATATATATATATATATATATATATATATATATATATATATATAGTTAAGACCTGCATTTCTTCTTCACATAATCTTACTACAATATTTCATCAAGAAACAAAACAGCCGACATTCTCCATTATTGGGAGTTGTCTCTTTATTTTCCTTTCTTCATTCCGTCTGGGTTTTCCCCATATGCTTTTCTTGTTATGGGAAATTTTTCGTGCAGGCATCTTTCGTGTGTAAAGATTTTTCTGGCCAACTCATAAGATCTTAGGAAGATGCCAAGTGCAAAAACTTGTTGACTTCCGATTTTAACGGTGTATAGCAAAAATCTTGGACCAAGAAAAGAATTCCGTTATACTGCCCTTATTCCTCGATTAAATCCATTAATTTCTTGAACATTTTTTTCTAAATAGTCATTTTCTCCTCTGTCTATAAGTATTATGTCTTTTATTTTTTTCTAAATCCATGTTTTTATAACGAATAAATGTGCAAGTGAACTGACCCTCCAGACAGTGAAGTGAAGCATGTGTTCCATTCATGCCTTCCATTTCCTCCTGTCCGGATCGTGCAATGAAAGTTAACGTTTGATTTTTCTGAATCTTTCTGATTAAAACATTAGTTTACTCAATTGAAAAAATAATTAACATGGATCCTATCACTGTTTCAGCACCCGGTAAACTGATTCTATTCGGAGAACATGCTGTTGTTTACGGAAAGGTAGGATCTCGGATGAATTTACTCTCCGGTTTGTGTTTCCTTCTGTCTATATTGTATTGTAGAAGAACTATACATTTAATAAATACGTAAAAAAATAATTTCATCCCGATGATGGTTATACTTTATTTATTAGATTCATGCCAACTCTTTTCTCTCGTAGTAGTAAGAGTGTAATTTGCATTAATTTATAAATATATTCATGTTATGTATTGAATTATTTTACTGCCGGCATGGAAAAATGGGTGATTTTATTCATTTTATTTTTTACCGTGCCTCATAAATGCACATATTCTCAATATAAAAACTTTAGTGGTAGGAGTCTGTAAATAAAGTAATCTCCTGGGTTGTGTCAGTACTTTACGATTTCTAGTCGTAACTGAATAATACTCATAAAGTTTGCTTTTTCACTGTCATAAAAAAGTATCCCCTATTTTTTCATTTTTTTTTTTTTAACGTCCGAAACGTCTCGAACAAATTTCTGATTGAATTACGTCCCTTGGATCTCTTTACCTAGCCTCATATCCATGCAGCTTACTTGGGGGTAGTGTCAAAAAAAGATCAGGGTCTTGCAATAAAAGAGCCCCCCACCCCCACCACAAAGAAACCATAAAAAATTAGTCAAGAATTAATAATGATGATGCATTTGGAAAACTTGAGACAATCACATTTACCACTACTAGGTGCAAACAAATAATATGGCTTTGGGTAAATTATTAATGAAGAATGACTAAATAAAATTGAAGAAAATCTTATCAAAAATTATTATGACAATTCTACATCAAAGAAATTTAGACAACTTAGATTCATTACATCTACTACTAGCTGTAAAGGAATAACAGTAATGAAAAAGGAAATTATGACATATGAAATAATAATCTAATTAATTGATAATTAATGATAATTATTAAAGAAATTAATAAAGGAACAACAATAATGGAAGGGAAACTAGTCGAAAATTAATGACAATGCCCTTTCAAGAAATTTGGACAACTTTTTGACAAATGTTTGCTACTAGTTCCACTAGAAGTAAAAAAACAACTAAAATGAAAGAAAAAACTAATTAAAAATTAATGATAATGCTTTGTCTAAGAAATTTAGAAAACTTGATATTGTATCATTCATTTACATTCAGTTATTCCATGTATGTAATTCTGCTGATTTGCCTTGCTTTTTATTGATTTTAATTCAAAGGTATCAACTTGGGATTTTCTTACGTTTTCACTCTCTGTAATTTCATCAGCTTAATAAAAAAAATTAAGACAGAATAAAATAAAAATGTAAATTTTTTTGTTTCAGATGGCGATTTCTTGTAGTGTAGGTAATCGAACATTTGTACGCCTGACACCAACTGAGAATGATACGGTCAATGTTGTCATGACAGTTCTCGATATAAACCAGAAATGGTCTACAGAATCTCTTGAGAACCTTTCGAAGGATTTTACAGGTATTCTTTGTCTAACTCTTACACTGTTATTTTACTTGGCTTTATTGAAAAACATGAAGTTAAGTTGTGAATAATTGCAGGTGACTTTGTAGTTTCTTTGATTTTTTTTTGAGTGTTGGACAAAAACTGGTTAAAATGCAAAATGGGACAAACCTCTTTGGTTGAATCAAAACATGACAAAAATTCTAGTTATTGGTGACAGTATGAAATTTTTTCTTTGTTTAATATTCTGTAGGATAAGTGTCTATCTGGCCTAATATTTTGACCACACATTTTTTAAAAGGATTTTTGTTTTACTTTGCACTTAAACTTTTTTTTCCCTCCTAAGTGGTTGTCTTACCCTTGATTGTCTTTGTACCCTTCAATTTGAGGGGATGCAGGTAAGAACTCATAGGTACACCAATTGATTTGAACAAATGAAAAATCTATGAATATATTCTTTTCAAATTTGATTTTTGTCATAATTTGGTCTCTCCAGAATATTCTTCTTTTATCGAGTCTATAAGTATGTGAAGAAACAGAAGGACAACTGGGTGTGTGATATGTGAAGTACATTCTTGTGTTGACTGTCTCTAATTTCCATAGTTTTGCAACCCCATAAGGCAAGTTATAACCTCAAACATTTCAGGGGGTTGCAATAGTTTGAACTCTTGGACATTTGAAAAGAAATATGTGATGTGTCTGCAAAGTATCCAAGCATTTAGTATTAACAAATAATAGCCTACCTAAGCCAATGCTGCCAATTGAGTAACACTATGGGAGAATGTCTGTCATGTGTGCACAGTAAGGTCCTGTTTGATTGATTGTAAAGTTACATAAAGACTGTACAATCGGTGCTCCAGTTATTCAAAATGATTCTCCTCTAAATAGACCGGGTATTATTAAAGACGATAAAAATATGGTTTTACATTATCATTTTGTACAAGACAATGTTCTTATAACTGAATTTATTATTCAGCTCACAATGACAATATAGGTTAGGATATTTTTGCTTTATAAAAAATGTGAACCTTTAATTTGTAAGTTATATTTTCTCCATTTATTTTTCAACAGAGTCTGAATTAAACGAAAAACCAACTGCTTTGACTGTGAAAAAATTGAAATATTTCCTGAACATCAAGTCTGAAAATCTGACAAAAAAGGAATATCCTCTGGTTCTTTTCTTATTCCTCTTCTTGGGAATTTGTAGAGAAAATGTAGATAAGTATGTATATATTACTGAATGATTTTATTGATAGTCATTAAAATAAAAACAATTGCTTTATATGCTTGTATATTAGACAGACTTTTAATTTTTAAAAAGTCTATGCAAATATTACACCTTATTTTATTTGTGGTCATTAAAATAAACAAGTGCTGTATATGCCGGTATATAAGACTGACATTTGATTAAAAAAAAGAACTGTGCAAACATTCAGGGCTGCAATGATGTATTTTTCAACAATACAATACTTATGATATTCAACACACCGTGATATGTAGCTCAGATGAAAGAAACAACCTCCTTAAGAGAAGTGTTTAAAAAATCCAATGTAAAAACATTTTCGAAATATGATGTTTGGAGAAAAAATAAACTTTCCTAAAAAATACTATCAGAATATGAGCTTCTGGTAAAAATTCACTTTTGAAAAATATGTATTTAAATAAGTGCCAGAGAAATGTTTTTTTTTTAAATTTAAAAAGGTTGGCCGACTATCGAGCATACACAATGAGCAGAGGACACTTTCAATCACGCAATGATGAAAGTTAAAAAAAAAGGTGTAAATAGTGTTTTTTTAAAAATTAATTAATGATATTACGTTACATACTTTGCCGCTCAGTTTTGAGTGTAGCTTGTCAACTGGTGTTACTGTTAAGTGATAAGGGCTATCCTATATGTGGTTGGCTGAAATGAAAACCTCTCTCAAACTTAAGCAGTAATAGACACTCCACTCAGATCTGAAAGATCCTATGTATGAAAATGATCCATTCAAGTGTTTTTAAACCACTCACAAAAACACAAAAAAGAAATGGATTATTTAAAATGATGAAAAGTTGTATTAAATGAAAAAACTGGAATGAAACTGATCTTATTACTTTTTTTACATATATCCTATTATTAACATTGCATTCAAATTTTAAAATGATTGACAAAATTATTTGATGGTCACATTTTTATAAATGTGCAATTGTGGGATTCTGAAAAAAGCTTATTTGATTTTCATAAAATGAATACACGAATTCTTAAAAGCTTATAATATATGCATTCTTCAAATTGTTTAATACTCACTTTCTTCAAATCTTTTACATATTCAAGTATCCAATTTCTTTTTAATAGATTGATATGAATGATTATGAAATTTTTCGATTGAAGTTGTAATAAAATTCACACCCTTACTCACTACTATTCTATTTGTTCAAGTTTATGATTTCTTTTGAAAATAATTTTTTCAAAAATTCACTGATAAGGTTAGATAGAAAAGAGATGAAAATTAAATAAGTTTTTTTTTTAATTCCCATTAGGGATGGTACTTTAGCTACTAAAAAAATGGCGATTGTTACCTTTTCCACATTAAATTATAAACATTTCCATGTTAGATTTTACTGCACTGTCGTTAGTCTGGGAACTTCAGAACAAAACCTTTTCTTCTACTGATGATAACAAAAATTACTTGTTACCACTATCAGCTATGTGTCATGTATTAAAATCCGAATAAATCTAATGCATTTTAAATAAATATTTTTTTAAAAACAATAACTGTTTTTTTATTACAGTTCATCTATCAGTCTAAAAACTAAATGCTTGAAATCCTTGTGTTTTCATGTCTTTGAAACAGTTCTTTTGAGTACAGTCAAATGCACAGATGTCCAAAAGAAACAGGTTTGTCTGTGAAATGTTCAAAATTGCATTCCTTCCCTCAGCACCTCTGATTGAGGATTTTACATTCTGCCGTTGAATATTTTAGATGTCAACACATGGATCAGCCATGTTTGGTACTTGCTGTAAAGTTGTAAATAAGATTTCAATAGTCAGTAAGTACTAAGATGTAATTCACAAAAATTTGTTTTCTTTTTTAAGACAAAAATTTGGTCTTTTTTCATTCTATCAAAAAAAAAAGTTGAACTCTTAGATGAGCTAAAAATTTGTTAGTATCATTTAATAAATTTTATGTACTGATTATTCCTATAGTCAAAAATATTATGAATCATTGCAGCCCTGCAAATATTACACTGTGTCTAATGCGCTGGTATCATAACTAGGGGGTGGTCTACTAAAGGTCAATATGGACAGTTATGGGGCTAATGTTTTGAAGTGGACAGTGGTCCTCTAAATACCTTTGTAAACCATTTGTCTTGTAGTTTGGCATATACAGTATACATTTTCTTTACATTGAATTATGGCTATTTCACAGAATCCTGTTTTTAATGTCATACTCCTTCCTCTCTTCCCATTTCCTCCTCCTCTTCCTCTCCTTCATTTTGATCAATGGTTGTTTTGTTTGGCAGACATCTTTGTGGGATAATTATGTGGGGCGTTTCGACCATGTACTGTTCTGTGTTTCATGGCATGTGTGTGCACCGTGGCTGCAACAGGGAAGGGAGCAGAAAACACAAGACTCATTGAATGTCTATTTTTCTTACTTTGGCCGACTGGAAATAAATCGATATTCTTCGCTTGAAGACCAAACAAAATCGTCTCTAACATAAATGGAAAGAGAGAGATTAATCAGTTCTTCTAATGCCAGGGGCCAGCAGCTCATAGACCGCCTCTAGTCACCCGACTACTCTACTCTTCTTGTGGTGACCAATGTTTGGTCCCCTAACTTAATGGCAAAGGCTCTTTTTATATCACCATCTCTTTTACTAAATTAACATACTGATACCACAACTAAATGATCATTTACCTTTTTCTTTTCTATTTTCCTCGTATGTCTTTTCATTTCTCATACCACTGAACGTATTGTCCATCTTTATTGCTTCCAGCTTTAGAATCCTTATACACCATCCCTTTTTGTCAACCCCTTTTCACTTTCTTTCTCCCAATGTCTTTTTAAATGAGTTGCTGTCACTAAGTAGGGTTCCAAACAACCATGCCTTTTTTTGCCGTAATAAATCTACTTAAGATATTTCGATCATCCTTTTGGTGGGAAGATTACTCTGTTACACTGACATACATACATATAAGTGAGTAACGTATCTTATTTTTGGCGAGGTATATGAGTATAGTTCACATAAACCCATGCAAAAAGTATCTCCAACAAAAGTTTTGTCTAAAAATTAAATCAAATATTCAAGAATGAAAATGAAATATTCAATTAAAAAGTCCCCATCAGTCCTCATATTGTAACATTTTCACAAACATGCAAACGTGATGCATATTCGATTGCTAAACAGTTTGTTTGGTTTATTGGGGGAAGGGCAACTCCCTCTACTAGAACAGGACAGTAACAGTTTTTAGTTGCCCATTTCTAATGATACTTGAGTGTCATTTTCAATGTTATTCAATTCAGTTTTCACTACTATTTGTCGACACCTCTCAGAATCCTTGATGGATCTTTCAACGTATGAATCAAAAATTGAGTCTAGGCTGCCATTTTCTCAGTCCAATCCCCAAAGATGTAGTCTAATATTTTTTTGCAAAAGTCACCAGAGGTCACTAGCTCTTTTGTTAGGATTTTTCTCATCTTGGCCATCACACCAACTAAATGTGCTATTTTGAGATCACTTGCCTTTGTCAGGGTTGTGATCCTATCCTTGTCCAGCCAAGCCTCTTATTCCTGGACTAAAGCACTTTTGATAGTTTTAGTCGTCAATCCTTCTTGATCAAACCGGTATGAGTTTGTTGACACATCGTACTGCAATAACTCTCCAATAATCCTTCCCTGGGCAGGGGCGATATCAATACTCTCTTCATTTGGCTTTGTTCTTTCTGTTTTTTAGAAGACGTCTTTTTGGTTTCTTTTGTGGGTTTATGTAGGCTAGAAAATGTCTTCAAGTTTGTTTGATGGATTGTAGAGGAAAACCGTACTGATTTCTCCGTGAAGTGTTCTGCTCTTAGATGCTGTGGTCCCTACTTCAGTTATGGTAAGTATTTGACTTTTGATATCATCTGTCATCACTTCCTGCGTGAGAATGATCTGAAGTTTTACTTGGACAAGGGACAATTGAAACGGATTCTCATTTCACTTCAAGACTGCGAGGATAGCCTGAACCTTCTGTTCTCCTGTGGCTATGTCTGACTTGCTGAGGGTATTTTCCAAGGCTGAAAACTGGTGTCTATCTCACTCAATTCCTTATGTAGATTACTGATTACAAGCATTTAATGGTAGATCAGCTCCTGCATGACCACAAAATTCTTCTTTCTGCTGCTTCCAATAAATCACAAGAACTTTTCTGTGATCTATTGATGGTTTGTTCTAAGGTCATCGCTCTGACTAATTTGAAATGTCCTGGTGTTCTTTTCACCACAAACTTGACTTCTTGGAGTTTTGGAGTATTTTTGGTGCAGTGTCTTGTATCTGGCGCTTATCGTCCTAATGATAGCCACACACAATTGCAGATAATTGGCAGAATCAAATGCTGCAAAGAACTGGAACAAGGCCTGGATTGTGTGGAGATGAAAATCCCAATTTTTCTCATGGTCATTCCAGATAAAGTTCTCCACTTGAAACATCAGATCAATGAAGATGTCCTTATAATTTTATGTTTCATTGGAGTCTCACTTTCTTCCTCAGAATTCCAGGAGATACTGTCACTTTTTCAAACTAAAAATATGCTGCAGTCCACTTACCTTTTTTTTGTATTTGTATATGTGTTTATATATATATATATATATATATATATATATATATATATATATATATATATATATATATATGTGTGTATACAAATACATACATGTGTTTATATATATATATATATGTGTGTGTGTGTATGTTCATGTCTATGCATATATTACAGACACACAATGATATAATGCTCTCAGTTAGTTGTCTGTCAAAAATAAGGTCTTGAACCTGGCTGATAATATTGTCATTGCGATCAGCAAGTACCAATCCTATACTACACAATTTTATACTCTAAAAACACTCTTTCAAACCAACACAGGGAGATACTCATTGTTTACTTTACTCATTCACCTATATCTATGACAAAAGAGTTCAAGAAATAAGCATACACATATCTTTGCCTTCAGCAGAATTTGACATTTTGACCTCTGGTGACCTACTTACATAAAGCTATAAGGGTTATCTATATCTATAAATAGAAATCCTGAAAAAATGAGTATGAATTGACTTGAATTGACCAAATTTATGCTTTTAATTTGTGAATAATGAACTTATTGCATTTGAAGCTGTTAATGTATGAGTTTCAAAACTGCACCATTTTTCAAGAAATTATTTGGGCTGAATTTTGGCAAGAAGTAGCCTTAAATCTCTATAGATATTTTCAATTGGATGCTCTGATTATTGATACATTAGTTATCTGAAAACTTTCCAAACAATGAGTGTTTTTTTTCCCAGAGAGGTGAAATCTTCACTTAAAAATGAGTGCCATGACCTTTTGACCTCTGAACTTCTTTGTATATCAATTTGCATTAAAACTATTGTGATCAGTAGAGTACCTTAATACAAACATTTTAAGGTATTTCTTGTTGCTCTTCTTAAGATATTAAATTCTCTGTTTCCCCTACCCCATAATTCTGGAGGATGTGGCTTATGACATCATTACCAGGGTTTGTGAAAGGTTTCTGCCTTATGGTCTATTTCATGAACCTAAAGAAAGATTTTGTGCCTATCTCATGCACATGGAGACCCTTCAGCCAATGAACTGATTGTTTTAATACCTCAAGTAATTTTTAAAAGATTTAGATGATGCATGTGTACTTTTGTTATTTTAATTCTATTACTAGTTTCACTCCATCTTATTGCTCCTTTTTTTATCATAAATTTTAGGTTGTTACACTTTTCATTATGGCTACTTATATTCCATTTTATCATTGTTGCTTTTCATTAAACCACTCTTTGACTGCTAGAAGAAATAAACTAATGTCTAATGAGATAACAAAGGCCGCAACCCCTGGGTGTCTCTTAGGATGGGGATTAGTATTTGAAGAACCAATTATAAATGATAATAAGAAAACATATGCTGACCTGGAATGTTGTTATTTGAAAAAAACAATAAGATGAAGTTAAAACTGGTGATAATAGAAATATTGTAGTGAGATTGCTTCTTCCAAAAAAGTTCAATATATAGCATGAAACTATGTTTTTTACATGCCTTTTTGTGAGAATATCAATGCTGTTAAAAGTTTTTAAAACATATTTTGTCATATAAAAGACATTAGAAATAAGCAATCTTATTAAGGTACCATATTTTCCAGCTTGTAAGACACGCATTTAAATTTTTGAAAGTATATTATGCTGTATCCAATGTGCTGGTATTATGACTAGTGGGTCATCTATTCAAAATGGACAGTTATGAGGCTTGATTGAGTTGCAGTGAGAGGTAGTTCCCCAAATACCTTTGTAAACCCTGTGTGCTACGGCTGTCAAATACAGTATTCTGTTTTCATTTCTAACATAAAACTATATCTCCTTGTTTTTGATTGCAGAAATCTTCCATCTTTAAAAGTTCAGTGTGCAACTTACCTTCCTCTGTCTTCTGGTTTGGGCTCCTCCGCAAGTGTGTGTGTCAGTCTGTCCGCAGCCCTTCTGCAGCAACAAGGACTGATCAGTTCTCTATCTAATGAAGAGTCCACTAAATACTGGTCAGAGGAAGATTTGGAAAAGATCAACACATGGGCTTTCAGAGGAGAATGTTTCATGCATGGAAATCCGTCTGGCGTAGATAATACCATTTGTACATTCGGTGACTAAATTCATTGATTATTCATTCATCTTTATCAATAATAATTTTTGACTACTATTCACTTTCATCTCAGTTTTTTGTAACTTCCCATCATAACTTCATTCGGGCTGCCAGTCCATAGCTGCAAGCAAACAGCATTGATCAAAAACAAAGAATAAGCTTTCGGTGAGACTCAAACCCATGCACCCAGATGGAGGCCAAGTTTAGGCCCAGCTGCTTGTACCAACTGAGCTATGACAGTTGAGTTAACAAGCAGAAATCAAAATCAAAACATGTTCTCTATCCTGATCTCTTATCATCATGTTCGTTTATTAACTGTTAGTATCAGTAGCCCTAAATAGTAAAATAATTGCTGTATTGATTATATTTGTCCAAAAGATTAGGTATTACCATCCAGTGGTGGTGCTAGATCCAACTGCAGCACCCTGCAAATTTTAAAAATATTATTTTAGATTATTTTTCAGATTTTCTAGGGTTCCTCACATATATTGCACCCCCCCCTAGCTCTGGCATTCCCCTGCAGTTGCAGGATCTATGGTTCCCATATACATTTTTTTTTTTTCATGTTCTGAGGTCCCATAAGGAATCACTGAAAATTTGGTGGCCATAACTGTCTCTGTTTTTTAAGTTTTGCTATCACAGATAGCAGACATTTGGTAAATCAATGTAATAGTAAGTTTGCAGCCAAGTAAATAATTCAGCATGAAGTCAGCACAGACTTATATTGTAAAATGAACCTCCCCTCATAAAATTCATTCAGGAAGATGGGATTTTCAAAAACCATCTAGTTAAAGACCTGCTCTAAGATCTCATTAGTAACCATATCTAAACAGTGGCCAAAATATCAAAATAAACACATGGTTTTGTTTTTTTTGGGAGACTAAAATCCTCATCTCTATTGCCTTTACCCTAATGTTTCACTCGGTCATTGTTGGGTACGTTTATCAAGACCATCTGAAATTCAGCATCCTCTACTGTATATTATCATCTCATTTATTAATTGCTAGCTTGCCACACCCCACTTATCTTTCCTCCCTGGCCCCAGGTATCATGAGCATTGTATATCATTAAACTAGCAAAGCTCGACTAAGCCTGTTGTCAGTCATTAGAATTTCCTTTACCAATTGTCTTAAATCTACCACAACAGAAAGTATTTGATTGTCAGATATTCCTGAAAAATCTTGCCACATCAAGGGATATTTTTATATTGACTTTTTGTTCTGCTTGACTTATTCATTTTTCCTTTTGTATTTCGAAAGTCCTACTCTCTGAGGTATATAACAGACACCCCCAACACTTGGCATACAAGGTGACAGCCTGTGTTGCTGGTACCAAGGACTGGCCCTATATCTCACCCCTTCTTTCTTATTCTGCATACAAATAGAGGGGTTCAGTCGAGAAGTCAATGGGCCTTGAATTTTGAGTCTTGCTTTGAGCTCTACGGTCTCACTTTGTGAGGTCACATTTTGAACAGAGCATCATTCTAGAAACTGAGGTTGAAGTCAGGGGTGAGATTCAAGTCATTCAAGAGCAATACAGAGTGAACTGGAGCTACTGTTCAATTGACCAGATGTTCTTTGCTACTTTGTGCAACCTCAGAACAACAAGTATGCAAATATATACTTCAATCAGCCAACCAAGATTACACAGATATTGTATAGGCAACAAAGATAACAGCTGATATAAGTCATTTCTCCAACTTTCTGCTTGAATAGCCATTTGTTTAAAAATTTTACCTTTACTTTACTGTACATTTCTCATGTATCTAAAAGTATTCTTCTGATGTTGCATTCACCTGTAGAAGGCTAGAGAATTCACCAGAATTTTGATAAAAGCAATAAAGATGAGGATAATAATCTGGAAAAGTCACTGAATGAAAACCATTGGTCAGGTGTTCTTTTCTGAATTTGGCTTTGAAATCAATATTTTTTAGATTTTCTTTTTTTTAGATGAAGCATTAATAATGGAATAATGGAAGATCGGTATTTATTATGGCTTTTGATTAAGTCAATAACTTTTGAAAGAAGTTAACAGGCGGTATAAGCATTTACAAAATCAAATTTTAAATATTTGTGAAGAAAAAAAGAAAAAGAAAAATAATTTTCCTGATTAGTTTACTGTTACATCCCTGTCAACTTTTGAGGGAAATCATCACCCTTTACTGTGGGTTAGGATTAAACTGTAAATTTCATGGTCATGAAGCCAATAATTTAACTAATTATCTGATATATTAGGGTTGCCATAACTGGACATTCCAAATAGAGGATGTTCCTTGCCACTGTCATGGTTATCAATACACATAGATAATATAGTGACAGTGGCTAGATTACGATTGAAAATTGCTAAAATGCCTTAAATACAGGGTAAGAAAAGCAAATGCTACAGTGTTGAATTAAACCATAAAAAATGATATACTTTCAACATTTCATTTATGGCTATAATAGCAATATGAAAAATTAATTATTGTATATGGCTGAAGAATGAGTAGAATGGTACTACATGCTTGCACTAAAAAGTTAACAAAACCATACCAGTGTCGTTCTCAGTCTCTTTCACGTTTTTCTTTCTGTGAAGGACATGATGGAAACTGAAATTCCTGATTTTTTAAGAATTTTCAGAATTTTTCTCCCAGATTAAGATTTCAAGACTGAAATGGAGGTCTAGGAAAACATATATTTATAGCAACCCTATTATATATAGACTTATTATTCTCATTATTCTTTGCAGGATTTCTCTGTATGTACTTTTTAAAAAAATGATTTACTTAGCATAAAGAATTGAATCATAGACTTTGAAATCTTTAGCTCTATTCCCTAAATAACTTGAGTTTAATTTGGAGGCCAAAACTACAATCTAATCAATAATTGCACCAAATTTGGCAATTATATGCCTTATCATGAATTAGTAGCCCGAAAAGAGTGTTTTTGATTAACTGAGAAGTTACTAAAGAAATAATTCAACTTTATTCCAAGTTTTTCATTATTACACTGATTTATTTAAAATATTGTCCTTACCTTGGTTATATTCGTAACGTTTTGGTTATTGTACTCACTAGCCTTGTTCATGCGCCTACTCTGTTCAGAAAAGTTTTTTTGTTTTTGGAGTTTATACCAAACCCTCTGTTTTATCTAAGAGAGTTGTCTGTTTTGTTTTGTTTCATTTTGCTGTCCATGCTAGTGGATATCTTGTATTAGTTAATTCTTCTATGTGATATCTCCTAGCATGGACAATAGGATAAGACCTGTCATTCCCTGCAGATTGAGTAAAATATTTGGTTCAAAATTCTGGGAATGTTACCAAATATGACAGACATTTGAAGAAGGCTGAAGTGTACAACAGCCGAAACATTGTGACTATAACAACCAAGATGAAGACAACAGTTTGTATAAATCAGAGTATAATATTTATAATTTCTCATCACAAATTTAGACTGAAATCCAACTATCTAATTTTACTTTTTCAGGTGGAGTGATAGCTTATGAAAATGGAAGCATAAAGCGTTTAGATAAGTAAGTTTTTGTTTTATTTTTTCATAGATTTAAATTTAAAATATTTTTTGTATGTTCATATTTTTACTTAGTTTCCCAGTTTAGTATTAGATTAATCTGAATCTATCTACATATTTATCTGTGCCTATATTTATTTGCCCATCTATTTTAGTTTACTGATATCTGTGAGTTTTGTGTGTATGTTAGTCTGAGTCCATCTGTCTATTGTATTCTGTTTATATCTATCTCAATCTGTTTTCATTTAAACCCAAGTCCATGTATTTATGCTAACACTAATTATTGTGCTGTGATTAGCATATTACACTTACAAACCAGTGATAATGATTTCAGCCCTCAGTAGAAGCTATATGTGCTAACTTGAATTAACTTAAGTAAATATCTATCATGGTTCATTTAGTAGCTGATGTGGTAGCTAGTTAGTTTCTGAGGTTAGATAACAATGAATTTAATAACAATGAATGTAAAGTGTAGTCTGTGAATCCAGCTTATGATATATAAATGTTCTTAATTGACAAAAGCCAGTGAAAAATAAGAAATCAAATTGTAGTCTCTACCACAAAAATATCCTTATTTTCCCTTAGAATATATTTTCACGTTTGATTTTGGTTATGTGATGAATTCAGGAGAAATGATACTAATGTGTTTGGTTCATTTTGATAAAAGTCTTCAACTGAATGGCTTGATAGTGAATAGCCAAGTGGAAAGAAGTACAAAGAAAATGGTTGAAAAAGTCAAGTCAAGAATCACGCAGGTAAGTTTCCAGTTGATTATACCAATTAATCCATTGTGCTATAATACCATGATGACATCTGGGAGAAGAAGCTAGAAACTGGAGGTTGAGACCCAAGGTTCTGCTGTTGTGTCAAAAGAGGGGTAATGAAAAATTGATTTTTGTAACTGTTGTAATGTGTCTATGAAATTAGTTATGGGAGTTCCCAATTACTTTAGCTATTACAAAGGAAACTGCCATAACTGAAATTCTCTTGATCAACCTATCTTCACGCCATCTAGAGACAACTTACTACATTAAGGAAGGTAACCCATATACATATGGTCATATGAAGTGCACATACTGGTCATCCCACTTTGAGACTGGCATTAATCGGTTGGTTCTGACCTATGGGATAACAGAGAATAACCTTCAAGTTTTCTTATTTTGATGGAGTTCGGTGAAATGAGTTAAATGAAGAAATGAAAGACAACACAAAATATTTTTGCTGATTCCTTTCTCTGTGCTCTTAATCATTGTGCCACCCACAGCTTCTTCGTAACCCTGCACTTGGTATTTAAGATTTTGCTACTGATTAATCAATTTCTTTTTTTGCCTCCATTTTTGTTTTTCTCAGTATCCAAACATTCTGAACCCAGTGATAGAATCCATCCATGCCATCAGCAAAAAAGCCAAAGAGGTATTAGAAAGTGGAATGGATAGGGAAGCCATGTGCTCAGTATTAGAGGTAAGACAATTTGAATTTGAGACAAAACTTCCCACAAACTAACCTGACTAAAAGGACTTACCACAAGTTTCATGCTAATAACTTCTTCTGAAGAACATCAGCTATATGGAATAAACTCCCTTATAAATGTTTTTCCCATGAGTACAATCTCGGTCTTCTTATACCAGGGTGAACAATTGCCTTACCCTGTGTTATTCTTTTTCAAGTCTCTTATTACTCTTCATTTTAGTGTTTTAACTCTCATATCATTTTTTTGTCTCATTGCTTTTTAGTCTTCATTTTAAACATGTCATGTTTTAATATTTTCAACTTTTATATTTTTAACATCAATAAACTATTTTAACATGTATGTACTGGTAATGATTCAGTAGAAGAAATAACTCCCTTTTTACTGACCCTTTGATGTGAAAAGTGGCCAGGAAGCCTTGCATAGGTTAAAAAGTAAAAAAGTAATGATTATTTGGGGATTATTTTGATTATTTTGAACTCGTTCTTTACTTTTTTGTCGTTATCACAAAGTTTCACCCAATCTATTATATATCTTTTTGTTGGTTTATAATCAAGGGTAGAATAAAGTCAGATTCAAGGGGAAAAGCCATTTCTAAAACAGAATTAGAAAAGTCTAGTGTAGCAAGTTATTTCTTATATTCCTCGAGTGTGATGGCTGGTTTTTCCCCCCTGTGTAATCTTTTCTCTATTTTAGACCTTCATAAATATAAATCAATCATTAATATTATTAAATTCAATATGAAATAAATACAAATAAAATTTACTCCTTATTATGTTTGAAAAAAATTTTTTTGTTTTTGCGTCCCCCCCAAATGTAAAATTATGCAAAATTGGTCCCTTAGATTGTGTTTGGCAGTGTTCAATCTTTTTTTTTTCAATTCAGACTTTTTAATAATCAAACTGAAGGTGAGAGAAATAAATTATTCATTGCCAGGTATACAATCCATAAAGGAAGCATGAAGTCAGATTCAAGTAAAATTAGAAAAGTCTGTTATGTCAAACCATTTTTTATATTCCTCAAGTATGACTTCCGTGGGACAGCTGGTTTCTCCTGTATAATCTTTCCTTTATATTCTTTCCTAATGGATTGTACAACTGACAAAGGATGTAGAATTAGAAAACATACTTCTTTTTCTAATTTTTAATTCATCACCCCCAACAGGGTATGTTGCCAAAAGATGATCATGTGACAGTTTCTTTTAAGTGAATAACCAGGCATGTTTTATTTATTTAAAGGAGCTGATTGATTTAAACCATTATCAGTTGTGTGCCCTTGGTGTTAGCCATCGGTCTCTTGACCAAATCCAGAAAGTGTTGCGCATGTTTTCCCTCCACAGCAAATTAACGGGAGCTGGAGGAGGCGGATGTGCTTTTGCTTTACTCAACCCAAGTAAGTATCAGATTCCTCCAAATTATGTGATCGGTCGGTAACAGCGGGGATCAGGAAATGTCCACTTAGTGCATTTGATGAGTACTACTAGGGAGAGGAGGGCTTATTAATCATGGCCTTTTCTGCCATGTGCAACCTCATTTGAATCTCGTAGTAATTGCATAAGACAATAAGGAATCATATCTCGGAATTTTTGAGATGAGGTATTATTATTATTTCTATTGATATTCGGACCATCCTCATCTTGGTTGTTTTTCATACAACGTTTCGGCCGTTGCACTCATGTACCATATGGGAACCTCTAATAATAAAAGACAGAAAACAATAACATCAAATAAACATCAAAAAACTGTCATCTGAGGTTTAAGGCTCCTAAAAATTAGCACCTGTTGTCCACATGGACACATAGCGCAGTGGTTACAGCATCGGACAAATTACTGTAAATCTGATGGTTCTAGGTTCAATCCTGGTGTGAGACAATATAACAATACTACTAATGCTAAGAGGGGAGTACAGTCAATATACCCCCGTCGGATAAATAAAGGGTTCGGTTCGTTACTTCCCCAAAATCTACCAGATGATACCTGATGAAGGCTGTAGAGTGCAACGGCCGAAACGTTGTATGAAAAACAACCAAGATGAGGATGGTCCGAATATCAATAGAAATAATAATAAGGAATCAATATTTTATTAACAGACCTCATTTCATTCAAATATTGAAAGTTACTTTCATCCTTCAATTTTTCCATTTTTTTACTGCTTATACTAGAAACATAACCTAGAATGATGAGTTATTTTTTGTAAAATGGAATCGTATCCCTCTATTTGCGTACCATACTGGAGTTTCTTCACAGAGACATGCACTTTGCTCGAATGAGGAAAAGTGTATGGAGTATTTTATAATATGCAGTTGTACTGGTTTTCAAGTGATTAGAGAAGGGTGTATAACTAATGCATCCTCCCAATAGTCACTTATGGAGCTGAAACATGGAACTTAACCAAGAAACAGACCCATAAGCTGAGAACCATGCAACGTGCACATGAAAGAATAATGCTGGGCCTCACATGGAGAGACCACAAAACAGCACAGCACATCCGGGAAAAGACAAGAGTTAGAGACATCATAGAATCCATAAAAAATCTCAAATGGCGGTGGGCTGGCCATGTTGCAAGAATGGCTGACAATCGATTGACATCACGACTCACAACATGGGTTCCCCGGGACCAGATGCGCAACCGAGGCCGGCAAAATATTAGATGGAGAGATGAGCTAGACAAGTTTAGGAAGTACTGGCTCCGTGACGCCCATGATAGAGAAGTGTGGCAAATCCTGGGGAAGGTCTATGTCCAACGACGGACGCTAAAAGACTGATGATGATGATGATGATTATGAATAATGTTCAGAAAGTTACATATGTTGCACTTAGTCTCAAAAGATAGTCTTAGAACATTTTAGAATGATTGTAGGCTTCCTGGTAGATTGTAGAGCAGTTATTTTATGCTTTTCAAAAGTGTCTTTTATGCCACTTCTTTGCTTTTATGAAAAAAGGTGAAAAGCAAAAATAGCATTTGTCTGTTTTGCAGTGAACCATTATAGAGACAGCCAACTTTTTCCTTTTTCCTATACTTTAGTCTCCTGTATCTAACACCAACTCAACTTTCCACAGCCTAACATACCATAACCATCATTCTGATTCTGGAAAACGCAAAAAAAGATTTTACCATATAAATTTATTCTGATTGCTTCTTTGCTTTATGCCATTTTGGCTTACCAAAGTTTTTCAATACGGAACACTCTACTTTTTGATGGTGGGGGAAACTTGTAGGATGTATTATATGTTGATTTTTTGTACCAACTCTTACCTTTTTTATTATTGTTGCAGGTACATGGGATGACCATACAAAAAGAGTTATTGAAGAGTTGGAGGATTTTGGATTTGAAGTCTTAGAATCAACGTTGGGAGGTCCTGGAGTTAGGATATGTAGTTCAGATGATATGGTTCCTTTTTAAGATAGAATTCCTATAATGGTCAATGTAAAGATCACTGATTAGACGTTCTTGAATAAGCATCTTTTACTTTGTTTCACCTCTGTCGTATGTATACTAGTTGTTAGATTTTGTAGTGATTTTTTTTTTCAAATGCATATGTAACAACTATTATGGGACAGAGGTAGTATTTATTTATCCCAGGTCTTCTGCAAATAAAATGCTTAGCTATGCTATTTAAAAAAAAATTAAATTTTAGTTTACGAGGCAAAATATAGCTTTTGTTTTTTTATCATTAAAGATATAAATTACTTTCAAACCTTTCTGATATACTGATAAAATAGAAAATAACCAAATTAATCAAAATTTTTTTTTAATTTATAAAACAAGAAGTAGCACAATTCTTTATATCTCAAAATATAAAAGCCCATATCACTTTCTTTGTTTAGTTCTATCATGCTTAAGCAAAGAGAGTTGAAGAGGTTAAAGCAAGGCTCTACAGTGTCTATATGTTTGTTTACATAATTACTGCTACTGCTGTTTTGTAGTAGCATGGAAAACAATTCCACTAAATATAGCCATTCCATGAATAAAAAATGTTTTTCCCTATATTTGAAAAAAAGATCTGTTTTTTTACCCAATTCTGTTGCCTTATTGTTTTACAGAAAATATGAAGAGTTGTAGAAAATCAATAAAAAATAAAATTTGTTCAAGTTGTGTTTTCTTGTTTGCTATGAATACATTTATACTGAATGTATATTTATATAGATTATCCATTCATAGATAATTCTGTCATGTCAGTGGGTACTATGCTGGTTGAAGATATAAAATTATATTCAAACCATATAGATATTGAAGTGAATTACCAGTATAATCAAGCTTTTATTTATTAAAAAAATAAGAAGTAGAAAAACCCTTTATATAGAAAAATATTCCAGCAATAGAATGACTTGGCTTATTTGAATACAGCAAAGAAGATCATTTTTATATTAAGCAGTTCTTTGTCAATATCCTACTGTTGATTTTCCTAATCTAATAAGGACAAGTTCAAACTTCCGCTTAAGACTAAAAAGTGAAAAGGTTATAAAATTCAGATTATGGATAGAGAGAGAAGGGGGAAAGGGAAAGAGAGATTCTATTCAAACATCATCAATTTACAAAATGAGGAAAGGGAGAAAATGAAAAGCTATGGATGCTAGATTGAATTATCTGATGTTGCTAAACAGATTCTTTTGATTAGAATTTATCACTTTTTCCTTTTTTTTTTTAATATTCACTATATATATCTGTCTTTGCTCTTCTCAGCCCAAACTGTCAATTGTAGAATCTTTAAATTTTGCATACACAGTCTGCCCAATGAGAAAGTATAACTTTTTTTTTTTTGCATTTCGAAAATTCAGCTTAGTGGCTGAAATAGTTGTGTTCAGAGTGAATTTTGACCCTGAAGCAGCCAGTCTAGTTTGAACTTACGATAGAATTAGCATAGAAAAAAGAATGACTGGATCTTTTATGTATAGATCAGCATTTCTGCCTAGGATCAGAGTATCTGTGCCGTCATTATATATTTACTATTGAATAATTATGGAGTTTTATTTATCAAGTTTAACAAAGTTCTTCATACTACTTCACCAGGTGGGCGAATTCCACTAGGGGACTCATCTCAGTAGTGGGTGTAATACATAATAAATAAATTTTATACATACATATACATATACATATACATATATATATATACACACACACACACACATACATACAATAGCAGAGAATCCTGGCATTGCCCAGGGAAAAATAACTGATCATCTGACAATACAGAAATGAAAAATGTTCTTCAATGAATGTCTTCTCACACAAGACAATCAGGTGGGTGGGGTGTCTAGAGTGAGTGTCAGGTTGTGCGATTGAATCTTGGTTTGGGTGTTGTAAACCCTTAGACAAGTTCATGCACTCTGCTGGGCATACCTGTGCAGGTTCACTCTCCTGTTACATTTCATATATATGGACAAGTCAACATCCCTGCTTTAAATACAAAATAGATGACTTTTTCTTTTAAATATGAATTTAAATGAATGCTGTTTGTAGACAATCTAAACTATCAAGCTGAGAAATCTTTAAACAAAAAGATGATTTCTTCAAAATAAGCTGAACAACAAGCTTTATGTCATCAGAGTAATTTTTTGTAAACTATACGAAATTCGTCTCCTTCGTGAAATGAGATTATCAGTCTAAGAGAAAGCTTTATCTGTTTTACTTATAGTTTTTAAAAAAAAAGTAAAAAATTTTAAAGGTATTCAGTCTTGATTTGTTGAAAAGTTGATTTAATTTAAACAAGGATATAAAACACATGATCAAAAGTTTATAAAATCAAAGAGAAATCAAACTTCTTTTTTGCAAAAATAAATGAATTTTACCGATTAGACAATTTTACCAATTGGGTGTAATATATAATGGTTTGTCTAGAAAGTAATGAGACTGATTGCATAAAAGAAAAAAAATGTATCATCAATTTTATTACAAATCAACTTTAACCCCTTCAAAATAATTCCCTTTGGAAGCCACACACTAATGAAGATGTTACTACCCCTGGTGTTGTGAAATACCCTGGTATGTGCATAACATGCACAGACCAAGTTGTTATTAAAGTTCATGTAATTTTATTTAAATTTTGTCAGATAGTGGTAATGCATTCACTCAGAGAGAGTGAGAGATGAGGACATCAAGCCGTCCTGACAGGTGCACAATTAGTTGCACTTTGTTTACTTAGTATTTTCAAATGGGGCGTTTCTTAACTAATCCCCAGTCATTAACCTAAAGGCTAGGGTAAGTTGATTACATAGGTAGACTGACAGTGACTAAAAATCTCTGTCTTCCACTTAGATAAAAAGAGGAAGTGTTTTGTTCTATTTCTCACCAAGCCAAAACTTCCTAAATCTGCTGAATTGAGGATTCTTTCATAGGAATAACGGTTCCTACAGTATGTATGAGGGTAATAGCTGTTGGTTAAGTGTGGCGAGATGTTGGTGAAGACAGAGGATTTTGCCTCCACGGGATGTGGCTGTTTGCACCGCATGCTGATGTCACTGGAAAGGTTGAGGGAGAAGTAGGGTCATCATGACAGCAGGGAGAATATGCGCACCAAGTATGATTGTGGACATGGAGATTAAATAAAGTAAAGAGATTAAATTAAGTAAATATGACATACAAATATTTAGATGAACAAATAAAATGTACATTTAATACATAAACATTTATGACAATATAGGACTGTAATAGAAATACACATGATGAAAAAACATCAATACGATCAATTGTGTTAAGAAGAGAAGATGGGAGATAGCTTCTATGCGAAAGATGGGAGCTTTGTGCCAAGCAATAGATGTAGTCATGAGTTGGAATGGAGATGTCTGAACTGCTGTGAATCCATAAGACTTGGAGCGTACCAAGGAATGGTTATAGAGACCAGGTATCAGTGCGTATGCCTTACAACCAAGTTGTGGGCAATGTATTTGGGATTGTGAGCGAGCAACTTGGGGGCTATTCTCAGGTACTGGAAAACACATGGGGTTTGGTCCATGTGCACTTCCCCAAGTAAGAAGGATTAAAAGACAGATTATTGTGACTTGTGTAGTAAAGACAATAGTGTACCATACCAAACTTAAAACTCTGGGTGAACTTGAGGAATGCATTTGACATGTTATGGCTAACATCCCATCGGACTGCTGTCAAAGGTCAGTCAAGTCTATACCATAACGCTTACAGGAATTGGTGAATAATGCGGGTACCTATGTTAAATTTTAATATAGTTTAAAGACTACACATAACCAATATATGATAAAGTTGTGATCAGTTTTCAATCAGGAGTTTATTTTCATTCATTGTATAAATCAGTTTTGGAAGTGTTATACTAAGTCACAAGAGAACTACTTTGATAATTGTGATTTTAAGCATTTTTTAAAATTGTATCTAACTGCACTGAAGTTTCAGGGGCACAGCTGAAGGAGGATTATATTTTTTTTAACTGCTCCTACCTAAAAGAAGGGACTCTTCCCCAAACTTTATGAATAGCAGTTCACCTCCTGCATTTCTGTTAACATTATACAATAAAAATCTTACTAAATATTAGAGGGTGACCTTTTAGGAGCTATGCATCTCCAGGACTCTGTGTAGTTTTTTTCACATCAATATGACTGATACTGTAAAGTAAACAATGTTGGTTTGCTTATAAGCACTATGTTCTTCGGTATAGAAAAAGAAGCAGGCATTTATAAAAAATAAAAAAGACACATATACATACACACACACATATATATATATATATATATATATAAGGTACCAATGTGTGTGTGTGTGCATGTGTTTGTACTCTAAGATGTTGAGAACTGTGCATAACAGGTGATAAGTCTGGAATTAGCAAGTTTCAAATTATCTATAGCATACAACTTCAGGTGGAATTTTGAAGGAAAAAAAAAAAAAAAAAATCCATCAATTCCTTGGGAGGGGCAGCACATCTGCACTCTCAGAAAATAAGGCCGTTAGAATAACTGTTCTTTCATCTAGGATTTTCTCAAACTATTCGAGTTGGATGTACAAAAATCAACCAATATGTATATTTTGAATTAACATCATCTGGGGATGGATATTTCTGACACTTATTCGGACCCATGCACATGTGATGAGGGTTCAATGCTTATTTCAAAATTTCTGTTTGAACAGTAATTCTTAGTTTCTAAGTTATGGTGTTCCAATAGCCAAGTAGAACCTCAGGATATGGAAGTAGCAGAGCAAATTCGAAGTCTGACAGAGAAATATTTTTATTAGATTATTTAAAAAAAAAAAAAAAATTAACACTATTATATTTTGATTTTATGGATCGAACTCCATGCATATTTTGAATCCGCATCATCTGGGGGTGATTATTTTCATCAGTCAATGCTTTTTTAATATTTTCACTTCGGGCAATGATTCATCGTTTTGAAGTCATGGCAGTTCAATAGCCAAGTGGTGAGAGCCTTGGAAAATAGAATTGGCAGACCAAATTCAAACATGCCTTGAAATGTGAGCTGGTCCAACCAGTGAGGAATCACAGAGGAAAAAATAAAATATGTTACATTTTACCCGCAATATACATTTTGAGGTCCAATTTTAAAAATAATCAAATTTCTTTGGGGTCTATGTTTGCTCACACATAATAAAACTAATTTTATTGCTAAATAAATCAGTGAGAGCAATAATATATTACATTTAGAAACGTGATACAATCAGCAGATTGAGTTCAAAACCAAACAGAGAAATTTTTACTTTTCTTCTCAGTTTCATGTGCTTTCAATTTATCAGAGCTTCAAATATTCTAGAAATCTGTTTTCAGGGAGAAAATATTTAAAGGTTTTATAAGAGGCAGTTCTAATTACAATGTAGTAGTAATGCTACTTTCCATTCATCATACTTGACCAAGGATGTGAATTTCTCTAGTAGTGCTTTTTTAATTAGGTAGCTCTGATCCTAATCCAAACCCAACAAAACATAATTCAAATCAGATTTAAGTTTGCACGTCAGAGCAGACTATTACCAAAAGTGATCAAATGAGTTCTATTTTCAGAAAAGATTAATCTTTAACGTTTTAAGACGAGGTACTCCTGCTTTCCCAGAGTTTTTATGAAATTTCTAAAAAAATATTTTCTGTTTGGTTAAACTCTGATTTCTTTCCATGAGCAACGCCAGGTACCTCAGCTAGAAACACAGAAATATATATATATATATATATATATATATATATATATATATATATATATATATTATATAATCTTGAATTGTATGAATTACAAAAACAAATGACTAATGAAAATGGTGTTAAATAAATGTAAAAAACGTTTGACACTTTAATTGCTATAACAATACCCCAGCCAAAGTTTGAGACCCTATGTTGGTGGTGCTAACACAAGGACTGAGAGGGTCATGTGTCCGTAAAATGGGTTGACTGCAGCAGCAGAAATGGTAAGAGAAGGGGCCAAACAATCACTTGGTCATGATTTGGGTAATTTTATATATTGGTTTTGTTCAACATGAGGTAGACAAACAGTGAAAAGTTTACTTCTATAATTAGTCAACTCAAACTTGATCAGTTTGACAAAAATTGCTCATCTTGGCAACTTTAGTTTCATTTGTAATACAGTACAGTATATAAGCATTATTCCATATTTTTTCCCTCAATTTACAGTGGCTTGGAAAATTTGCACCTCCAGCACTCATCTGGTCCCAAGCTCTCCAGATCAGCGAGTACAACTTGTATTTTTGAATGGCTTTGATACTGTTTGAAGTAAATTTATAGTTAACAATTTTAAAGAAAACTGTACACAATGGATTAATCAAACATTGGGATTTGTAAAAAGAATTCAGTGAAATGAAATCGAAAGTAAAAACAAAACATACAAAAATAAGTCAACACATATTTGTAAAAATAGGCATAATTTTTATTTTTTGTTTAATCTAAATGTCACAATTTTTTTCTTTTTACAATTAACAAGAACAAAAATGCTTTCAAATTTTTGTACATTTTTTTTTTTTTTTGTTTTCCGAGTGTATAAATCTTGATACATTTTTCATTTTGTACCTTCCTCCCAGTGTAGGGTACTCAGTGTATTTTACATTTGTACATATTAGGGTTAGGGGTGGGGAGGGTGGCTGTGACCAGATGCAACAGAAACAAATCTGGAGAAGAGTGAGAAACACAAAGAAAAACATCAGATGTACACATCAGTTGGAAAATTGATCTGGGCACAAAGACGAGAAATTCAAATGGAAGTGGAAATTTACCAATTATTCATGTTCCACCAAAAAAAATACTTGGAAACAACCTTTCAATAATAATTAAATGGAGCTCTTATTTGAATTGATATATAATTTCATCAACTTTTGATCCTGAATTATAAGGGGTTCATGAGAATTTGTTAGAATACCCAAGGGGTACAGAAGAAGAAAAAAGGTTGGGAACCCCAACTCAAAATAATACTAAACAGGATTTTATCTTTTTGTTCATTGCAGTCAAGGGGGGGAGGGGGAGAAGAAAAGAAAAAAAAAAAAAAAAAAGAGAGAAAAAAGGAAAAAGAAAAGAAAAGCTTGAACATCGAAAATAATTTTGTACCTTAAAACAAGAGTCATACAGTGACTACATGAAAAACAAAATAGTCTTTCAATAATTTACTTATGAACTTGAAAAAAAGAATGTCTTCTGTTTTTAAGTTAAAGGATTTGACAAAAATACAATCATTGTAAAGTATGACTAACACACACCATGTAACGCAGTTGTTTTTGAACTGAGATGTTTCAATTTTCCTTCAGCATAAACAACAGGTACAAAGGTAGTCGCTTATTATAATCATGAATTATGTTATCAAAATCAGTCGGTCCCAAACACTTCATTTAAAGTGATAACAATATTAGTTGGTAAATGCTATCTAAAAGACCCTGTCCCAAAGTGATCACAATAAGTGACTTTCTCTGTATTATAAGATGTCCATTTATGATGTTATTTTAGGAAAAAAACAAAAAAAAAAAAAAAAACCCAACAAAACAAACAAACAAACAAACAAGATACAACGTGCATAGACTATGAATAGGTAGCTAAACAAAGACGTCAACAGGAACGAGGTAGATATTCCATGATGCAGGTTATGTTAGAAAGGCATGAAACATGAGAATGTGTAGGTGTTCTCCAAAGTATTCATCAAACAACATTGAGCTAATGAGAGGGATTTTAATAATTTAAAAAACAAAAACAAACAAACACCACAAAAATAAATCCAGGAATTTTTTTCCAGACTCCCGTCATGCCATTTGGAAGGAAAAAAAAATTTTTAAATCTATTTTCTTCATGGGATTATTGCTGATTTCGTCCTATCAAAAATTTTCATTTTCAATTCTAATAAAATCAGAATGCTTGTTGTATTCACTTTGCACTAATGCCCTTGGGAAAGGCATATATCCATCTCTTTTCCTCCCAATTATGGGTAAAATAACAAGAGCCAAATTGGTTGTCAACTGAGCTTAGCGAGCCCAGTCCAGGACAACTCTGAATTTGAAACCAGGAGTGACCCCTCCCCCCCACATATGGGTGGAGAGAGAGAGAGGAGGAAGGAAGAAAGAGAGGGAAGAAAAGTGTGTCTGGGGTATTTGCAATCCTACCCAATAAAACCCCATTTGCTAAAGATGATAGATGTGCAAGCTGAAGGACAGGTTAATTCAAGGAAATAATAAATGAAAAACAAATCAACAGAAATTGCCTTCATCAGTTTGGTGAGGGGAGGGGTGTTGGCTGAATACCTAATTCAATCATGAAAATAACTCGTATGAAAAGAGTGATAACATTTTTGTCAATGCATTTAACGTAAGTTGCAGATATTGTTTTCTTTACTAAACAAACAAAGATTTCTATACCATGTCCTGGTGAAGCAGCAAAAATCTGCACTGAGGAAAGAAAAAAGAGAGAAAGAAAGGAAAGAAAAAAGAGAGAAAGAAAGGAAAGAAAAAAGAGAGAAAGAAAGGAAAGAAAAAAGAGAGAAAGAAAGGAAAGAAAAAAGAGAGAAAGAAAGGAAAGAAAAAAGAGAGAAAGAAAGGAAAGAAAAAAGAGAGAAAGAAAGGAAAGAAAAAAGAGAGAAAGAAAGGAAAGAAAAAAGAGAGAAAGAAAGGAAAGAAAAAAGAGAGAAAGAAAGGAAAGAAAAAAGAGAAAGGAAAGGAAAGAAAAAAGAGAAAGGAAAGGAAAGAAAAAAGAGAAAGGAAAGGAAAGAAAAAAGAGAAAGGAAAGGAAAGAAAAAAGAGAAAGGAAAGGAAAGAAAAAAGAGAAAAGAAAGGAATAAAAGAGAAAGAAAGGAATAAAAGAGAAAGAAAGGAAAAAAAGAGAAAGAAAGGAAAAAAAGAGAAAGAAAGGAAAAAAAGAGAAAGAAAGGAAAAAAAGAGAAAGAAAGGAAAAAAAAGAGAAAGAAAGGAAAAAAAAGAGAAAGAAAGGAAAAAAAAGAGAAAGAAAGGAAAAAAAAGAGAAAGAAAGGAAAAAAAAGAGAAAGAAAGGAAAAAAAGAGAAAGAAAGGAAAAAAAGAGAAAGAAAGGAAAAAAAGAGAAAGAAAGGAAAAAAGAGAAAGAAAGGAAAAAAGAGAAAGAAAGGAAAAAAGAGAAAGAAAGGAAAAAAGAGAAAGGAAAGAAAGTTTGCTTCTTGGTACTAATGGAGAAAAAAAAAAAGTCCTTTAGTCAACACAATTGAAGAAAGTAATACAACAAAGAATGGACTGACTAAAATGCAGGAACAACAAAATCTAGATTGACTTCAAATATCAATATAAACTTATTTCTTGATTTTGTTCCGATAATTCTTGTTGTTTATAATCAATTGGAAATTTGCTTACTCAAATGATTTTTAAAATAATAATCTAATTTATTTGATTTTTTCCTCCCACAAATCAGTATTCTCTGATTTTTATCAAGTCGAAGATCTACCACCAAGTTCTGCCAATGAATATATACAAATGGAGGCAGAAATTATGGTCACGTCATTATTGCAAGCCAATCCAGTGCTTATCATTTTGGACTGAGTCAAGTGATTGATGGATTGAATAAACTTTAAAAAAAAAAAAAAAGAAAAAAGAAAAAGAGAAGTCTCTAGGATTTGTATTCTGGTTGAGTCACACAATGTCTACTTGATCTAGATAATAAACTACTGATCAAAATAGTTTATAGGCATACAGAAGTACTAGTGGCATAATGGTTAGCGGCATGGACAATGAAATTGGCAAGCCAGCACTGATAAGCTTGGGAAAGGCATGAATCCCTACTCTTCCCCAAAGCTATGGGTAAAAAACTTGGCTCTGAAGCCTTAGTAAGCAACCAGTCCAAGAGGAAGACACATTTGAGCTGGTGTCCTTGAGGCTATCCAACGTTATTTTCAGCCTCATTCTAGCAACTTCTGCAACTATACTAGACAATATCAGTGTGTGGAGTGGGGGAGACGTTGCATGGGCAATTGCTTGTCTTTCATATAACCTTGCCCATGGCTGTACCTGTGAGAGACTGAAAGTAGGACTCTCTTGGCGTAGATCCAGGGTCTCGCAAGACTGGGATGCCACCGAATATAGGTAAACAAATAAAGCATAACATAGACGAGTGGATTGATTGGAAAAAACTTCCTGGAGTCTATTCTGATCCAAAAAAAAAAATAAAAACAGCTTATAACTAATATTTTATTAGAATCATACAATCATTGTGCTCAGAGGTTTCCGTTGGCAAATTTCGCTTCTAAACATTTCCTTGTTTTAGAAGTTTCAGAAAATTTGGCTCCATGAAAATTCCACACAAGAGAACTCCACAAATAGAAAATTCCACCAGGTATTTTTGTTAGTTTGTTTTTACATGATTAGGTATTCAGTCCTGATAACAAATACACCGGGGGTTGGGGGGTTGGATTGGCTAGAATTTTCAGTGCACCAAAAATTCTGTAACAGAATCTCACGCACATTCTTTATGGAGATGTCAACCCCAATAGTCTAACACAGTTTTCCATGTTTCGCATTGGCGACACTTTAATGACAAATTTTTTTTTAAATAATTACTTTTTTTTTTTTGTTAGTCAAGCAAAAATATATGCCATCCCAGCAGTTCAGCTGACTCAAGAAAAGTATATTTTGAAAGATATACAAATTCATTCTTAATTTTGTGACACCTCGAGAGTGTTGTGATACAGTTTGGAAAGCTCTCGTCTAACAGGTTTACAACTAAAAATATCACTTCCATTTGTGCACCTTAGATTAGAGATTTGCCAATTGAAATGTTGGAATCTTATAATTAAAATGGGTGAATGCCCAGGGTGTGTAAACATGCAACCAGATTTAGGAGAGGGGATGGGAGGAATCCTTCCAAAATCAATGATTAGAGAGGAAAAAAAAAAAAAGGAAAAAAAAAAAAAAAAGGTTGCACAAGTACTTCCAAGTGGAAATCTTACAATATTTATATGGATTCATCTCAATCCCCACTCCACAAAGTCATCTTTTTGCTATTTAGGGGACTGACCCCTTGTTTACTTATTAGTGATGCATAAATAAGTTATATTATAGGATGGCAGCCTTCAAGAGTACTGAGAACATTCTCAACTTGATCAATGGTATCAAGTCGTATCAAGTCATATCAAGCAAGCACCTCACACAGAGAGTTTGTGCCCCTTTCTAAGCACCAGAAATGCTAGGAACACTTTGAAAAAAAAAAAAAAAGAAAAAAAAAAAAAAAGTAAATGTTGGATACCAAAAATGACTCAAAACTCTTTTTTCCTGTTTTCATCAGATTTTCACACAAGAGAGATACTCCCCTCCAAAATGAGTTAGGACAGAAGGGGGTGAAAAATGGCTGGGCAACACAATTGCCATAACAACTTGACTAAATTAGTGGCAAGATTAGGTTCACTTCAATCAATTTATCACAAGGAAGGAAGGGGGGGGGGACAGGATAAAATTGCAAAGATATAGACAGGAATCTTTTTGTTCTCCATGATACAATAATTGAGCAAGCCCATGGGATCATAAACTTTTCAAGAAATGGACAATTATTTTGAAATTGAAACCACAAAAAGCAGACCCAGTTGTGGTACATTGCATAAAGATTTGTGTTTTTAATCTTCTTGAATAAAAAAAAAAAAGAAAGATGGGGGGAGCTAAAAGGAATATAAATAAATATCACCATGAAAAATGAAAACAGGAAAGATAGAGGAAAGTGTTGGTAACATTCAAAAATGAGATTGAAAATATAATAAATAAATAATAACGACTTAGGAAAAGAGGCAAGAAAAATATCCTTTTCTTTTTATGATTTGTAATATGGAAAAAAACGTACAGCATATAGCAGTACATTAAGACTGAAATTTAATCAAAAAAAATTATGGAGGAGTTCTCAGTGCCATGGTTTATAGAAGCAAAAAACTATTTCTTAACTACAATTCGTACAGTTATATTACCTGAAGTGAGAGGTTTGAAATACCAGTAAAAAAAGTAAGGGCCACATTTTCCCCTCGAAAACAAGCATGGATTCATAACACTATGTAACCCATCAAAGCAACTCAGAAAATGTAGTTGAAGTTATAGGAAAATCAGAAAAATGCATTCTACACTTAGAACTAGTTATTTAATTTTAAGAATTCTATCAAAAGGTTCTACTGGGACCACCTCGATGGCCCCAAAGCCTGGGTAAAGCAGGAGGGTTGAGTGTAGGGTCTAGCAACTCAAACCCCTGAAGCCTATTTGCTACCAAAACTGGTCAGAGGATTCCTCTCCAGAAGGGCTCATGATGTATGCTGATGAAAGCCTATCAAACAACCTTCCAGTAATAAAAGCAAAAACTTTTCTGATACAAAGAAAACCCTTGTAGATATTTACTAAATTTAGCCGTCATGCAAAATGCCACACTAACTGCCTGGAGAGGATAGAACTCGCTACACTAGTGGTCTGTGAGACTAGCCAGTTGAACATCTTACTACAGTAGATACATAAAAGAGATTCAAGTTACGAATCTTAAAATTAATTTTTTTTTCCTCTTTCATCAAGAGTTCTTCCCAGACATATTTTCATTATTTTTCAAGTAATATATAAAATAAACTTCTGTCTTCAATTATTTTCAACAAAGTATAAATGCACAAGTTTCAAGTGTTCTAGCTAGTTTTCAATCTGATAGGTTCTGTAGGAGTTCCCTGCTCGGCCACACATTGTTTTAATTTTCATGGTATAGTTGAATTGTTTCCAGATGAAGATTATTGGATCAAGGAGAGCAATTTGTATGTTATAAACAGTTTTGTTCTTCACTTTCCATATTCTAAGAATTTCAAGTGGATTAATAACAGATCCTACTTCAGAAATGTATTAATCTATATTTGTTAAATGCACTTTTGTTCTTTATTTTTCATTATTTCATATATTAAGCATATATCAAGTTTTGGTCCAGAAATCTAGAAAATTTAAAATCCAGGTTGCCTCTGGTCCCAACCTTGCAGGATAAATGATCAAGTACTGTATATGAATTTTGTTATCAAGCATTTCTTTTAAAGTTGAGTGTTATAAAAAAACCTGTTTATTTCAAGGTTCCAGACAAGCATATCATATTTCATGTTGGGTAAGCTTTCTGAGTATTGATTTTCTAATCAGAATTCAGCATCTGCAACCCCCAGATTGGATTTCACACAACTGCTAAGATGGTTTAAAACAACTGATATAAAACAGATTTGACCTGGGGAAAAATTTTGACATGTCTACAAGCTAATGTTGGGATACTATGCTTACTTTTTAAATTCTAGAGATTCTCTGTGTCTCAATAGTTTCAAAAGATGTCTTGATAGAAATAAATTGCAAAAAAAAGTTCTTTGATTACTTATTGGTATCCTTGGTTAAGCAAACGATTTTCTAGAGTGCATTATTCCTTAATTTGAGGCAAAATATAACTAGATATATTTAAATAGATAATTCCAATACTTCAAGCTGTTTGCGTTTATCTGACCCAACATCCACTTGTTAATAATCCGGTCTGATTGCCGACCTATTTTACACTTTTCGATGGGTTCATTTTTCAAGTGTCATAATATATACAGTATCAGGTAATCTCCATTACTTCTATTTTGCGATATAAGGGGCTTTGTCAGTCTTATCAAGAGGATAAATTATTTCTCTCTTATATCTGAAGACTAGGGAATGAATCAAGAGGCAGGCTCAAATACAAATGAGATATAGAAAAGGATATTTGAAACTACTTGGCACTTCTCCACAAACAAACCTCTCATATATAAATTAAAAAAAGAAAAAAAAAAAAAAAAGAAAAAAAAAGAAAAAAAAAAGAAAAAAAAGAAAAGAAAAAGAAAAAAAAGAAAAGAAAAGAAAAGAAAAAAAAAGAAAAGAAAAGAAAAAGAAAAGAAAAGAAAAGAAAAAGAAAAAGAAAAAGAAAAGAAAAGAAAAGAAAAGAAAAGAAAGAGAAAAGAAAAAAAAGAAAAAAAAAAAGAAAAAAAAAAGAAAAGAAAAGAAAAAAAGAAAAAAAAAAAGAAAAAAGAAAACTGTTGGAAAGACGAGAAGGAAACTTGTCTTTTCAAAATGTCTATTTCAGGACTATTTGATGTGGACTCTTTATCCAATACAATGGAAAGAGAAGAAAAAAAAAAAAGATTGTAATAAAAACAAATAATCTTTATATAATTGAATCCTGGATGTGCAATTACCACCACTACAATCAAAATAAAAAAAAGTTCAACATTCATTTTATGACCCTGAGTGCTTATGAAAAATACTGTATTTGACAGCATATGCCCCCTCCCCAAAGAAATAGCTCAAAGTAAATGTAACCTTCGTTGTCCATCCCCACATGGGCCGGAAATTGAGGAAGAGTTAAAAAAAACCCAAAAAAAAAACAAAACAAAACCCTGGGTGATGAATGAGAAGACTTTAGGGAAATGCATTTTCCCCACTAATATTCCCGATTGGAATAAGGGCTTGGTCTTACATGCCATCAAATACAGTAACTTGAAAACAACTAATAAGAGAGAAAAAAAAAAAGTCTTTTAAATATAACAATCAAAAGATTAAGGACACATTCATGCACACACAGACATGAGTCTTATCAAAAATCAGTGGCTAAAGTGGTAGCACAATGAAGAATGTGAAAGAAATGAGCAAAGATGAAGGAAAAAGAAAGGGATCAAAAAGTGAGCAATGGAGAAGTTGAGCCAGGGAAAGAAACATCAACAACAGTGGCTCAAAATAGGACAACAAATTGGCATGAATCAATGCAGTAGTTTGGTTGATAAAGTGATGCTGTTAGATACCCTAGAGGCAGACAATTGCTGAACACCTGGTAGAAAAGCAAGTTCAGGTGTTGACTGTATTGCAGACTGATTTTATTCAACTGCAATTGAGGAGAAGAGAGCAAAGGAAGGTATGGTTCAGTTGCAGGGGGTGGTTGTGGTTAGGGTGTTCCATTTTTTATTGCGGTCTTGGGGGAGCCGGTAGGTGTACTCATGGCCGAGTGACTCATTCCTCGTCCACGACCTCCAACACCTGCAATTAAGAGGAAGTTTATAAATCAATTAGTTTTACCTAACACTTTGCCAATAGTGAATAAACTAAAAAGATTTTTTTCAAGTAGGTAATTCTTTCTGTACTATTATATACCTTTATTCAACCCAGTTTTAAAGGAGTACATTTTACTATATCTATATGCATCAATATAATACTAAGTCTGATTCAGCTTATCTGTTTATAAACTCTAAGTAGCTAAAACTGTGTTTTAGACAGATGTATTGACTTAAGGTACCTCTAAAATGTGTCGAGTTGACAAATGCAAAAATCAGGGTGATTTGCAATTTAATATTATTGTGGGGGCAATCACTCCTAACTATATTATAAAGACCAATTTATCAAAGGAGATGACTTAAATGCTCATCACAGAGCAATCTTCATTATTTGCAAATACATAATATCTGGGTTCATTCTGGTCACATCAAATCTTAATTTTCTCTCAAGAGGTGATATCTAGTAAGTATAATAACCAACCATTTCAGATTTCTCAATTTCTTACAGAAATCCATCTTATCTATTTATTGAGTATATACTAATGCAAGATATTGTTCTGACTAACCTGTAAAGTTATATCCATAAGCAGCATATGCTGCAGTCATTCCAGCTTGGGCCCCAGCTATTTCGGCAGCTGTCAAGGCTTTTTTGGCAGTACCTCTCCCTCGGGGTCGTTTTCCAACTCCTGATCCTTTTGGCCGACCTCGGCTTCGACCAGTTCCTCTTTTTGGTGGGGTTGGCACCGGTGTTACTGATGTGGGGGGAGGGGGAAGAAAAAAAAGATATTAAACAGCCAATTTATTTTAAAAATGGTTAGTGGTATATTAAAGAGAATCATATACATTTAGTCAAAAAAAAAACAAAAAAAAAACACCCAAACAAACAAACAAAAAAAAAAAACAAAAAACAACCCATCATTTCAGTTAAACTTGTTTCATTACAAATAGAGCAGTAGGTATCAAAAGGGGGCATGTTTGGAAGGGGTAAGACTTTATGGATGGCGTGTGCAGAGTAGCCTGCCATACTAGCAATGTAAAATAATATTCTGTCATTGAACAAAACTCCTTCAAAGTAATTCGTTTACTTCTCTTCCGTGTTGCCAATTTAGATAATTTATAACTAATTTTAAATAATTCTAAAGAGCAGAAATTAAGGAAGATAAAGAATAATAACTTGTGAAGAAAAATCAGTCATCTTTAATATTTCATTTATTAGATTTTGAGAACTGATTAAAAAAATATAGAAATCGACAGACAACAATATCTGGTGTATGTCAACTTCATACAATGGCCAGTTGTTGAGTAATCGCAGTGCACACAGATTTCTTCAATTGAAGTGAAATATTTATGGAAGCTCTAATAATACTCCTATATCTATAAAATACTAATAATACAATCTACCCCACATCGAATAAATTCAATGTTAATCACATTATCTGTAAATTCACCATAAAATAATTCCATTGTCAAATATTTATACATCATATTTTCACATTATTTATACATATTTTTGAGTTGGAATTGATATAATTTGGGAGAATTGAAAAGTGGTCTGAAGTGAATAATGAACAGGCCATTACATATTTATCCAAGGTTCCTATTCCTGTCAGAAGTTCAATAAATTCAGCAATGATTTAAAGTGATGAGGTTATGAATTTACCACTGTTAAATTTACATACCAATCAACGGCTCTATCTTAGACTACTCCTGGTTTGATTTTTCTACCTCTACTAGAAGTGTTTATAGTTCTATTCACGAGAGAGAGCACGCACGCAAAAAGTTTGGGGGATTTGGATATGATGTATAAATGTAATATAAACATTTCCATGTGATCTTTGAGAAACTATTATGATCACTGTATATATGCCTTAAAAGATTACTTTGAATTACATGGAGAAAACTAGGTATAGTTTTTTTTTTAATACTCAAAATTGGGGGGGGGGGAGAAAAAGAAAAGAAAAAGGGCCTATCCTCTAGATACAGGGGAAGCCAATTTTTGTGATTACTTTGGGATAGGACCTTGGAGATAAAAATAACTGCCTAATAATATTAAGCAAAGACTATAAAAACTGGAACATTTTACATTCATTGTAATAAAATTCATCATTATACACATCTCATTACAAAAATCATGAAATTTACTTGAAGATTTTCAATTCATTTTCAATAAAGTGTTCAAGACAATTGATTATGAAAACAATGATACAGTTGTCTGGGGTTATATTAAATGGCTTGCTCTGTATTTGAGTAACACTACTTATTTAAAGACTGTATGATGAGGAAAAAAAAAACAAAAAAACAAAAAAAAAACAAAACAAAACAGACAAAAAAACCCAAAGCACGATATGAAAATTTACAATAAGGATTTTGAGGAAAAGGAAAAAAAAAAAAAAAAGCTAAAAAAATGTCGACTTACATGGAGGAAATGATGTGTGAGCATCATCTACAACCAATGGGGCATCATTACTATTATCATCCACCACAAGACCCATTGAAGGGTGATTGAATTCACTTCCAACAGACATCTACAAGATCAAAGAAAAAAAATAATACAAAAATATTCAACATAGCTGTTGCGTAACGGTTGAAAAATTAGCTTTGCAGACCATTACTACAATGTATTGAGTTTGTCCCATACTAAACCAAGCTTTTAATAAATATCAATAACATTATGAATACTTTTCAATTGGGATATCGTAAGTACAATTAGAAACTAACATAGGTTTCTTCCATTTTTAAGTTGTTAGGCTATGTATGTATGTATGAATGATGGGTAAAGGCCATACCAATGGGGCTAGAAGGCTGAAAATTCAAACATCTAATCATTATGAGAATAAAAAAACTTTTAAAAAAAAGTTGCAATCTGTAATGTCACTTTATGCTAAATTGATCCCTTGTTTGTGTCTGGCAGCATTCACACGATATTTTTTTTTATTTTTTTTATTTAGACCTTTTTAGTGATCACTGCCCAACAAAAGGTGAAAAGTAACTTATTCATTGATCAGCCCCCCCCCTTTTCACTTCTTTTAATTGATCATCCTCAATACAGCATGCTGTCAAAAGATGGTTTTTATTTGAGTAACTAACCAAACCAGTTTTATGTCATCTGCATTCTCATATGTCATATATGTGGATGTGTGTGCGTGCACGAGTGTGAGAAACTTACTTCACTTTGGGGACTGGCTGGGACAGACATAGAATCAAAGCTGGCAACAGAGTCAGTGTCTGGTGCAGGAATTGTTACATTCTCATCTGTCTTTAAGCGTTTTGGATCTTTTAGCTGGAATATTCAAAAGAAAAAGAAAATTTATAAAAACAGTGTACATTGATAGATAGCTCTGATAGTAATGTAACAAGGATTCTTGTAGTAAGGAAATTTCATAAAGTACCAGATTATTAAACAGGCAAGAATGAGAGGTGATCCAGATTCCTGGATTTTCCAGTTTTCTCAACCAACTATACAGTTAAAATATAAAATTGATATTTAATGAGAGGTTTTAAACGGGGTGGGGGTTGAATGTTGCGAAGAAAGAAAAAAAAAGGAAGTTTTAAATTCCATTTATTAGTTCTTGTATCAGTCAAATCTTCCTTGCAATGTTCCTTGCCTGCCTCTTCCACTGAGCCAGACTTTTTTGTATTATACAATCCAGGGATTGAACTCACAAGTGCAAAAAAGTCATTTAGTTCAGTGGAAGAGGCAGACAAGCTTTGTAAGTTCAAATTAACTAGGAAGCATTTACTGGATATGAAATATCTTCTAACACGGAGAGTGGAATGAGAACAATCTATCCCTGTGGATTAAATAAAGTGTTCAGTTTGGAATTCCCAGGAGGAGGTTACCAACTACAACCAACACATGAAAAGGCTGAAGTGCACAAATGGCAACACATTGTGACTAAAAACTCAAGAGGACACGAGACTGAAGAGGGGGAGAAAATAAAATCAGTCTATAATAATAATTCATCTCAGATGTCCAGACAAAAATAATCTTACTGAGCATTTACGAATGAAAAGACTTGAACGACTTGAAGAATTAGCCCAACTATTCAAATGCATACAAGCTGCAAGTAACAACATACCTTTTCTGATAATTTTTCTCGTTTTCGTTTCCTCTCTTTGTTCTCTTTCTCACGGACACGTTTTTCCTCTTGTCGTTGCTTAACTAAAAAAAGGGGAGGACGAAAAATAAAGTAAGATTTTAAAAATAAATTTAAAAAAAAAAAAAAGAATCGTTTGAAAAAATTGCTACAGTAAATTTCAAAAGATGTTTCATCATAAAAATTAATGACATCCTGTTGACTCATATTTTCTTTCATATAAATTTTTCAATGCTTTTCATAACCACTCAAGCCATTAATCTACAACACAGCGTGGATTAGAAATAAAGGGTAAACTGAAAATTAAGAGAAAAAAAAATACAAGTAAAAATAAATAATGGTTGATAATGCTTCACGTAATAAATAAAAATATTGTAGTTTTTATATAGAATCGAGTGTATTGTATGCCTGTCTATGCACACAGCTTCTATCAGGATATCTCTTGATTTTCACTAACATTTTACTTATTCAGATATAAAAAAAAAAAATGATTGAACTAACGTTTTGTTTCCATTTCATCATCATCAATCAATAAGGAAACAACTTCTTTTGGTTTCAGTGTATCTGGCCGGAAGTTTCCTCCACTGATCACCATTCGTTGGATCTAAAAAGAAAAAAATAAAAGAGGGGGGGGATAATATCAAGTTCAATTTTCAATACTGTTGAAACCAATCACTAGCTGGTGTGAATGACTGAATGCAAAATGTTTCATTATAGCAGTACCAGTAAAACCCTTCTTAACTTATTGCAGTTTTACTTGTCATTTCATATTACTATCAAGTCAAGGTCAGTTGAGGAAAGTGAAAATACTGGTATTATCAATATAAATCATAATTACTACTATCACATGAAAAAAAAGAAAAAAAAAAAAAAGAAAAGATACTTCTGTTTATTTACAATTTTATACAAAGTGTAATTTATACATTTCATTCAGAGGTCATATACAGAAGTTTAGATTACCGTTTAGAACAGATTATTGTCCTCTCAGTTAGGATTAACTAATGAAATAAGTAACCTTCTGCCGGTGGGATGTGAAGGAAATTTTCAAGACTTATTTCAGGGAAAATAAAGAATCTTTGATGCCAGGGTTTATGGTACTTATGTATTCGTTGGAAACCCAATTTTTACACTTTATGTAAAATGATGTAAATGATACAAGACCATCATTGCAAACTCAAAATCTAATCTAGAGCTTACATAATTACTTCACTTCCTGAAACTTCACAGAACACCCCCCCTCCAAAAAACCCCAGACATTTAAATTAACTTACCTCACTTTTTTCCTTAGCTCTTTGTAAAATCCGCTCTTCAATTGTTCCTTTGCATATTAAACGGTAAACAGTCACCTGTTTGGTTTGTCCAAGACGATGAGCTCTGTCCATGGCTTGTTGGTCAACTGTTGGATTCCAGTCACTGTCATAGAATATCACCTGAAAAAAACCCAAAAACATTTACACTATTATAAAAAACAAAAAACTAATGCACGTTTATAAACACTTGACATGTAATAAATAAAATGGTAAGATGTCAATGAACCCAATCATTTAATTTATAACTGGTGCAGGTTATGATGTGTGGAGCAGCCCCCCATAGTTGTCATGTAAAATAATTTTGAATGAAATACTGGTGTGTAACCATTATCAATAGTAATTAGTAAAGAGTGAAAGTCAGGCGAGATAATTTATAGAAACTATAATGGTTCTCATTGAATGGGCAACATGAAACTAGCGTTTCAGAGGCATGTTACAGAACTGACAAAAAGAGGCAGAGCATCTTTGTGTTTTTGTTTAATGGCCAACATGAAGCTGGTGTTACGAAGATATATTTATTTTCATTAGATTTCTTGAGAACCGCTGATCCAAACTTGCCTTGTGAGCTGACTAATATATCTGGTGAATGTTAACTTCGTACAATGGTCATTTGTTGAGGAATTGCGTTCAATAACAGATTTCTTCAATAGTAGTAGTATAGAGAAAATAAATAATGTTATCGTATTCATTCTAACCAGGCATATACGTGCTGTGAGTAATTACTCCAGGTAGGCAATTGGTTGATCTTTATAAAGTGAATCGTCAACTAAACAATTGTGACACACACAGAGGTTGAAAGGTGCAAGAGATATATCCTGAAGCTGAAAATAATGACCATTTACTGAATTATACATTGAATTTAGTGCATTGACTAACAAATCTTCAATGAAGAGAAAACCTTAGTTTTTATATTTAATCAACATTTTCAATCTTAGTTAAGGTGGGTACTTCCTACTTGTCTATGCATTCCAACATACATATGACGAGGCAAAATCTAGTTTTAAATTTCCTTTCTGAAATTAGCCTAGTTGACCTTCTTTGTAGTACGACTTCAAATCAAATATTGATGAACATCAGAAATGGATTAAGTAACAAAACTGACAAAACTCAGGCTAGTTCTGAAACCTTGAATACTGCTTGATTAATGAAAACTGCACAATATTGAAAAGTTTAATTGCTTTCCGTCATAGATCATTCCATAATGTTCATTAACTCTGTTTTGAATCACATAAAAGCAGAAATGACTGGAATGTCACCCAGTCTATGGGTATTCATCTGCCCCCACGCAGAGGCAGAAGGTAACAAGGTTAAGTTTAGCAGGGGGACTCACATGTGTAGCAAGGATAGAGACAAAAATTGTCCAGTTCCCTTGGTAGTTACCTCTGTGACACCTAAAGCTTTAGGAATTTTTAAATGCAACTGGGAGGTTCTGCCAGGGAGGGATGACCCCCTGGAAGTAGACATACTTTTATTCCCCATCTATGGATTCTGACACGAGTGACAAGAGACATACGAGTAACAAACTAAAGAGAGACAACTGTACAATTAACTTACAGTATCAGCAGCAGTTAGGTTGATGCCCAGACCTCCAGCTCTGGTACTTAATAAAAACACAAAAATGTCGGATCGATTTTGGAAATCTGCAACCATGTCCCTTCTTTCAGAGATTTTGGATGATCCATCTAACCTCATGTATGTATGCTTTCTATGCCACATGTACTCCTGGAAAAAAAAGAGAAAAAAAAAAGGGTTAATTTAAAAAGAAGCAGGAGTTATTCATTCATTGACTCACTTTTTTAATATTTTAAATTGGACCACCCCCAACACCACATGCTGCCAAAAGATGTTGATCATGTGACGGTCTCTATTGAGTGACTAACCAGACTTGTTTCAAAGGTTGTTTACTTTATTCACATGATGTGACATGGATATTATATTTGGACATAATTTGTCAATGTACCAAAAAAAAAAAAAAAAAAAAAAAAAAAAAAAAAAAAAAAAGACTTAACAACAAGCAGCAAAATTTACTCAACACAACTTAATAATATAACAATTTAATACCGTATATGCCAGACTATAATACAAATAGCTCACTGCAGCTCACCCAAGCCCTATAACTGTGCAAATCAAACTTTGGTAAACGGTCATCTAGTCATAATACTTGTACATCGGATCCAGCGTAATGTTAGTCTTGTATACCAGCATATACAGTAAATCACAGAAGTAGCAAAAGGAATTTTTACAATGAAATGGTATTGAGTGTTAGATATGGCTAAGCATCATTGTGCATTGAAATGTATGTTGCAAACAGAATTATCCTTTTGTAACTGTATGAGATCATAACAATGAGAAGAATTATTGTCCATATCTCCATGGTTGCAACTTTACTGTTTTGCATAGCTGACATGAATAAGGTTAGTATACCTTTATTGCGTAAAAGATATGTCGTTAAATTGAAGATAGTTAACTTGCCTCTAAAAGGTCAATCATTCGTGTCATCTGTGAATATATCAACACTCGGTGACCATCACTTTTCAATCGCTTTAGTAATGTGTCTAAAACTGTTAGTTTACCAGCATCAGTTACTAAAGTTTCCTTATCTGAAATGAAAAAAAGAAAAAGTTACTATTATTAACATGCACAAATTTGGTCTTTTCTGTAACAAATCTCAAACAGTAATAAGATATTCAGAAAGCATCCCCAGTACAACATAGTTGATACTATTATTAATGAACTTCCAACAGATTCTTCTTTCATTTGTCACTTTTATTACAACTCTCAGATAGTTTATCTCTCAATGCTGCAAGGCTGTAGAATAAGAGTGAGCCTTTAGCGAGATTTGAATTTCTACCCCTTATTCTTTATTTCTGAGTCAGGTTGGGTACTCAAGTCATAATAATGACCTGATAGTTGTAGTAAAATGGAAAAAAAAAAAAAAAAAAAAAAAACGGAAAAAGAAAGAAAAGACTTGTTAAAAATTGACAATAAGGACAATGCTTCATCAAGGAAATTTGTTGACAAATGCTGTCCCATTTTATCTGTATTGAAGAATTTTTGAATGATTCAGGATTATTACCGGTTCGAATAAAAAGACCATACCAGCATGCATTGCAAAAAGATGCAATACAGATATTCCTAATTTCCAAGATTGCTATCATCTTGTTCGTTCATACAGACTAGTAATATCAGATGTACTAGCACAATTTTTTTCCAAGTGAAGCATTGTCATTATGACCAATTTTTTTTACTAGTTTTTCTTTGGTCCTATTTCTGTTGCTTTTTTTCTGTGTTGCTTAGCAAGTTTTACTATCAACAGATACAACATATTCAGAAAGCATGTAGCTTGGCCACAAAGAATTAACTTGTACAATCCAGAAGAAGAATGCTTCATAAGTCTTATTGGTCCAATGTTGAGGAACACTTGAAAGATATTGAAAATTCACTACTTTTCAGGGGGCCATATTCCATTACAATAGAATAAAAACAGGTACAACTGCAATGAAATTTCAAAGACTTGAAAGAAATTATTACTCACAAGGAACTGATATGTTTGACCATCCATGCAGAGGGTAGGACGCGAATAAACCTCCTTTATCAGGGGGCAAAAAATAAGCATTTGATTTTGCTCTGTAAGGACTATCACTATCAATGCCAAAAATCAGAGACAGTCTAGCCTCAAAGCACCCATTTTCAAGTTCTCGTCGACGATCCCAAGCTCCACTACGATCCACGCAATACCAGTCGTGAGAACTTACTTGAACCTGGAAGAATAAAATGATACTAAATCATGTCTAAAACAAAACAGAAATTTTTATCAAGTTATAAAAATATAGTGTTAAATCTCTGAAGACTTGTTTTAGATTCAGACATTCAGTAAAGTAAAAAAATACAACATTAAGAAACTGATAATGTCTAGAATTTTTCTTTGCACAATGGGAACAGAATTGTCTGTGTGGCTTGCATTGCTCAGAATGAATTATACTGTTCAGTATATTAGCTACCTTTTTTTTTTCTTTTTTTTTTTGTTAACCATTTATGAAGGGAGAAAAAGACCCCTCTCTTTCCCCGCGGTCTTTGTGCCTGAAAAAGGCTGTAGAATGGATTTGCTGAGAGGTTATCACCACAACCTAAGCTACACAAAGTTTTATTTCCAAAATTTGAAAAAACAAAGAACAGATGTTCATGATAGCATGAGGTTCGTGACTTGACAGTTCCATACAAAACAATTCAATGCCTATATATATTATTCATTTGGCTCAGCATGGCATGGGATTATCAATTTTTTTTTGCTAAATTTAAATTGATGAAATAGTAACAGCCAAGTTACCAAAATGTTCTCAACTTGAATTTATTTTTTTTTCTTTTACTTAGCAAACAAAATGGTGAGCTGTTATAGCTATAATTATTTTAGTGTTGTGGGGATCAATGAAAATAAACCTGAAAAAGTATTTGGCACACAAATATATCTTACCTTTGGTATAAGATCATTGAGGAAAGCTGGCATTAAAGTTGGTTGACAGTGGAAGACATGTGGACGCCTTACTCGAGATGGATGAGTAGAATGGTCATCATTCATTGATGGTTTCTGTAATAATGCAGAACATATTTAGGATTTTAAAAAGATGTCACGAGTAAAATGTTGAGAAATTCTATTGAGTACAATAAAAGGAGAACAGAAAAGGAGGCGTGGAAGGGACACAAGGGGGTGGCCGGGAAGGGACACAAGGGGGTGGCCGGGAAGGGACACAAGGGGGTGGCCGGGAAGGGACACAAGGGGGTGGCCGGGAAGGGACAGAAGGGGGTGGCCGGGAAGGGACAGAAGGGGGTGGCCGGGAAGGGACAGAAGGGGGTGGCCGGGAAGGGACAGAAGGGGGTGACCGGGAAGGGACACAAGGGGGTGGCCGGGAAGGGACACAAAGGAGTGGCCCCAAAGGGACACAAAGAAAGAAAATTAAAATGAAAAGAAAGAACTTTTACCTTAACTGGGGAGACAGTGGGACTTTTAGGGGACTTTCTTGTAGTATTTGATCGCTGACCCCTAGATGGCATCAACCGGTGTGCATCTGTCGCTGGTATGTTATGAATAACATGCCTAAGGTGTGAATAGATTCGACTTGTATAACTAGTAAAGACCAACTTTTCAAGATTTGGACTTGCTTGTAAGTTGGTAAATGATATTGTTCTCAGTGGACTGAGCATAAAGAGGTCTGAGGTTTTTCGTTTGCTGTTTTTTGTGATCGAGTTAGAATACATTTGCCCATAGATCCTGTAGGCAGATTTCAGACAGAGATATACAGACAACCATCTAGAAAAAAAAAAACAAAATAAAATAGAAAATGATATATATATATATACTTATTTATCTTCAATATAAAAAGATTAACATAGTACCAGTCACGAAAAAAAAAAGGATTATTCATGCATAGATAAGATATACAAATATTTTAGCATGGATGTATTTATAGCAAGGGGGAAGAAGAAAAAAAAAAAGAAATGAAGCATATATTTATTTTTCTGTTGATTTCCTAAAAGTCTTTGTATTTTTTGATAATTTTTAAACCGTAAAGCAACAGAATCGAGTAAAAACGATATTGAGATATCAATGGTAGCAGTTAGCTGGCTAGATGATCACTTGATAACAATGTGAAAATGTCAAACGGGCTTGGATTTGCCAAAATTCTTCACAAGTAATGTCAAGAGAGAATATGCACGAATAAATTGTTAAATTAGAATCTTGATCATGGAAGCTCATGCACTTTATACAATACCAAATCTTTTTAATAAATAGATCAGGGGTTGGTGCTGAAATTTTTTCTTTTCTTTATCTTTACTTAGCAAACAATATAATTCAGTGTTGAAAAGGAGCAAAAATGAGTATCCTATAGCTAAAATATTTTGACAAACTGATTCTATAGGCTTATATGATCATTATTATAATTGAAAATTTGAAAAAAACATTTTTTCCCTTTTACTTTGGCCCGTATAACAGACATTTCTAATCCAGCCTGCTGTAAAAAAAAAAGTAGATAAAATGAATAATAGCCAAACATAAAAATTAATTGAGAAACATTTACCGGGCAAGTAATCTGCCACACATCTGGTTTTCTAACTCCTGAGGGCTTGTGTCAGTTAACCGGAGGAATGAAAAAGGGCTATATACAGATGAACCTGGAAAGAGACAATATTCAAGTCAAATAAAAAGAGAGTACTTATAATTCCATGAGTAATAGTTTACAGGTTGGTACAAAAGTCGAGGGGATTTTAAACAACTTTCTTTTTCTCTCCTCAGATATATAAAGGAACCCCTGGGAATTCATCCTGGAAAAATACACTACAGAGCAACAAACCAAAATAATTGAATTTTACTTTATAAACTTTCAACGTTAACACATTTCTCTCACTTCTAGTTAACACGTTTCTCACTATTTGGGCATTGCCATCTAGTCCATGATTTGTCGTTTGTGCATTTTTGAGAATTGGGTTCCATTAGTGATCATCCATCAACACGGATGCCTTGTTCAGTATAAAAGTTGTATATGTGAGCAGAGAAGCAGATATATTCAAATGTTATTGAAAGAGTAAGAATATGTGAAGTTGAAAATGGCCAGCATTTTAAACAAACTATTTCCCATACATAAGTTAATAAATTCCCCTTGTTTATATATTTGATTTAAAAAATTTTTATTAAAACCAAGCTATGAACGTCTTAAACCTCTTTGCGATCTTTGTGCCACCCTATATATTTTTTAGTAGTATGTAATTGTATTGAGATCATTCTTCTAAAAAGCAATACTTCTTTTAGATCAATTCAACTTAATGTTTGCCACAACCTTAATATACAATATAATATTCATATGGATAAAGAGTGGACTCCCACCTTTTTTCTCAAACTAACCACCCCAACATGGTATGCTGCCAAAAGACTGGTCACATAATGGTTTCTATTGAATAACTAACCAGACCTGTTCACTAATGGATCATGCCACGCCTTAATCTAGTTTACAATGCTTCATTATGCAATCAGTTTTTTTATCTCTGCTGCACAAGAGTGGTATATTCAAAAAAGATTATTTACACCAGAGAAGGAATTTTCTAATAGATTAAAAGAAATAAAAGGTATAAGACTAGACAAATTTTATGAAATTTCAATCAAGAGGCAACTAAAAGGTCTATTAAGACAACTAAGCAGAAAAAGAACCGAATACATACCTGAGGGGGCACTATGAAGAGACTGGTGAATGTAATGACAACAATGTATATACAAAGTATTATATAAAATTTTCATCTTTCCAGCCAGTGATGTGTTCAGAATACCTGCAAAGAAAGATAAACATTAGGGGAAGAACAATTGCAGACAAAGATAATCTTCTAAAATTGTTGTTTAAAGAATAAGTGCTAATGTAAACAAAACTAAAATGATTTTATGGCATACTGAGAAGTTTGAAAACCAGAAGGATTTAAAATGTCTACTAAAACCACTGAATATGACTATCATTATTGTTACTGTCCATGACGAGTGGTTTTGCTAACAGATATAAATTTACAACAGACTGCTACTGATACTATGTGTGATAGACATAATAGAGGGGGAGATGAAAAAAGAAAAAAGTAGTTTAATAAAAATGGGGAGAAAAGAAAGATGGGAAAGGATAAAAAAAAGAATGGTAGTTTAATAAGTGGGTAGGGAGTGAGAAGGCTCGATGGCTGCTACTGATATTATAAATGTGACAGACAGGGCTCTTAAATATATGACTACCATAGTACCTGTCAAAAATGACAGGATATATCTATGGATATATTAATATTTAAGAATATTTCTAAACATTGTTTCCAGTCACATAATTCTCTTTTTAATCAGCTCTACAGAAAGGACGAGAGTAAAACTCATGTCTTCAGTGATGTGAACAGACAAATAAAAATATGAACTAAGAAACTTGGTTACTATGGTCCTAATATCTATAGATGATTAAATAACTTCTGTTCTGATCAATCATAGCCTGAAATACATTTGACATTATTGGATGCTATAACTTTCTTAAGCTATTCTGTGGGCAGCAGCAGGAATGGCAGGCCTGCAGGTATCAAACCTTTGGCTCAAGACTCGTTCAATTTCCAAATTTTATGCAATTCTATTGCCTGTTTTGGGTAAGTCTCCAAGACAAAGCTCAGATCATCTTTCCATCTGGCAATCTTGGGCAGAAGAAATAAGAGACGTGGAAATGACAAGAGATTTAGTGAAGTGAGATGGTTAAAGTAACTGCATGATTTCCAAAAATAATGCTATTATCTGTCAGGAGTTACTCCATTTGGGGGCATTTTTGTATTCTCCAAACTTTTTTTCCCCAAAGCATAAAAAAGATAAATTCTCCCTCCAAATTACTTACCTCTTCGGTAAATTAATTTTGGTATGTGGTAAGATTCGAGCTTAAAATAGAAAGAAGACCGGACTTCTCTCCTTTCAAACAACTCTGGATGGTTGCAAACCTAGAGAGAAAGGAAAAAAATGTCAACAATTTACAGCCAAAAGTCTCTATATAAAATATTTTTCAATATCATCAGATTGGATATTTTTCAGTTATGTACAAAAGGCATAGCAAACATACACATAAAAATATAATTGTTTTTGTTGATACTTAAACAATTGCAGTGCAATTTTATCACAGCATATATCAATGTAGAAATGTTTGTCAGATACTTGAAAGCTTAGGCATAGTGCAAATCTTGGGAGAAAGTAATTGGATGAATCCTAATGGCATATTATTGGTACAGACAAATATTCAAGAATTCTGTGAAAGCTCACAACAAGTACAAATATGACATTATCTTCATGAAGACAGACAAGAATTGAAAAAGTTGTTATGTAAAAAAATCCGTGAACCCGGGCAACCAAAACACTGGTTGTTAAACATTTTTTCTAACTCATGTTCAAATCAAACATTTCAACTTGCTAACACAGGTTTGTCATGAAGTGACCTCATGCCACAGGACTTTTCATTATAAGAGGGTCATTTGTGGGGTTACAGTAATTCAATACAGGCTATCATCTCTATGGGCTGTTTTGACTTCCTTTAAGAATATACCTTTCTGAACTGCATGACCAAATTCATGAGACTGCTTGTGGTGGATTGTGCCTGTGAAGAGCTGGCTGTTGAACTGTGTAATAGATCATCAATAGAAATCTTGTTTTTCACTCCTTGGTAAAGTAACCTCTGACGAGTTGTCAATGGGCAGTAAACAAGGATTTCAATCTGAAATTTGAAATTGAAAAAAAAAAAAAAAAAATCCAGATAATTTCAGAATTTCAAGCTTTATGTCATCACTTCCTATTTACAGAATTTATATAATAATCATTTGCTTATTCTCATTTTCTTAATAATAAAAAAAAAAAAAAAAAAAAAAAAAACTGTAGTTAGCAGTTAATAAACCTTGAGTTATCTTCTTTGGACAAAGATTTTTGGAGGTTTTTGAAAAATCAATCTCAAAAAAGAAAAGAAAAGTTACCTTATCTGACAGTTCATTCTCAACATCCTTTTTAACACGCCGCAACATAAATGGTTTTAGTATCATGTGTAACCGAGACAACTGATCTGAAATATAAAAAGAATCAGAATTATTTTAAGCTTAAAAGATATCTATTACATACATACACACTGTATACACATGAAATAACATGCAAACCCAGACACAGATCATAATTATTCGGCTTTATTAGTACTTCGAGTCATTCTAGGTTAAACATGAATTGGCAACAAAAAAATAGAAATAAGACGATGAAAAATAGTCATCAAATTCTTGAATTGTTATGTACAAATTTTCATTATCTTAAATATACTTGCTTAACTACAAAAAAAAGGAAGAATATATAGATATTTAATTTACGTTAAGCTAGTGAGTCTTCAATGGCAGGCACTTGGCTTCCTTAGAATGGGATGGGGGATAATAGCCAGAGGAAAAACATATGGAAAGTATAATAAAGAAAAAAAATGACAATTCAGAATGAAAGATGAATTGAAGAAACCGGAGATCACAATGGGAGGATGTAATCTAAGATGGAGAACCACTGGTTAGGCTTTGTGAAGTACAGCCGAGATTAGTGAGATATACTATACAAGAATATTTTTTATTAGATTTAAAGTACTTAAGCCATTGAACATAATAAAATGTAAGTAAATACAATAACCAAGTTTTCATTGATAATATACAGTTACTTACTCTCATCAATGCCTGACTGTCTTTCTACATGGCTTTCAATGTCTTTTGAAAACCATTCATTGAATTCTTCATGGGAGTCGAACAGAGTTGGCATAATAAAATGCAGAAGAGCCCATAACTAAAAAGCAGAAATTCAGATTATTACAATACACACTCAACTCAAATCCATTCTTGGGAATTCAAAAAGTAATTCAAGGCGTGTAACCTCTGAATAAAGTTACTTCTATTGCACTCTTTGGTATCATATTCATTGAGGAGTTCCACAGCAGTTATAAATGATCTATGAATTAGGAAGTTAAATCTTATGAAAATTATCATGAATGATACAAAATGCCCATTCTGAATTATAGTAGAGAAATCCAGAAACCAATAAGATTAAGTTCACTAAAAAGTAATAGTTATCTCACAATCGATGAAAAGATGAAAAATAATACTCACCTCTCCCATACTGTTTTGGATAGGAGTTCCAGTTAGCAGCAAACGATTTCTACAGTGGAAGCCAAGTAATGTTTTCCATCGAGCACTAAAAAAAAAAAAAAGAGAGAAAAGAATGTACCATAAGATTTGAATATGGGGGGGGGGGAAGCAACATTTGTGTAATGTAGCTGAATTTCCTCTCAATCCATATTACTGTTAAACTAGAGGAATTGAACAAGACATTCAGGAAAGTACACCAATGTGATCAAGTCATACAGTTTATAGGCAAAGGGAAAACAATAAGTCGAGCAAATAAAGATATTCCTCTGATTATTGATAGGAGCTATATAAAAGCAGATGACTTATTGCGCAAAGTAGTACCTATATATCTCCAAAACATGCAAATCATTCCAACTTTTGGTTTGGACAATTGAATCTCTTCCAAACCTTTTGAACATTTTGTCTGATCCATTGTATAATTCACAAAGAGAGGCAACCATTTTTGGTTTCCAGTTGAGAAAAATTGGGGTCATTGATATACCAAATGGATCAATCCATTTCAGCAACACCAGGTTCACAGATGTAACGATACTGTCAACCAAGCACTCAAGGAATTCCAAACAATATACAAAAGAGTTTCAACACTTGCTTGACTCCATAAAGAAGTCAAATGTTAGACTGAATTATGCAATCAGCCAACAAGCCAATATATGCAGCTTCCATTAACTTCCTCATTCCCAAACAAGGCTCCTGCTCAATGATGTGAGCTTCATCCACTGACTGGAGAAAAAAAAAAAAGGATGGGTAGCCTCGTTTTTTGAATTAAACACCTGAAAATGACTGAAGAATAGATCGACTGAATAGTTTAGTTGGTATTACTAAGGATGGGAAGAGATTCAATTATCCAAACCAAAGTTGAACCCCAAAAATATAAAAATAAAAGTTGGAATGTTAATGACCTTTTATTAATCTCTTCATTTGTATTTATAAATCACAAAATTATTTTTCAATGGAAAAATTTCCCTTTCCATACAATCATCTCTGACATTATAATCCGTTAAAATCTATGCTTTCCTAAGCAATACTGAATCAGGTTAGAAGGGGGGGGGGGGGGAAAGAAAAAAAGGAAAAAAAAAAAAAGAAAAAAAAAAAGAAAGAAAAAACAGCAAGACCAACCTGGAACTACTTTTGATCGCTTGTGCCTCATCGAGCACCATGTATTGCCATTTGATTCTTTGAAAATACTTGACGTCTTGAATCACCAATTGGTAACTGGTTATCACCACATGGAATGAAGCTTCTTCAGTGTGCAAGCATTTCTGATCCCAAAACTTACGTAAAATTCGTCGATCTTGTGTATTGCCCCAATATGGAACCACCTGAAGATATAATTATTTTTCCTTCAATGTAATTTGACAAAACAATTTTGAAATTTTCAACACTGACAATTTTTTAAGCAGAAAAAAAAAAAAAAAAAAAAACAATGCCCAGATTAATGAATGCTCATTTTTCAAATTCATAGAACAAAATGAATGGGTGAGTTACTATACTTCCAGTTACCCTATTTCATCATTCGAAAAGGAAACTGATGTAAAATGTTCAAATAAACAAGTTTCTTTAGCTTTTGTTATGAGTCCATGACCTGTCGCTTTGCTAATGCTTATCATAAGAGTACATCAGACTTGGCAGACGGCTGCTACAGATACTATCTGATAGACACAGTAAGGAAGGAGAAGGGGGAAAGGAGAGGTAGATTAGTAAGAGGATAGGAAGGGAGAGGAGTTGATGACTGCTACATTCACGGCTTATTATACATATATAAGTAAATTTTTTTTTTCATTTTTTAAAACCATAAAAAACATCATTACTGAAAAAGTTATGGTAGAACTATATTAAAAACCAAATATCACCACTATTTTTAATGATAATATAAAGACATTCTGTGTAATAGAAAACAATATGTGAATAATATATCTAGTAATGTGGCTTGACCAAAAAGAGTCATGACTTGTGTGATGAAAAGTCACACCTGATATATTCAGTAACATAAGTGAGTGCATGAAGATACTATACACCACTAATCACATAAGTAAATACGCACATGGAATCATATGACCAAACAAGAGCATGCTACGCTGAGGTGGCTTTGACTATGGAATACATATAATGTGACAAGTAAACATTTGAGCTAAATTCAGCCTTTGCTTTACCCTACTCTCTATTTGCTTCAGCATTAGAGAAACCAATCAACAAAAAATAAATTGAAAAAAAATAAAATAAGATGAAAAATTTTTAAAAAGTGACATTGGCTTTCATATAAGATGAACAAAGAAGGAAAGTGAAATAATGAGATTTATATCCGCATCATTCATGTTTCCAAATCCACAGTAGAAGAGAACTGACACATACCCATGAACCAAAGAGATAGAATTGATGTATAATTTAGGAAATCAAAATACTGACCTTGAATTTAGGAACGAATCTTGCACATTCTTGCTGCCAATTGTGTAACGTGGATGCAGGAGCTATTATAAGAAATGGGCCCCAAATACCTTGTGACTGAAAATAAAGAAAGACTTTGTTTAATAAAGTTGACACTGAGTTTTAAGTCAAACGTTTGATAGGTTAGAAACCATCAACCAAAACTGTCAATATTCAGTTTTCAAGCCAGTCTAGCTATGTATGTATCACACGTACAGGCTATACTAATTGAGCTAGAGGACTGAAAATTCAAAGATTTTCTCCTTATCATGTAAAGAGAAAACTTTTTAGTGTGTGATTGTGTGTGCAGGGGGGTTAGTAATGTGCAAAATGAGTTTTTGTTAAATTGGCTGCTTAGTTGGTGTCCAGTGGTATTCAGACATTTTTTTTCAGTTGAAAAGTCAGATTTTTCTTCCCCCCCCCCCCTCAATCACTGCCCAACAAAAGGGGAGAAAAATAACTTATTCCAATGATACCTTTCCCAATTTTTTCATTCTATTAATCACTAACATGCTACCAAAAGATGTTGATCATATGAAGGTTTCTATTGAGTGACTAACCAGATCTGTTTCCAGTAGTGGTTGAGAAAGGAATTGGATATTCTATAAATAAGGGCGAAACCTCAACAAGAGTCATTGAATATTAGCTAATGTTGCAGATGCTCACTAATACAGTAATATCACCAACCACTCCTTAATTGTCAGAGTACCAAGATTACAAATAGATAAGTACAGTCAAGTAATGAAGGAGCCTTGAGTTCCAAGTCTCTTTTGTAACCAGTTTTTTGCTACTTTATGCAATTGGAGAACAAGAACTTGAAATATAAACAATTGGCCAACTAGGATTACAGATATAATATGGGTGACAATAAAAAGACCAGATGTAACAATTCATTTGGATTAATTTCTTGATCTTTGTTGTTTTTTTTATTAGAATATTTCAGCTGCTGCGCTCTTAAAGAGGAAGGGGCACATCAACCTCTGGAATGAAGTCAAAATAATACAGACTGAGAACAACATTGGAAAATAAGATTGGTTAATGGAATGCTATACTCAAATCATCCCATCAGTAGGCCAAGCATAAATATCAATAGTATATGGGAGTCCTTAATCTGATTGGTCCTCCAGCTTATGTACCAATCATCTTTAGCAAGTATTTTATTTTTATAGGGTGGGATTACAAGCCCTATTCACAACTCCCCATCCCCATAGCTGGAGGAGGGAATGGATTCCACTGTTGGTTGTGAATTCAATTATCCTTCTAGACTGGTTGTCAACTAAGCTTAAAAAATCCACTCAGTCGGTTATTTCACCAATAGCTGTGGAGGAGAAGAGATGGATTCATGCTTTTCCTAAGAGAATTGGTGCAATATAAATGTATATAACTTCAGCTAGAATTTGAACTCAGATTCCATTAACTGGTAGCCATTAATCCAATCTGATCTCCATAACACCGATCAAAAAGGAACAATGGTTTCAGAAACCATCACGTAAGCATCTTTTGAAACATGACCTAGGAAATGGGAGAACTGAAGAAATTCAAATAGTTCAGTAGAAAGTCACAGAACTTAAATAATTAAATATGTTGCTAAAAAAATTAAAAAGGAAAAAATCCGGTAAAAACTCAATGACTTATTGTTCTTTTTTCCTTACCTTCTTTCCCGTTTCACAGTAAAAAAAAAGTTATCCTAACCTTATTTAATAACTCGTAATTTCAAGATAGCTTCTCCCAAATGGTGCATTGTATCTAGATGTACTGAATTAAAGTAGCCCTCAAATACACCAACAGAACGCATTGGGCACTGGACGGCTATGAACACAGATGAAAGCCATTCCATTTCCAACACGAAAAATAACTTTTCATTAACCACAATTCTTGGTCATTTATAGCTACTTTTCAGTCTGAGCAATGTAAAGCATTTTGCCAGTTGCCTATAAATTAACTGATATTAATCTAAAACTCAATATCCTTCATCAAAGGCCCCCATTTAGTGTTCATTTCTATGCTAGGCCTATTTATTAGAACCTTGTAGCTGTGTTGGATTTTTCAATCTCCTTATTTTCCAGTGTTTTTCTTTGATTTATTACCAAATGTAGAATAGACTATAGAAATGATAATTCATCATTTCAGACAAAATCTAATTTCTTGAAATCTAAACGATAAAAATGAATTTAATACTAACTTCAGATAAATGAGCAAGGAATGCTAAACTTTGGACAGTTTTACCAAGTCCCATTTCATCAGCCAAAATTCCATTTATTCCCTGGTCGTAGAGGTTTGCCAGCCAGTTCATTCCCTAAAAAGATAAATGTGATGTTAGCCTAAATGTAAAATTGATAATTGGTAACATTTGAAATACGGTTCTTGTCACATCAAAATATACAAGAGTCATCAAACATGTCTTGTTAATTCTGTTATAAAAATTAACAAATGAATAAAGATCGTGTCTTATGCACCCACGGACAGAAAAAATATATTGTCAATATCTTCATAGAGACAAATAGCTAAATTACATTCAAACCATACACATGTATTCTTCACTTTTCACTTCAGTTCACTTTATGCCACTCCAATTTTATGGAAGACCTACATTCGTACAGGTTTCTCTCTCTATCTGGAATGGTGGAGATTGATTATACCTAAGAAAAGTACATATCTTAATCATTGAAAACCAACAACAGAAATTTGTGACAGATTCTCATTAACTTCTTAGCAGAATAAACTAGAGAAAAAAAAAATAAAAAAAATTGATGTTTACTCACTTTGAGTTGGTAACATTTCAGCTTCCCCTCAAATATTGAGGGCTGTGACCTCTCGACAGCTGTGCTGATGGCAGGATTTGCTAAACTGGAGTCCACTGAAAGACAAAAAAAAATAAAACAAAACCCATCTAAATTGAATTATTCTTCAAAAATTGAATGAAGACTATTCTCATTGTTAAAGTGATGTCACTTCATGTTACTTCTGTTCAGCTGAGGGTCAATATTCAGAAATGGTCAACAGTTGAATAATGTCAGTAGGCCTCCATTTGGGGAGTCAAATTGTATCATAATTAATATTAGTATTCCATGTACTGACTCCCCAAAACTGAACTAAAACCTACAGAACTAACAAAAACCTGTTTAACTCATGTTAAATATGTGAAGTAGCCATATTACTAAATTGTCTTTGAAATTCTTTTTTCAAAATTTTTTTTATTAAAGTAGTTTAGATAACAATCTGAAATTTTACTAGTTTGTATACAGCACATTTTTCTTTGTAATTAATCAATTTTAAGGATGAAAATTACACAAAACAAGAAAATAAAAATTCTGTATGTGCTGGACAACAAGACAAATGGTTTACAAGGGTATTAGGGAGGATTAACATTTACAGCTCATCCAAGCCTCACAACTGTCCATCTCAATAGAAAGCACCCTAGTCATAATACTAGCATACTGGATGCAGTGAAATATTTACATGGTTTAAAAGACCCAACCCCCAAAAAACAGAAAACTTCCATCTTATATACTAGCATTTATGGTAACTGTTCATGCTCAATAAATCATAACTTGTATTTCATTTCAATTCATCTTGGAATACTTACATATATCTGAAGTGAAACCCAAAGAATTTCCTGTCCTCCGCATGTACATTTCATCATCAAATGCTCGTTTCTAGAAAGAACAATAATGCCTAAAGTTAATGGAACTTCAAAAATGTCTTAGCCATAACACAATTTATATGTAGCTTATTATTGAACAAATGAATGCTCCGTCTGACTTCAACAGAAATCTTAAAAAACCTGTTTACCACGTTGATTTTTAGATTATGAGAGTCCAGTTACTTAGTCTTTATATTATTCATTAGGTCTCTATGCCAAAATAGATTGTTCCTACACCACATGAACTGAAATGGCATAAAACAAAGAAGCAATTAAAATTAATCTATCTGGGAAGAATTTTTGAGTGTTCCCAGGCCCCCCCAAAATGGTGAAGGTGTGTAAAGCAGAGTTTTCAGAGCTTGGTGTGGTTGGAGGTCCCAGAGACTGGGCTGTAGGAGAAAGCAGCTATACTGTCTATTACAGTCTGCTGCTAGCAATCACTGAAAATTATTATCACTTAACCTTTTTTTCTTTTCATAAAAGTGAAAAAGATGTGCAAAGCAAGTTTTCAAAAAGCAGAGGAAACCCGAATATATTTGTAGGATTTGAATGATCTATTTTATTGTTAATATACAGTTGCTAATAGTTCAACTTCTGAATTTTCAATTACTAAAAGTGAGGGGAAAAAAAGCCATTCCCAACAATCTAAGATTCCTATTTTCTTCTTAACATCATTATTGAAACAATTACATAAGCGTTCTAAATTTTTTTCGTTTGTTTTGTTACCTTGAAAGAAACAAGTATATGAAATTGGGTGGAACTGCTGTGATTTGAACTCCAACACAGACCTCAGTAGCCTGATAACTTACCAATAGGTCATGGTTACACTGGTAACATGGTGTTGAAATTTTAAGCATCAAGTATATCAGTAGAATTTGCATTCATTGTGGAAATAGGTCAATACATCAAAGCAGTTAATGGCCTGGATGGACAGAGTTAGAAATCCCTCCACCTCAAAACCTGTCATTTTTGAGGACACGGGTACACAAGTATTGTATAAATTTTTGAGAAATGAATTCAATTAATAGAATTGGCCCCAAATAATCTTCCAACTTACCTTCATTTGATGTACATTGTAGGCTTGCTCTGCATTACTGAGAGCAAGATTCTTCATCTCAAATACATCTACAAGAATAAAAAACAATCATATTCAATGGGACAAAAAACATTGAATTCAGTTTTTTTTTAATTCTTTAAAAAAGTCAATCATTCTGTTACAAAAGCAATCATCAGTTGTTGAATTCATTTTATATTTCAGAGATGTATTAATAAAATTTCAACATTTTGTTCATGTCTAAACATACACATACAGTATTATATATGTATTCTGCAGGGATGTTATCTTCTACAGCCTATATTTATACCTTGTGTATTTAAAATTAAGAAGTCGTTAGGAATTAAAGCAAGTGTTACCGATAGAGTATGGATATTATATGTATAATGTAAATGCATAGCTAGTATTTCTTCTATAGAAATGCACTGAAATTAACAGTGGTCACAAATTAGGACATGCATTAATAACAGAATAGAGGTATTATATGTTTAATTTTTGATTTAATTAACTACTATTCTGCTTGTTCTTATGTTCTATATTCTAGAGGAGAGGAAAAAAAAAAAGAAAAAAAAAGTCAATTTACAGACGGGGGAGGAAGAGAGGAGAGAAAGGAAAGTTAGGTGGTTTATTGAGAATGTAAGAAAAGACAGGGGAGTAAAGAAAGTAACGCTGTATGAAAAGAGGGTAAGAAGAGAAAAAGAGATTAAAAAAAAAAAAAAAGTTAATTTACTGAAGATGTAAGAAGATTTTCGCATTTGAAACTAATCCAGGTTTGAATAACATTTCAATAAAATATAGATGAGCAATGGCGAATGAAAGGAATAAGATAAAATACAGGTGAAAGAAGAACAAAGGCATGAGATGATCGATAATCTTCATTGTCAATGCCCATGGAATAAATCAAGAAAATCAGTGGATCTACTTACCATAATCATCTTCCTCTACATCTACAAGCATTCCTCCCTCAACCTTTAGATGCTTTTGAGATTTTTCTTCCTCCAATTGCCTTAAGATTCTTTCCTTATTTGCTTCTGTCTCTCCAGTCATCTTACGAGCCATGAAATGTGCATAAAGCTCCGTCTGTGTAATCAGGAAGTTCAATTTGCGCTGCTGCCTACGAGCCTAAGAAAGAATATCAAATATTGGTCGTCTATAGCCAAACACAAATTATATACAAGGTGCAGCCCAAAAGTTTATGCGCTTAGTTACATTTGTTCTAGGTAATTATCATAATCATACTGAATTACTTATAGAAATTGGCGAACGATGGTGAATTTCAACACAGCAGGCTAATGTTAACGTTGTATGGCCCAGAGTGAAGCTAGTTTGACTAAAATCAACGAATAAAAAAAAGAAAAAGAAAAAAGTTATCACCGATTTCCAATAGAGAGTTTTTCACTTATCCTGTATATATTTTCTTTCAAAGCAGCTTATGAGTAATATATATATATATATATATATAAGTAACCTGACATCTTGAGAACCAGTTGTGCAGCCTTGATACATCTTGGCAACCAGAGAGGGCCTCACTGCATGAACAGACACTTCCCTGTGAGTTACTCATAAGTGAGATGCCTCTGAGTGAGCTTGTATACCATGTCAGTCACAATAACCTAACAAGTTATTCTTCACGTCTCTGGCAGATTTTCTTTTTTTGCAAAACATTACATAAGCCAGGTTTTCAGCCACAACTTCTGGCTCATCATTGATGAGAGGCGGGAGATTTCAGACTGTTGATAAGATTAAGGAAAACGCAATGAGGTAGCTGATTCTATCTCAAAAAAAGACTTTAAAGAGTGGAAAAGATGCTAGAATGTTTGTAATATCCCCAGGGGAGAACTTTGAAGGGACTGAGGCACATTGCTCTTGGTAGACTATTGTTTTGTTACAATAAAATGTTTGAATACTTTCTGGACAGACCTTGTAAATTTTCAATAGTTTCATCTATCAAATACTGGCGGTCAAATAATTTACTCATCTTGACCACTTGATTTAACAAAACAAAAAAACGGCAGTGAATTCTTTTCTTGTAAAAAAAAAAAAAAAAAAAAAATCTTCCTTCTAACCTCTCGAAGTTCCAAATCCATTTTTCGTTGTTCTTGGGCTTCCTTTTCAGCTCTCTTACGGTGCTCTTTTTCAACTTTTTCAAACCGCTTCCAATAAATTTGCATTTCCCGGGTTATTCGTTTAGCTCTCTGAGGAGTCTCCTTCATCACCTTTTGAGACTGGAGAGCGGCCCGGCGACAGTCCTTCATACATTGTTGAGAAATCTACGAAGAAAAACGCAATTCAACAATTTAATTCAATGTTATATTCATTTTTGAATATTTTATTTATGTCAACTATCTTGACACTTTATTATCCATTAATGTGAAACCAAGATATTTAAACTAATATACACATTTATATATATATACACAGGATACAAATCACATACACACACACACACACACATATAAGATGAATATTCATTATATGCAGACATGCATCAGTAAGAACTTTTGAAATACAAGTAGGTAAGTTTTTATAGACTCACTTTCTTTAAAGTTGACAACATTTCTTTGCGTGCTGATGCTTTTTGCTTTTGAGCCTGAATTTGAAAAAAAATAAAAAAATAAAAAAGATTTCAGGGTTAGTTCTGGCAGCAGAAAAATAAAAACAATTATGCAATTGCTTCCAATCTTTTATTATCATATAATTAGGACATAAGGAAATCCTATGTTATAGGGAAGCCAAAAGAGACTGTTGAAAACCTTTGTTTTCAATTTTCAACATTTGTTGTAGACATTGAAAAATAAAATTTCATTAAAATTAATATTTCATCAAAAATACAAATGCATTTCTCTTGTGAAACATGCTGGTATACAGCATGGTCAAACTCCACACCTACTTCTATTCTAACTGGAGATGATTACCGCAACTTTTGTATGATACATATAAAAAAAAAAATTATGAAAATTTATTTTTTTTAGTGTATAAGTGTTTGTTAGAGATTGAAATAAGCCCTGGTATATGTGCTAGACGAATTTTCGTAGATATAAAAAACGAGTCAATTAGGCTCAGTTTGAACTAATGTCCTTGAAACTATCTCTTTCGAAAACTATGTGTAAAATAGTGCAATGAAGTGAGTGATGCCACTTTGTGTACCTGTCAGCACCAAGTCTATTTCATAAATGGCTAATGAGCCAAGTAAGTAATGGGATATATAACACAAGTGAGGACGGCTAAAGAAGGAGACAGAACAAGGGCACTTACTTTTATAAGAAGTAGTGTTCACAAGGGCACTTGTATCACTACTACTCACTGCGACTAACAAGCTGCATATCAAGCTTCATTAGATGTTCCCCTTGCCATAATACCAGCACATTGGATGCAGTGTAATATTTGAATAGCCCCCCATCCCCCCGATTGAATGTCCGTCTTTAGATACCAGTGTATACAAAAAACTATAAGATGTGGTTGATGGGTGTATACCATACCTTTGGAATTTCTTTCTTTGCTATGGATAACCAAATTTTTCGTCGTTTTGTGTCAGCCTGTTCAGGTGTGAGCTTCTTATTCTGTTTTCCTTTTCCATGAGATTGCTTAGGGTGGAGATATGCTTCTAAGATTGATGTATCTATAGAACCATTCTGAAATTAAATTAAAAAGATGGAGGGCCATGATTCTTTTTCTTCACTTATGTACTTAAACAAAAAAAAACAAAAAAACAACACCAACAACAAAATTACAAAAAAAGGACAATATTAAAAAATTCTCAAAACTTCTTCGTGTAAAATTATCAAGGGTGGAGACTTATGATCAATTTTGAAAGTTACTATACTTACTTCACTGTCACCATTTTCAAGAGCCCTCTTTTCTTTCAACTTTCGTAATTTTGCTGAAAAGAGTAAAAAGGAAAATTTCTGTTAGTGATTCGATATGGAAATCTTAGAGAGAAAAAAATATCAATATAAAATTGATACTGAGTTTAAGAAACTTATGAGGTAGAATCAAGTGTGACCCTTTTCTATGGAGACAAGCTGATAGCACAATTTATATTAGAAGGGCAATCTTTTCTGGGGAGGTAGCTTTGCTAAACATTTGAGAGAAGTTTTAAAGATTGAATGACACTGATTATAAAGGGACCCATTCAAAAAGGTACTATTATATACTAAAGTTATGAAATGGTTAGTCACAGTACCAATTGGAAGAGTTTGATACCACACTAATGTGATAAATTACTTCATTCGTCAAATGCCCAGGTTCTTAGTCTAAACTTTGACTTCTGTCAAACTTGTATGTTCTGTCTTTATTCAAAATGTTCGTTGGGGAGAGAATGAGAATTTGAACAAGGGATGAGGTTTCTCGAGTCAAAACCAATTTTGTCTGACCACTTCCAATAGAAAGGTGACAGAAACATTTAACACCCCCTTTTCTGTAGCTAGTCGATCACTTTTTTCTTTCTCAATACATTTCACAGCCCTGTAATCATTGATGTACATAAATCAAGTAACCTGATTATGTGCTCTGCTCTCATTTGACCATGTCCAAGATAGACCGCAGCGCAGGGCTCTAATGGCCCAGCTGTTAACCCATAGCAGGGCGAGAAGAGTGGATTCATGCCTTTATCAAGGGCATTGTGGAGTGAGTGCAAGTAGCCTCGGCTGAAGCTTAAGCTCAGTTCACTAATTCCATTTTCTGTGCTGGAAACCACTGCACCACTTCACAGCTCTATATTATTCAGTTGTGATAAAATTTCATCATAATCATTGTAAAGTCTTCATTTTTCAAAGATATTGCCCTCTACATTCTTTGAACAAAAAGTTCTGTTCTGTAATCATATGTTTGATTATTGAAATTAATATTATATCAATCAATTTATTATTAGTTAATATTATAATGATTTATTAGTGTTGTATTTTTGCTGCATTTCATTTACCAAAATCTTAAAAACTCTAGGTAACATTATTTTTGATAAAACCATTAAATTGACACAAAAATCTTTTAGAATATAAAATCTTTCTTGTATCCCCAACAATAGAGTTTTTCAAACGAACATATGAGTGACCCTATGAGTACTTTAATGGGTACATGAAATTTTCAAAAAAGTAGAAAAAAAAAAGTTTATTTGAAAACTATCAGTTATACATAATACCTAAAATATTTATACTATAATTAATTCAATAAAAACTGAACAAATTGTACCTCTTTATATAAATAACTTTTCTACTAAAATGGTGTGTGCTGACTGAGGGATACTTGACTGAATGAAATGAAGAAAGGAAAAAAAAAAAAAAAATTCAAAAGAAGGAATCATTAAAAAAATATTCAAGAACCACTACCTTATTGCAATCACTTTCAAAATAAATAGTTTAATCATGTTACAATTTTGCCCAAAGTGGGTGAGCTAAGAATTCATTATTTTTTTCACCATCTTTGGAATTGGTAATCACTAGCAACTAACTTCATATTAACTGATTCTTTAAAGTGGGTCACAGAAACTGGTAGCTGATATATCAATGTATATGGAGGGGGAAAGAAAAAAAGGAAAAGATGTAAGTGTCCTCGTATTACAGAGCTAGAGTCAAACACGATGAATTACGACAACCTTTTAGCACCTTGGTATAGAGCAATGGTTAGCAAGCTCATCTTGCAAATCTTTACTCTTGTAACAATCCTCACCAAGTGCTGTACGAAGCTCAATTCAATAAACATTAATTGCAACCATATCCTCAGGAAGAATAATTTATATATACAAGTGCAATCAGTAAAAACATGGGATTATTCATGTATGGATGAATTTTACTAATACATATTTCAAAATAACTGTATTAATGTCACTGTGAGAATTTCTTCAATCAACTTAATACTTCATTCATCATATGTAAGGAGAAAAAAAGTTATTGCATTCTTTTATATTTCTTCTATGAAATCAATAACCCAATGATAATAACATTCATTACCTCTCGGCTGCTGGAAGTATGTCTTAAGCTAGCAACCTAGATGTACACAGCTATCCACCCTTGACAATGGACCATTCTGTTAACCTTTTATAGAAGCTGCATTGGTTTATATATTGGATAGAAAAGTATGAATGAGTGTTTAGTAGCAATACTATACCTTCTAGTTCTGATCTTACCAACTAGATTTACACAACTAGAAAATGTTACGCTTGCGAGGAAAGCGGGATAAGGATCCACTGAAGCCTGTATAAAGCCACCTTTATTTTTAGTTAGAATTAAAAATGAAAATAATCAAACATCAGTTTTTGATACAAAACCTTAAATTTAGCTACAACTATAAAATATCCCTTCCTCCATCTACTTCCTATTAAAGCTCTGAATGCAAGTGCTCACTTGCTCATTTATGCAGCTTTCTTAATCAGTTACTTTCACTTTTTCTCCTCTCTAACCTCGCAAAGTTTCTATTTTTTAACCATGACATATATATATATATATATATATATATATATATATATATATATATATATGTGTGTGTGTGTACACACACACACACACGTCTTCTGTCACCAATCTTCCTCGATGTGAGAATCCACGAAAGCTTTATAGCTACTCAATGAAATTATATCATATTTGGTGACACAATGCAAACAATTCACTTATCACTTCACCTCTTTAGCTCCTTCTTGCACATAAAACTGAACCAACTGCCTTTTGATAACTAGCCTAATCAAATACCTAACATTATTACAAGCTACATTTGATAGATAAACCAAATGACATTACACCTGTTATGTTACCCGTTTCCCTATGTAATCATTCACCACTATATTTCATTTTAATGTATGAGAATAACCATCTGAACTAAACAGGCCTCTTCTCTTCACAATCAATTTTATTCATATTTCTTTACACTTTTTCTTTTGGCTTTGTACTGTTATAAAGGTCACTTCATTAAATGTATGTTTTATATGTGTGTTCAAATATTTGTATACATCTTCATTACAATCATTTATTCTGTTTAATCTCATGCGTATCAATACTAGGTGCGTATAATTCTCTTTTTCATCCTGACTAATATTGTCCACTACCCTCCTTCAACATTTCCAGTGATGTTGGTATATGGTGGCAAAAAAACTGAACTTGTGGAGACAAAATCCTTTATCCTAGACACTATATCACTATAGAAACCAGCAGCCATTACTACACTCCCTCACTCACTATAGGGACCACCTATAACTGGAGACCTTTCAATGTAAATAGATATATAAATAAAATGGAATCTAAGTAATCCTGATGCTGCAGACACTGAAGAGATTTCAAAACAGGGATTGATTATGTAACTTCAAATGCTCTCTGATATCTGTGGTCATGACCCGACTGCTCTGGGTCCCATGCAACGAATTGTAAGGGACATAAATAAAATGATATGCCACAGAGCATTCGCACGAAGTGGCTGAAAACCAAATCATGTATGTTGGCACAACACAACAAATCAAAGATCATTCTCCTCAGGCCATGGAGTGGTACAGAATTGATAGAATTCAGGAAAATCCATGTCAAGGTTATAATCAAGGATTTTCCACCCACAAATATTGAGTCAGCATTGCCAGTAGATACATATCGATATTATAGAGAAACTCAAAAACAAATCCTGCCATATTGTGCATAGCCAGACAAACTCCTGTTGACCAAACAAAGAGAACGCTGCAGGATGGACTTCATCAAGTACCTAGAGAAAACGAGCAAATATTCTTGACTTCAACAATCATCTATAAAGACGGCGCAGTGAAAGATGCTACCACATCTGGACTGACAGATATCTGCCTCAAAGAGAAGGCTTCGGTAGAAGACCCCCATCTAACAACTCAGATTAAGTGGGCACATGCATGTGAAACAGGAAGCAAAGGGGCACGGTCTGAAAGATGGAGTTCCCATAGTATGCCGCATAAGAGACAATGAAATCAATGAAATGATAGGAATACTATAAGTTATGAAGAGGCAGGGGAAATACAGCTTCAGGAATAACCAAGACAAGACCAAACAATCCAAGAGCAAAAACTGAAGAAAAACAAAAAAACAAAAACAAAAAACAAAACAAAAAAAACCCCTCAAGGATTATACCCAGCCAATAGCAAGGAATATTTTGCTTGCAGTGTCAAAAATGACCCCTGCCACTTACGAATGTGCCTTGGCAAGAACAGAACCTCCCATCTGAACCTTGTATATGGGGTAAACAAAACTTAGAAACACCAAAATGAACTTGGAATGGGTAGACATTACAATAGGTAGTGTGTCTACCATACAATATACCAATACCGGCAACACATACCATCGTCCACCCATGCATCTATGATCATCTTTAGGGGAAGGCAGAAGCAGCAGATACAAATCCCCCCTCACCTGGGACTGCTGAAACCTGGAGGTTTCAGAAATCATGCAAACGGCACTATCCACCAACAAAGGGCAATAATGAAATCAAAAGTTTACAATGTTGATAGATTTAAGCAGGAACAATGACACAATTAATTTACGATTCATCTGCGTCAGTCTACAGTGCCACAACCCCACAGAAAAAGAGAGGCAGAACTCAAGGCAGTCAAACCAAAAATTTTGCAGAGACAGCATTCTATTCCCCAAAAACTGCATTCGACCAACATTCCAGAACATGCCAATCCACTACTAACCTCAAATAAATGAACTATTGGACTTCCTGAGGGAGAAAGGAGGTCTTCATGGATATGGATCCAGAGACTCCCAGTGGCTGTGATTGATGTGGACATGATAGACTAACAAAATGAAAGCATCGGTAGGAACATGAACACACCCATTAATCCTGGGATTAAGTGGACCTAATTCCATGCACAGACAGCCCAAGAAATTAGGCAAGAGATGAAGGCCAGTATATTTAGTAAAATTGGAATTCAAAATTTTTGACTAGCATTGCTAATCAAAGGGGGCAAGAGATTAAGCAGCCATACCATCAATATACTACCATCTGTGAACAGAACTAAGCGAGGTTGATGGCCTCCTACAAAAGGGTGAAAAGATCATAATACCCTGTGCCGAAACATACCCAGGTTCAGGGAACATCAGATCTCTACTGCCCATGATAGCCACCCAGATAGTACAAACATGGTAAGGAAACTTTTAGGCAGATATTGGTTCCTGAAAATGGAGGAGTCCATCAAGCAAGTGCTTAATGAATGCCTGCCAAGCCAGACACCAAACAAAGACCTGCTAAAACCATCAGAACCACCCACAACAGACAGGAAGTACATCCGTCTTGTCACTGACCAATTGACCAAATACCTAGAAGTTGAAGAGCCCGACGTCAATATAGCAGCTTTTGATGAAATTTTTCACCAGTCACAGGTTTTGTTGAATTTTGAAAAGCGACAATGGTACACATTTAATGGTAGCCAAAATTTTGTGAAAGAGAAACAGACGTTATGAAAAGATTGAAAACCTAACATCCACTACCACATTATAAAGACTGGAGACACTGTCTTACTAGTGTAGTACAAAACAAAATCCTAACCACAATATGAACTTGAACCATAACTGAATTAGTGAGGCATGAAATCAAAGCATAACAAAACAACGAACAACGCCAAACATAGTTTGAATGGGAAAAGGTGGAATAACAAGTGCCTCAATTTCAGTGGTGGTCCAGAACCACCAGGAACTGACATAGATAAAACAAACTCATACCCCAATGAAGAAAGTGGTGACATGATTGTTGCAGCTCCAACACTAAAATCAATGAAAGGGGGCGAATACAACAGACATGCAGATTGCCATCAAGATTACATGATTATGTATCGGATGGGACTCACAAAAAAAAAAAAAAAAAAAAAAAAAAATCACGAAGAAACAAAATATAATAGTTCAGAAAATCTATACATATTCTTCAATATTAACACACACTTACTATAGACCGAACGTTGCTAGAAATCGGTCAAGGTAGTGACTTAGAAGGACACAGCTATCCATCCTCGTTAATGAACCATTCTGTTCACCTTTTATAGAAGCTACATGCATTTAGATATAACAGGATGTACAAGCATTTTATAGCGAGATTAGACCTTCAAGTTCTGATCTTACAAGCTGTAAAACAGTTTTAGCAAACACTTTGTGCAAAAGATTAGACATTCTTGTTTCATCAAGATATCCAATATCTAAAAATGATTTTTTCCATCAGTTTAGATATTTTTCAATGAGGTTCAGATATTTCTATATTTTTTTTTTCAAAATCAAAACATCAAAGCTTGGCCGAATCCCCAGTGCGGCACTCGTTAGTTGGGCTACCGCTTGTTTCTATACTTTCCACAACTTACAAGTAAAATAGTGGGAAAATAATAAAGTCTTTCATTAACTAATGTGTAGATATACTTTGAGACTAAGTAGTAAATTTAGGTGTAACAAATAAGAATTTTTTTCCCCCCCAAGTTGGTCAATGCAACGTCATTTTCGACAGTGTATCTGGGCTTAGAAACTGGAAACTTATTTGTGTACAAGGCATATTTATTCCAAAGCAAATGGTTTCCCCATTTAACAAATTGTCTCACTGTTCAAGAAAAACACTTTAATTTTCAAAATAAACAGTCTCATGTCAGTTTAAAATTTTCCATTCGTTTTGTACTATTTTGAATCTATATCTAATTTAGTGGATTACACTTGACGAAAAAAAAAAAAAAAAAAAAAAAAAAATTACTACAATTTCTTCCACCAGAATTCAAAGTATATATACGAGTAAATATTCGGGGAGACAAACTAATTTCTTACACCTGAATTTTGAAGGTTTTTAAAAAAATTGGTCTTCAATATTTTTCTCAGTTTAGGGTTAAAATTTTCTTCTTTGCTCTAGCAGGATTTTTCTCTTTCAGTTTTAGGTGCTTTCGATGCATTACACCAGATATAACTTTTACAAGGTTACACTGGACACTTTCTACTATTTTTTTTGCAGGTTAGGCGTACATGAATTATCTTTAGATTTAAAAAACAAACAAAAAACCCTCAGTTTGACAATTTCAAAACTTAATATTTCTTTAAAAAAAAAGAAAAAAAAAAAAAAAAAAAAAAAGAGATATATTTCAAACTTTTGAAGTTACAGCTGTTTTATAAATTAAAGTGATGACTGTCAAGTTAAAATGTAACCAAAATTTGAAGAAAACTTTACATTTGGTTTAATAAATACTTGGAGTGGCGATAGCATTGGAATGTTTTTAAACGTTATTTGAAAAGTTTGTTAAAAAATCGTGGTGTAAATGCATTGCACTTTATTTTTATCCTTTGAAATTAATATGCCAACAATAAATAAATCAGTTATCAGTTGGTGAATAAAAAAAAATGTGATAGATTTTAAAGTTTGTATGTTAATTGCATCCTATATCCAAGTATGAGAACTGCTGCCTAATGGATATGTCATCTGCCTGCTTATCTCCAAGTCAGATGCATGAATCATGGCAGGAGTCACTTGATTTTATCTGTTTGCTTTAGCATGACCATTTATGAAAAACAACCAACCAACAAACAAAAAATAAATTTAAAAAAATAACAGGATTTTATAAAAAATCTCATAATGTAAAGAACCCATGTGACTTCTGTTTGTTTCAACATGACAAACTAACAAACCGAAAGAGAGGAATGGTAAAGCAACTGTGTCCAGGTCTATAGCAAATTTTAATATCATATAAGTGAAAAAAATAATTCATTTTTTCTCACCTAAAATGGGATTTATTACAATAAAATCATTAAACAGAAAATATGAAGTGTTGTCCACAATGGACAGAGAAATAAAGTTTCTTTTGAGGTAAGAGTTTTTTTTGTTTGCAATAAATACACTTACACTAGAATATATATTTATATAATTTATCCATACATAAATAATTCTGACATTTTTAATATTGTGTAGAAAGCTGACTCAATCATATACTGAAAAAAAAAAAAAAAAAAAAAAAAAAAAAAAATCACATACCCTTCATTTTCTTCTCCATTTTTTTTTGTTCTCTAGAAATCTTTTTCTTTGGCCCCAGTATCAACTTCTGATGGTCATAGTATCGGTCATAACTGGACAAAAGGCCTGTACTGTAGTACTGATATTGATGGAGCTGTGTAAACACAAAATTAGCCATTAGAATTTATGGGTCAAAAAAAAAAAAAAAAAAAATCCCCCCCCCCAAGTATTTCACATGAAATTTCAGAAAACAATCATTCTATACTGTCTATAGCTATGAGAATAATCATTAACATTCAAATTTTCGTTTGGACACTAAAATCTTTCTATCATCGATAGCGTCCACGCAGGGTTTTCGACGATCCATTCTTCAGCCCTTGTCAGGTGTATAATCCAAGAAAAAAAAACTTTTTTGCATCATGTAGGTGTTTATGAAGAACCAAGACAATTTTTACGCAAGTCCCAATGAACTGTTAAACCTACTCAAGTCATACTTCCGAGACCTTTGGGTAGAGTTTTATTCAAAAGTAGACATGTGAACATATAACATCAGTAATTAAAGTCAATAAATCCAAATGAAATGAGCCGTTCATATGTATTACAAGACAGAGAGAAATGATAATGAATAAATAACTAATGAACTGCAATGTAACATGAACATAAACCAAGTGCTCAAAGTATTTAAAGGAAGATCTGTTTTCAAATAAGTTTACGAATATTCACATGCCGTATTTGATGGGATATAAGATCCACCCACCCCATTTCAGCATGGAATATTGAAAAATAAAAACCCATTTCCCTATATTCCTCTCATTTATCACCCAATGATTTATCTCTTCAGGTTCCAGCCAATGTGGGGCTAGACATCAAGGGCGACATCTAGCCTTTTGTATCATTTTAAAAAAAATCAACTTAAATAAAAAGGGAGGCCATATATGCCGTCAAATACAGCAGTTGTCAAAAGGATGATAGGTTGAAGAGTGCAATAGAAACAAAAAAAAAAATTCAAAAAAAATTTTTAAATCCAAAGTCCCCCCCCTAATATGTTGACAAATATATATATCCATAATGGCAAGTCACTCACCTCTGAATCTCGATAAAAAAGCTGCCGATGTTTCTTTTGATACTTGTGCATTTTTAGCATCATTTGAAACTCTTCGTTGGAAATAGTGCCGTTGTCAGTGTCTTCATCTGAAGAACTGTCACTCAGCAGAATGTTCTGGAATACAAATACAGAAGAAAGAATATGAGTATCATTACTTGATGCTCCTTATTCAAATATGCAATAAATTTATTTATCTTCTGTGATATTGCCTACCACTTCTGGAAGGGAAGGAAAGAGGGAAAAAAAAAAAAAAAAAAAAAAAAAAGAGTTATCAAAAGACAAAGGGAAAACTTGATCTCCAGTGAGAGCCAGCAGAAACTATCCATTTGAGTAAAATGAAGCACCACCAACATGCCACCCCCACCACCATTACTACTACTAAAAGTACAGTAATAATAATAGTAAGGGTATATAATTTTGGGTCCCCCTTTCTTTCTGATTGTCTTCCCCCTCAATTTTATCTTTGACAGCCCCAGAATAGTGGCAGTAATAAATTTTTAAAAAGTGCAATATGAATGCACGTGTAGATAAAGCCCCCCATGCAATTATCAGTCTTTGAAGGTAAGCAAAAAATTTGACTGAAAATCAATGTAGATATACAGATAAGCTCAGATTATTTTGTTGTCAATATATACAAGGGCTAGCTGTAGAACAATGGTGAGCAAATTTGTCTGGCAAACTTATTTGCTAGTGTAGTTACTAATGCCCCATGCCAACCAAAGCTAATCTTAGTAAATCATAGAATGGCTCAGATCAGTAAACAAAGACGGGAAAGTTTGCAGGTCCTCAGATGACAGCAAGGCCTGTATATAGGAATAGCTCTCAGGACTACACAAAGAAAATTATGATAATGGGTTGAAAATTAATAAGTTTCCTGATCTGGAGAGAGAAAATTTATAGAAAGTCGAAGATTTTTTTCCCCACATGATGATACAATTTCTCAAAAGAAAAAGTGCTGAACATAATCTCACCTTTAGCCACTTACGGCTTTTCTTCACTTTACTGAAATTGTAAAGCCGCATCTTATCAGCCTTTTTTTCTGAAATTAAACATTAAAAAACTTTGAAAGGTCAACTTCTAAAATGAAATAATTACTGGAAGGTAATTTGTTCAGTTACTTATGTTAAAACTAAAATTGCAAATGAAGTCCATAATTAACATCAATCTATTACAAAATTACAATTACACTTTGCTGAAAGAACAAAATGCCTAACTCTGGATAAAATACAAAGCTGACAGACTCTTGCACTCTCACAGAATTTGTACACATATTTAACCTTTACCATTCTGCAAACTTTTTAAATAGGGGTCAAGATTTTGTGCACTTTGAAAGCCTGTAACTAGTGCTTGTTCATGTAGGACCAAAATTGATATGACAAAACAACCATGAAAAGGTCACCCACAGTGGCAGAACAAACATTTTGCTCAGCAGAACAAAGTCAAAGTCTCCCACAGAGTGCAAAAGGTTGTAGTTATGCCTGTGGATTTGCTTGAATCATTTTTTTTCTTACAGTTTGAGTTTGAGATAATAAAATTTATAGTTGATCTCAAAGATACGTTAATTATTTAACTCCTCACACAGAGTAATTTGCAGAGACTTGAAAATATATTTTGATTGAAGAGGTCAGTCTTCAATGTCATTATCAGAAAAATGAACTTGACTTGAGAAGGAAGGGCCAGAACTACATATTATTGTTACAATAATAGTGATATATTTAGGGTCTACAAATGATTAAGTTGGAAGAGCAGGTGGCCTAACAAATAACAGCACAGACTAAGGAATAAAAGATTTGAGTTCAAACTCTGGCAAAGACAGTTTGCATTCATTTTCCACTAATACCCTTGGAAAAAGGTATTAATCTATATCTTCTCCCCCTAGCAGGGCAGATCGGACTCTTCAGCCTTGGTTGTTAATCAGTGTAAGAGAAGAACCACTGAACTCCAACTACGAAAATTCAACCCCTCACTGGACTATAAAGAGTAAACCAACAGTTGGTTCAAGGGTCAGAAAAAGCAACAATCAGCAACACACGGGGTGTGAAGAGCACACCAAGACATGCAGGGCACCAGTCACCTACAGCATTACAGTCTGTTTTCAGCCGTTCTGATTGTCTTACCTTATGAACCAGGATGAGAAAGAGCGAGGCTAATGATACATGCAACTCTCCTTCCCTTTAATCAGAGTCACAACTTCAGCCCCTAGGGTATAACCGTTCCTCTCATAATTGAAGCCAAGAGCATTTTCAACTATGAAGGACAAACATTTAAAATATATTACTTAGTTCTATTCATACACTGCAAGGATGCACTATGATATTCCTATAAGTCCCAGTAATTTCAATGTTTTCCCAGTACAAATAGCAGCAAAAATTAACAAACACGTTAAAATTCCAGTTTGGAGTGTCCAGAAATATGATAATGGGAAAGTATCCAGGTCAATTTTATTTTATGTTTTTAATTTATTCATTCATTTTTCTATTTTATTACAGGCTGGTTTGAATGAGTACTTGAACATAATAAAACCTCAATTCTTTTTTACTGGCATTTACATAATTATAATGTTTAAATATGCACTACAAAAAAAAAAAAAAAAAAAAAAAAAAAAAAAAAAATCATACATTCAAAAGTTGCTTTTATATATATATATATATATATATATTAGAAAAGGTGTCGTTTTTTTTGTAATGATATTTACAACTAAATTTGTATGAATTTAGAATTCATTTTTGCAGTTTCAAGGTTGGTTTGCACTTAAGATTTATAGTTTAATCCCATGTAACAAAATCTCAGAATCAAGTATTTCAAATCTAAACTAATCTAATTATTTCATTTTAAAAGAAATAAAAAAGAAATGGTACAGAAAAGATGTTTCAAGCAACATTTAAAGTTACAATTGATTACATTTTTAGATTTTTAAAAATCAGCTGGCTATTATCAATTTTCAACAAATATTTCATCTTAGTTTTAGTTGCTTTTTATTGGAATTACTCAGACCACACGACTATGACAGTGAGTAAAACTACAACTACTAATTTAAAAACAATAACAAATTTGGCAAAGAGAGATTAGGGAGAAATGAAGGTTTAAAGGTAAGATCTAATCTTTTATAAACTGTAGAGTTTCTGTAGCACAATAGGTAAGAGCAGATGGTATGGATAACCAGGCTTCCCTGGGGCAGAGGGGATGCGAGTGTCTCATTGAGAACTTATACTTTATTTTCAATCTGTGTTGTTAACACATTGCCATAAACAGACAGTTGCAAGGAGAAGCAACAAAGAGTAAAATTGAAAAAATTCTATTCAAAAATGAAAGATTGATAATGCTACATTCAATAGAAAATTATGTATTATTCATTATTGCCCTCACCCTAGGTAGGCCAAAGTCATCTCTGCTGGGGCAACACATACGTCATCTTGTGTATTTTTGGTCCTCTAGCACAGATGCGTTTTTTTTTTGTTTTTTTTTCGAGTGTCGGATTGGAGTAAGCAAGTTCATCTGGATCACTATTCATTTTGAACAAGTTCTTGGCCTTCCCTATATCTCCTCTTAACAGACAAGTTTGAAATAGAATTTGAAGGGCTCTGTTTGTGCAATGTTGTCCTAGGAACGTGGCCATCCATCTAGTTTTTCTGATGGTTTGTGATATAGGTTTTTGCCAATCTTATATAGCAATATCATGATTTATTTTTAAAAATTTGATATTATCTTTATTTTAGATAATTAAAAAAAACCTAATAAAGATAAATCAAGATAATATTGCTGTAATTTGCTAGCTGGTTTAATAAGCTTTGTTCAAGAGTTCGAGAGGCAGCTGGGATGGAGGAGAAAAAAAAAAAAAAAAAAAGAAAAAAAAAAGAAAAAAAGTCTTTGAGGTATTTAGTTTGAATCTAACAAGGGTCAGAATTCAAACCATTCACACCTGCTGTAATCAGTCAGAGCACACCTGAAGTCCAATGATATATTATGCTATTGACCAACATTCCCTAAGATTTCCATGGTCTACGCAGGGACTAAAAAGCCAATGGGCAACTGAATAATTGAAAAGTGTAGAAAAATATTTCACTTTTGAGACAATTATTGATTTTTTATCTAAAGTTTATGAAACAAAAGTCAATTATTTTTAACAAAAAATAAATGATTTATTCAATGTATTGATTTTTCTTCATTATTATCTCATTCTATACAGTAAACAGCATTAAAATTTTGCAGTGCAGCATTTTTTCTTGTGCTTGGCCGTGCAGAGCAGCTGAGAGCAAATACTGCTATTGACCTCCATTAACCGTTTTTAAGGAGAATTTAAAGGAGAATTTAAAGAAGAGATAAAAAAAAAAAAATCCATGATTGTAATAAACGGCTTCTTCTGTCATGAAAAAAAATGGCATAGAAATACCATTTATATCAACCAATTGCTTTTTTATTTATAAACTTTGGCACAATATTTCTACTGTTCATAGAGAATTAGTTTTGTACCTGCTTTTGTTATTGTTAGCCCATTGGCTAGGTTATGCCGGTCACCATTTTGTGATGATCGAAAACCATCCAGAAAGTCATCATCACTGCAGAAAGACAAAACATAACATACATTAAGAAATCTGTACATAAATATGGCAATAATAAAAAAACAAAACAAAACAGTAGCACAGGTTATAACCTCACTGATCCAACAAACTTGTGCCAGAAGCTGCTTTTCCTGATCAGTGAAACTTAAGAAAAAAGGGTGAAATAATGCATATAACAGTATTATTGATACTGATAAAACTTATACAGGGAGAAACTTACAGGGATTATTCTCTCAATAATGGCATAAAGATTTTGACTATAAAATTAGCTTTCATACGAGTCTTGGGTTTCCCCAACTCAGCTGTCCTGCTGTTATTTTTTTTGTCTTTCATACCTACGTGACTGCAGATGTCTCAAACCATTAGAGCTGCTAGAATAGTGCATCTCAAATTAGTGAAATTTGACCTGTAGTACTCTAACAACTAGCGTTTAAAGCATTTTTTCATAAGTCAAAATTTCAATGTTAAAGTTGAATTTTGTAGGAGAGATCACTTTATGGACTTTTATATGACTTGTTGAAAAGCTTAAGTATGCTATCAGAGACAATAGAAATGAAATACACAACATAAATATTGTAGAAGCTGCGAAATACAGAGATACAATATCATTGGATGGGTTTTGTCCATAACTTTGTCACTAACATCATTAATTTCATTCAGACAATTCAATTGCTTTATGTTCTTGATGTGGTAATGAAATATGCGAACAAAGTTGGATGTGTTTTTCCAATTTAACCAAGAAATTTGGTGAACTAAATAATTTAGTACATAATGGACTATTTGGACTCACCACTTCCAGAAATTATCTTAAAAATTCACGACGACGACAAAAGAAAAAAAAAAAAAAAAAAAAAAGCATTACATAGTAGACTTACCTGTCTTCATCTATAGGAGTATTAAGAACTTTAGTTAGATATGCCAAGAATGACTCCAAATATAAAGCCTTTTCCAAACGTTGAATATGGAGTGGTTGACATATTTGCTGCCCATAATTATGCTCTATGGAGGTCTTTGAGGACATCCTGCTTTGTCCTGAAAGAGTAAATAAAGCATTTATTAGCAAAAAGGAGTTAAGGACATTGGAAATATTGATATTGTGCAATCATTACGAAATGTACAACTTCATTATACAGATTTCTCATGCTATTTGAAAGTAGAGCACTTTAATGAAACCTTTCATGAGCAGTAATGGCTTAAACCAGATAAGCATTGATTTATAAGGGGAAAATTTTTGAGAGTTCCCAAACCACCAAAATGAGCAATATCTGCCAGTTTTATGCTAAGCATAACAGTGTTACAAGCTCTCTTGGGCTTTTCTGATACCTTAGGACACATCTTGTCAACAGATGCACAAAATAAATCACAGATGCTCACAGTTTAAAGCTCTGACAGCTTGAGGTCTTTTATAAAAACAAAGTAGTCTAAAGTGTACTTTAGTAAAACAAGAGATACTTGAATATCTTGAAACTTATTGCACTTGTATTTTGGGAAAGAAAAAAAATCCACTGAATTAAGCAGATCAGAAATTTTGTGAGTCAACTCAAAGAACTGATTTGTTGCTCCTGAATCCCAAATTGATATTTTTAAAAAAAAATATTGGATATTCTCTAAGAAAAAAGATACATATCCTATTGGCTGGCCAAGGAGATGTATGGATTACAAGAGAATTAGGGGCAATACCAACTCATCCAAGCCCCTCAGCTGTTCATTTCAGTCTTCGGTAAACAACTTGGTTAGTTATAATACCAGTGCATTGCACACAGTACAATACTTGCATAATTTTCTTTTTAGTTTTATATATTTGAATAAATATGTCTTATACAACATCATACATAGTAATTAACATACATTTTACCAAAAATCTTTACATCTAAAAATTAATGACTTTTTATACATAAGCTTGATGATCACATAGATAAGTAATCTTGAATTAAAAAGAGCACCTCACTAAGCCAGCTAGGTTTCCAAGCATTGCCAATAAGTTCAATCCTCACTGTGCTCCAAAAATGAGGCTTCGATAAGTTGACTTATACATATAGATATTTTTTTGACATATATAAACTGACTTCATATGGAACTGGTTATAAAACCTATGAGCTACAGAAGTTTACGAATGATTATGTCAACCATTATCAATTTTCTTCATCTCAATTTCAATTGCTTTTCACCACAAAAATTCAGTCTGTCAGTCTATGGCCAATCAGAAATAAAGCATAATCTCTTGGTTAGACTCAAAATATCAAAGGTTAGGTTTAAGGGTTAAATTTGATCTTTTGCCAGCTGTAAAAGTTTGAGGCTTAAGCATCAGAGCTGCAGAAAACCAGGCTTCTCTAAAAGATGTGAATTCAAGTCTCACGGAACGATTACCCCCCATTTCTGATCTGTTTACTAAGAGCCTGAGTAGTTGTGATCAAAAGCAACTAAAATCAAGATTAAAGAGAATACTGAAAAGTTAATGGCTGATGAGGTTTCATCTATTGAAAAATAAATCAAATCAAGATTAGGTCACTTTGAAAGAAATCTATACGAGTGAATTCAAGAATTACCAGCAAAATATGACCCTTACATAAGATTTCATTGAAATTCAATAAGTACTTTCGGAGATCTAGCAGACAGAGACAGATGGGGAAGATGCAAATGAATATATACTTCCAACTTTGTTGGCAGAGGAAAAAAAGAGGTGTAGAGTGGTGTAACAGTTACCGGCACAGAAAATGAAATTGGTAGATTGAGTTTAGGATGTGGCTATTTACAATCACTTTGCACTAATGCTCTTGGGAAAAGCATGAATCATGAGGGTGGCAAGCCTATCCCTTAGAAACCTACTTGCTAATGAAAGTACAGCAGAGTGGTTTCTGTCCTATGCTCAACAAGGAGTCAACAGGAATAAATATAGAGAAGAGAAAGAAAGAAAAAATTCTATCTGAACTTTTTCATATCATAGCTTACAGTTCAAGTCTTGCTATGGTGACTCTTATTGCAAGGTTTGTGTTGAGTGGCCAGGTTTTATTTTTGATTACTAATTCTAAATAGAAATTTTAGTTGAATTTTTACAGAATTTAGAAGTGGTGAACACTACAGATTTCTGAAACAATCTTCTTCCAGTTTCTATAATTGGGATTAAAAGCCACTTGAAAATGAACTCATTTGTGTAATATTAACAATTTTTACAACATTTTCCCATAATGCTCTTTTAATCATTAGCAATCAAAACATAGCTGTTTTTTCCTCTGAAGGAAATAGAGATAGGAAAAACGCAAGCTTGAATTTGGATGACTTTCAAATTAAATATAGGACAACTTTCAAATGAAAAGATAATACAGGTTTCCCCCCACAATCTAAGAGTAAAGCTTTCTTAGAAAAACCCCTTGTAGTCGAAATGGCATAAAGGAAAAACAATTGATTTATATAAGAAATTTTTTGAGCGTTCTCAGACCCAAAAATAGTATGATGGTATGTTAGGCTGAGTCAATGGAGGTTGAGGCAGTGAGTGGCATAAAAGACAGGGGTGTAGGAAAGAGATGAATGGTGGGGGGGTGCTCAGCCTTTTATAATGGCTCAGTGCAAAACATACACTGAATGCTATTTTTGATTTTCATTTTTTTTACCTGTACTAAGATGAATATATATATATACATATATATAGGCCAACCAAAGAGGGTTCCTTTTTTTTTTTACATTAAAAGAAAGGGGAAACAAAAGAGTCACTTTTTCAACACCGAATGAAATGACCTGTTTATGATATTCAACTACATAATCAGTCGGAGAAGGGGTGCTTTTAAAACATATAATAAATAGAATTTAAAGAAAAAGAAAAGGGAATCCAGTTAAAAAAAAAAACTCTTAGGATACTGCCAGCCTATGATGAAGCTTACATTTCTAGCCTAGCATGTATTAAACATTTGGTAACCTTCAAATTGAAAGGACGTGTACAAAGTTTTATTTGGTTTTATAGAAAACACAAAAAAAGGAATAAAAGTGAAAACAAGAATGTAAAAGTTAGAGTCAAGGACTGTAGCAGCATAAAAGATGATTGAATAAGTGACATTCATTTAATTACACTTTAACCATGGAGAAAGAATACTGAAGGAATGTGCATTTACCCAGGAAATCACTCTAAAAATAGTAGAACTATCGATAACTACAAGGTAAAAAATTCAACTCTATCTCTAGGGAAGAGGGGATAAATGATACAGCTTGCTCGGGAAGTAATTTATTGAAAACCAATGCTGCTGCTTGCTGGTATGGATGAAGTTAGTTTAAATTGAAGCCCATCTTGTATGAGAGCCTACGTCAATTTTTTGTTTGCTTTAGCGTGACAGAAACCAACAAACGGAGAGAGACGAAGGCGGTTAAGTCAAGCTTGTGTCTGTGTTTGAACCTAAATCACTACTACTGGTGTGCGTGGTAGGACGAAAATCAAATAAGGACGTCTGATTTTTCATGTACAACCCCCCCCCCAAAAAAAACTGATGTTTGCTCTATATTAATTAAAAAAAATTCGTTTTTCACTCAATTCTGTCGCCTTAAAAATAGAAAATATGAAGAGTTGTAGTGAACAAATGGACAGAAATATAAATTTCATTCGATTTATGCATTTTTAGTTTGCAAAAAAATATATTTGAATAATTTATCGAATGTAAATAATCCCGTCATTTTGACGAGTACTATTATGAAGATATAACCCTAAGCAAGCATTCCTGCTCGACTACTAGTCAGCTTAGTTTTAGTAGTAAAGTCTATTTGAAGTATGAGGACAGAATGAAAGGAGGGGAAAGAAACAGCTTCGTTATTAAGTCCCCAGAACACGTGTTCCTACACGCTGTCCTACAAAATACAGACTACATTAACAGTTTCTTTAATAAATTGTGGACAAATAAAATAATTTGGAAGTGTTTTTCATCATCTTCTGGAAAGAAGATCAATTTTAAGATTGGTAAATAAGAAAAAAGAGAATAGGACAAGCGTTGAATATTATTTTCAAATTCAAAGAGAAAACAATACATTGTAACAACGCCAACGGATTTCGCTTAAGGCGCCTCGTTGTGGTGTAAATTGCAAGCAAACTGGCCATGCGTCTTATTACTACTGGGGGCAGGTTCGAGCCTCGTTGGTGCCTTATACCAAAAACTAAAAATTTAGTAAAATAACAAAAACGAGTTAGTCTAAGCGGAAAATGTACTTGGAACTATTTATCATACTCACACACATAAGGTTTTTTAAAAGCTCACAGTTAAAGTTATCTAATTTAAAAAAAAAAATAAAATAAATAAAATAAAATTTTACTGCTTGAAAAATAATTTTACGGTATGGATGATCATAACTTCTACTCAAAAACGAGTTCGTTATACTGAACCAAGTGTTAGCACTAACTGCTAAGTAACAACCGTTAAAACGTTTCTATCTGCATTGTAACATTGTTTCTGACAAGATGAGTGAGAGCGAGTGAGTGACACTATCGACTTAGGATTGGGTCTGAACTATGAATAGTTATAAATACTTTTGCAGGTTTTTAGGATTGTGTATAAGCCATTGTTTCAAGTATTAGAACATCTGCTCATTTGTTCGATAAGTGGATTTAAGATTCGATACAATGTACATGCTAGTTTTGTAGAGAATATTTGGTCGATATCTAACCACAAATCGATTCGCATACCCTCGAAAACCTATGCGTTAACCTCAGAGTGAGTTGAAGTTAATCACTTTTGGGGGGTTATAACATCCCATTAAACATTCTATTGAATTATGTATAACGACTGAATTTTAACTAGCTCAGTCCTTTGTTAATGTTTAAAAACCTTAGCAACTAAAAGTACTTTTTTTAAAACGTATTCAAAAGGTCGCATGATCATTTTTGTTGATGGATGTCAGAAGAAACTTATATTAGATGACAACTTCAACTTCAGACTACTACGATACTTTTTTTTTTTTTTCAGGCGACGAAATGCTATCAATTATCATTTAGGCACGTTGGTATGCGACACACTTGGTGTTGAATGATGATAAATTATTCAGGTTGGAAATTATTAGGTCACTTCACCATGTGAAACAAAGAAGCTTTTTTTTTTACAGTACAAAGGAAGGGCCTTTGAGCGTAGTTTCATTTTCTTACTGCGGTGTACCGTTCGTAAATTTATGAATTCATTTTATAGATATATTAAACAAACAAGAAAATGTAGCTGAAATAGAGCTCAGATTCTATATGCAAAACCAGTTTTTTTAAAGAGATGGTAGGCTAATTTTAAGCTCATAATTTACCAAGTTTTCGATTTAGAAATGCTGAACTCAAGTTGGGGGAAAAAATAAATAAATAAATAAATAAAAAATAAAGACGATCTAGATTTGATTCATTTCCGTTCTGCCTTTTTCAAATAATACATAGACGAAATCCATTATCTTTTATTTGCCTTTCTTGGTGTGTATTCATTTAATGTTACATGACCTTAACATGAATGTTCTCATCAAGAAGTAGCCTTTTATCGTGGGTGTAGTCAAACTCGAACTGCAGGCAAAAATGTTCGTGAAATAAGGATAAGGGTAAGTAATGAATCGCAAATTATGTCAAATATTGCGAAGCAGCGGAGATATACTTTATTAATAAACAAGGGAGTCAAAAACAGTTTTTGTCGAAAGAAAAACTATTCTTTTAACCTCTACATTTTATGTAAAATGTCAAAATATCTAAATTTATCAAATTAGCTGCAGCAGAAATGTACAGGATATTAGTAACAGCAAGATTCCCCAAGGAAAGAAAATCTCGGTTTACATTTTTTTTTTCAAAGCTGTCTTTATTCTTTGGTTTTAACTAAATACAATTATGTATAATGCATCTTTTTTTTGATAATATCCATCTACCTACATATTGATTGTTGTTGCTTTCCATTTTATCGCAACTAAATTCACTTGGGATAAAAAGCAATAACCAAGATGAAGCTAAATAGCAGCAAAAGAATTAATGATTTACAATACTTCATCTAATAAGATTTAATACAATTCACAAATGGTAGCGCTCCAACGAGAAAGAGTTTATTCACAGGGTTGTAAAGAAAATTACAGTAAGAGTTGAACTCATTCTTTGAAATATAGGTTCTAATAAATCAAGGTAACAAAATTCATCAATAACTATCGAACCTAGCCACAATACACAAAGTAAATTGAAAGGTTGCTACAGTAATATTAGCAGTAAGCACTAACGACTGCTGCTAAGAAACAGATGAAATTGTATCGACGAATACTTTTTGCGCCAACCTTCACATTATACAAGGAAAAAAAAAATCCAAAACGAGGCTCGCACATGTATTTTTAGAAGTTTAAATTTTTAGCTGGGTAACTTAATTTTTTTTCCGAATTAAACCTCTCAACTGAAAATTATTTAAAAATTGTATTAGCGTTAGAGAAGACAGCATTCCGATCTCTGCCCTGTTAAATCATCTCAAGAAGGAGTTATGAAAGCCTGTTCAACAACCTAGGCTCTAGCTTTTAGTTTCGACTGCTACCATACTTCTACCTAGATTACACAAGTTTACTCATGAAGGGGGGCTTATTTTTCATTTGACTTGAAATAGAATCATATTTTCATCGCGTTATTTTCGTTTTGGGGTCCCATGTACTCTTAAATGCTGTATAAGACTAATTTTCAAGAACTATTTTTAAATTTCATTTGAAAAAAAAAAATTTTTTTAAATTGATTTTTTTCCAATTTAAATACCTTAAAAATGAATTGAAAAAAAAACAACAACAAAAAAAAACAACACATTCAAGAAGGATTGAATTTTAAAAAATAATCTAAAAAGAAAAAATTTTTCATAAAAATTAAAATCTTCTCAGAACAATACAAGAGTGGTTATGCTCATAATAAATCAAAATAGGATTTACTCATTCCAATAAATAAAATCATCAAGACTAAAAATGTTCTTTTTGATAGTGATAATTGAATGGACAATACTTGAATTATTAAAATTCAATAATTCAACTCTTAGGGCACTGTCGCAGGTCTCTAAATCTGCCAACATTACCATGCGATTGGACAATCTGCCAAGGAGCATTTCAAGTACTCATGTACCTGGGAAGAACATTTATTATTAAAGAAGGATTTTCAGCCAAGAAGAAAAAGTTATAATTCAAAAGCCTCATCTTGTTTGACCACAAAACCTGTTTTTCAGAAACATCTTGGCATTTGATTCCAGATTTAAAAGTCACAAATCTCACTACAATTTTGTTTAGTAAAAAGTAATAAATATTTATATTCATATTGACATACAGGGATACCTTGAATAGTACTTAGAGATCAATTTAAATTTTTTCTTTTTTATTAGTGCAGGTTTTGACAACAAACATTCAATTATGAAACTTTCAATCCGAGTGGTTTTGAATAATAAAGAAAATTTTGGAATGAATGAATTGCATCAAACAAGGTATACTTCTTTGCATGTTGTGTAATTAACCCAATGGAACAGTCTCCTGGCTTTAGTAGTAGAGGCACTCCAAACTAGACCAGCATTGGGCAAGCAAAAGATTCCACCCACTCCAGGGCGTAACAAATATCACAGCTGCTCATGAACTATATTAAGAGTAATAGGCATAGACAAAAGACCTGATCAAAGGCCTCTGACCTAATCTAATCTAACTATACCTGTACTAGCAAAGCAACATGAAATTGTTTCCTGTATCGCACAACACAAAGATTTTCTCTCCATTTCTTGAAGAACACATGTAGACTTAATCATGGTAGCAATTCTAAATTTTTATTAGACTGTGACAGCCTGATGCCCGGATGGGCTGCCTCATAGGGTTCCAGCTGCCCTACTATTTATCCCTAGCTTGTTGGGGAAAATGGTATTCATGCCTTTCCTGTGTGAAGTTAATGTAACCACTATATCACTTTACACCTCAAAAATTAAAATAGAGCAAAAAAAAGTATTTTCTGCTCTTTTGCAGAAAATTGAAGCATAGTATCATTCTTGTCATTGAACAATAATCCACAGATGAAATTTAAGAGATAATAATTGTGGTCCCCAAAAAAGAAGAGAGTTCCCTCCTACAGAGATTGTAATATTGCTTTCATTTGGCAATCCATACTCTGATAACTGGAGTCCTGAACTACAAACTGTGATTATCAATTCATTTTAAAACAAATGAAAGCATTACAATGGAAATGAATTCCAAGCATTAATTGTCAATTTATTTTAATACAATTCAAGGTGCAACATGCCATTAAGAAATATGGAATAGTATATGATTAAAACAATGCCAACATTCCTGTTGTACTGGTTTAGAGATAGAGTAAGATAATAAAAGACCAATTATTGGATGTGAAAAGTAATATTACAAGCTCTGTAGGAGGGACTGCACTACTTGACTTGCATCAGGTAGAAATTCCACATTAATAGTATTGACCATTAGAAAGTTGTTGTAGATAAAAAGTCTTCTATTTTCATAAGACCAACAGAAATGCCAATTCCTCAATGCCATAACTAGCAATAGAATATCTACAGTAAGTAAAAAAGCATAAGAATTCAACCTTAAATTGTATCCAACGTAATGGTAGTAAAAGAGATTTTTTCCTCAATGGCAGCAACATCTGAATTCTACGTCATAAGCGTTGCTGCCATTGGAGAGAAAAATTTTCCGTTTACCACCATTACATTTGGGCAGTAAATCTGAAGAAGACTGTAGAATTGAACGTCCAAAATATTGTGTTGATAACATAAACAACAAGGCATTAAATAATCAAAAAAGCTTTTAGAATAAAAATAAATGTAAATATGTTAGTATCTTCATGTGCTCTACATGTCAGACCTGAGGTGACGACAACCAATATAATTGGTTCCTTTAGAGGGTATGGAAAGATTGGAATACAGGCTTCCTCATTGGACTTTGGGAGGTATACAAGAGATGGTGTATGAAAGAAGAAGAGAGTGTGTGCTGCCCCTACAACGGCTCACAGGAAAAAGGCTGAATGCTATTTTTTTCTGAAATTGAGCTATCAAAAAAGGAGGACGGGGTACCTGTATTGTCAAAGAAAAATGAAAAGGGGGGGGGGTAATGAGATTTGAAAAACAAGCCACTAAAAGTTGAAACTATAAACAAATTTTTTCTCTCGTAAGTGTTTCTGGTTTAAACGTCTTTACAATCTTTTCCATCAGAAGTCATCCCTTATTCATTCAAGAATAGTAGGGAATGTACAGATTAGGTACAAAATTTGCTTGAAATCAGCGAGTTTTTTCAACACACGAACGGAATAAAATGGAAAGATGGATGGACAAATTTTTGTCCAACCCTCAGTTCAAGTTTATCAACCGTAACAACCAAATATGGGAACGGGTAAACTCTTCACCATTTGTTTGTCCTGTCAAACCAAATCATATGTTAAATTAACATTCCCCTACCATGATTTCAAATCATAACTAACTGATTAGTAGGTGGCTCTCTAGGTGACTAAGCTAAACCGACAAATCTTACATAGATATGAAAATTCATATCAAAAATACACAAGAGCTTATTTCATTTTAATAAATAAATACATTTATAAAGAAAATATATATTTTCATAGTTTTAAAATGTTTTTATACACAATACCAGAAATGCAGTAATGATCAGAATAGACGTAGGAGTGAAGTTTCAACTCTGCAATAGCCAGGCCTGTTAACTCTATATCAAAGTTTGACTGTGATACCGATCTGTGTTCCAACTACCCAGGCTATGAAAATCTGTCTGCAGCTGAAAAGTATCAAACTTCTACTTGTTTGGAAATAGCACAGATTTTTTTTTTAATGTAATTGAGAATCCCTGGGTGTTCAAAGTTACCGTTTCAATTCCATTCTCAAGTTCAGATCTGCAGATGGAAGAAACACTGTCAGAGAGTTGACAGAATCCACTTGCATCCATACATAGGATTCAAGCCACACTAGTCTATAACCTGTCGCTTCACTGATGGTTTATCATACATGTACAACAAGACTCAGCTGATGGCTGCTATTGATACTATAAGCAAGACAGATATAGCTTTTCATGTATACAAAGTTTAGTATAGTTTAGCACAAGGCCATAAGAATGCAGTAACGAGTGAATATTGATTTCATGACTGCAGTGAGCTTGCTCAACACGATACAATAACAAGGCACCCATTTATCATCAATTATTATTTACTGATTGGAGCTAAGTTTGATACAAGACCACAAGTATGCATAATAAAGATGATCTTTGAGACCATCTTGTTCATCATTAGACAATGACAAGGGAGTTTTAGAGACTATGGTTATGAAGCAAAGAGACACTTTGTACATCCCCATAGAGGAGTGGGTGAGGACTTACCCCCCCCCAAGAAAAACTTTCTGCTAAATAGCAACAATAAAAATCTGTTACTTCCATTAACTCTTAAATGCATGTGAATAAAATAGAATGTCAATTTCAAGGGGAATAACTTGATTGAAATCATCTCCTTTTGACCATTTGGTGAATCTTTAAAAAACATTAAATTCACAGAAAGTTTCATCTGACTCCACCTCAAAAAACGTTCTCACAAAAACTTGCATTGAATTCAAGTGAAAATATTATACAAACCTGATCAAAAATACAAATTTTCAATTGATTATTAAATTCAGTAGCGGTAAAGAAATTAAAGTATTTCTGTCCTATGTTCAGGTCTCAGTTTATGTTTAAAATTATCTTTCTCTGAATTTGTAGCCAATACTATGTAGTATTTATCTTGAAACATTTAAGATGTCACACAGCCTTGATGGAAAAGTGAAGAAGAAGAGGAAAAGCAAAGTTCTGTTGACCATACTTAAGGATGCTTTGTATCAGTTAATTTCCAAATTAATTCATCATTGCAATATTGCTCATCTGCCAATTACATTTTTCTAACAAAGTTCATTAAAAATTGAATGGATACCAGAAATCGAAATAAAAAAAAAAAAAAAAAAAAAAAAAATACATGGTGAGATTTTTTGTGCTGAATTAGCTAACTTGAATTTTCAAACCTTGTCAATGTTAATATTGCTTGGGTAAATGAATTTCAGAAATTTTTTTTTACTATGTTATTAATAACATAATCATTACAATAAAATTGACAGTTAAACTAGTTTCAGGCATTTTTATCAATGTATGTGGCTTCGTTGTCTAAAGTTGGTTTGAAATTTCAGAGAAGGGGGGACAAAACAAAACGCAAAAAAATTTGGGAACCGGAATTACACCGAAGACATCAGACTTGGCCACTATTCATTAACTTAAGAAGAAAGACAAATGTACAAGATTTAACAATTTACTTTCAAGCCAAAAGTTTTCAAACAGGTTTCTCTCTAATCTATTTAAAATGCAAGTCAATTTCCTGTTTGTAACAGCAAGAAGGGTTATCTGCTTGATTTTTTGCATGCTAATTAAAATAGGACAAAGCATGAATCATAAATATGTTTAAGTGTTGATCTAGAAATCTAAGGCTTGAACCTTAAATCCTTAATCCTTTCAAGACACCTGAGACATATATTTCTGCACTCATAGAAACTTGGATATATCCCATAGATCTCTTCTGAAAGTCTACTGGGACATTTCAATTAAGGCATTAAGCAACCTAATAGATTAGTCTTGAAACAGCTAAATCATTCATTTAAATGTCAGTACATTTAGGGCACCAACCATAAGCTAATCTACAGACCAGTTTATTAATGTAAGAAGTTTTTGATCCTCATTGGGTACCCAACTAATGCATTCTTTTGCAACAGTAAGTTCAGTTAAGTAAATAAACATTTGTATATGAGAACTTAAATGAAAGTGCTTCATTGTGGTGCACTTTGCTGGTCATTATCACAGAGTTTGATTCAAACTTGGTATCCCATGCTTATGGCCTCATTCCAGAACTAAGCTCTGCTTAATAAGTAACTGTATAAATCCAGATAGAAGATAGACTGCGGGGAGGGGGGGAATAAATAAACAGGTCTGGGTTGTCAACCAGTAGAGACCTTCATGTGACCGATGTCTTGGCAGCATGCAATGTGGTGGGTTAAAAATGAATAGATAGCTTCTGCCTTTTGATAGACTGTGATCATTAAAAAAGTTTGAATATTCAAACAAGTGAGAACACAAAACACAAACTAAGTGACCAATTTAGCAAGGACTTACAGAGTAAATCGATATCCCCACCCATTAAAAAAAGTTTTCTGACAATATGGAGTATAAGTTTAAATTTTCGCCCCTCTAGTACTATTGATAAGTCTGTACTTGTGACACATACAGAGCCAGCCAGACTCACTTGAAAACTGAAGAAACCTATGCTGATAGTTTTGGTAGATGTTCTTAATGAGAAAAAAAAAAAAAAAAAAAGAAGCAATAAAAATGAAGTTCACAGGTACAATCTTGGGTGGGCCCATTATCTAAATCAATGGATCAGACTTGAATGAATTTGTTTTATATCTTGGTAACTGATACAACAGGAAATGCTGATAAAACCCAGAGAAAGAAAAAGTAAGCCAAAACAATTAATTGAAAAAAAAAAATAAATAAATAAAAAAATAAAAGAATAAATAACTCAAACACGATTCAATGGGCCAAACAAAAGTTGGAATGTTAATGAATCGTCTCAAAGTTATAGTTAATATAATGAATAGAACAAATTTTACAAACACAATAGGAACCCACTCCCGGGTAGATTGTTAGTTTGATGCAGGGGTTGCAAAAGTGGTCAATGTCGACCCCTGGGGTTTGATAGTCCGATGCAAGAGAACAATGCCTAGGGATCAGATTGGGGTCAATAATCACCAGGAGAGGTCAATTGAACCTTTGGGATCAAAAGCTAACATCTTAATAAAAAAATACTCCAATTTCCTCATGTATAACCTGTTACCATAGATAATCAGCCCCACCTCTCATTCAGCTTCTATTTTGAATGAAAATGCACCCCCCCCCAACGTATACTTTGCACCAATCCTGTCTCTGAAATTTCGGATGTTTGCTACGAGTCGGAAAATGTGAATCTTAATTCAAGAAAGTTCATCCTCAAATGTATGCGAGTTATAAATGTGCAAGTGTAGCGATTCTAAAATATGAGCACAAAGAGAATGATATCCATTCTTTTGGGGGCTCAGGTGGATATGGACATATGTATAGTAAGTGTCAGTGGTATGGCTGATTATAAGCAAAAAGTAGGGAAGGTAAATGTCAATGAGTAAGATAATTGAACACTTATCTAATTCTAATTTTTGAAAAAAAAAAAAAAAAAAAAAAAAAAAAAAAAAAAAAAACCCACCCCAAAACAACCCAGAAATCACCACTACTTCTATATAATTATAAAGACGATAGATTTGGTATTAGGTTTTGTATGTCTGGTAAATTTCTTTTGGCAGCCCTGATTAAGGATAAGTGAAGGATTAAGAATTCTACGAAAGAATGGATAGCCTAAAGCAGTGATTTGAACTGAGGAAGAAAAAAAAAAAAAAAAGAAAAAAAATGTTCTGGCAAACCCCCACTTATATGAATTCTGATATATATGGGAGAGAGTTCTGTGTAATAGGTGTTGTTTCACTGCCACAAGATCCACAATGTTAGGTTCAGAGGGAACACTGCTGCGGATGTCAGAGCATTATTCAACAGATTCTGGATTCAAAACCACTGGTCTGAAGAGATTGGTGACCCTTGGTTCAATGTGATATTACTAACAAACCTATAAGTTCTGAGGCTAGAGTACAACTTCTCTGCTCAGTGATAAGTGAAATTTATACGGAGATATTCATACCAAATATCTTTCAATAGGAACAACTTAATAATAGCAATTATGGGGCACCATAAGAATAATGTCATTAGATCATAAAATGTAAAGATCGATACACTTCATTAGTATTATAAAAGTGCTTCAGTACCGCATATTATGCAAATTTTAAGAAGAGAGGTTATTAAATATATAGGGTTTCATATTGCTGGTCATCTGGTAGAGATGTTGAACTCTTATGTCATGTCATATATACAAGGAGTGCAGAAAGTATCCTAAAAAAAAATTACAGAAATCAAACCTAAGATTTTAAAAAAATTATAAGACTGAACAAAAAACTGAAATCTATGATCTAAATTTTGAAAATTTGAAAGTGGTATAAATGATATTAAAATTAACTTTTTGCACTGATTATAAACAGTTTGAATTCAAGCCACTTCTGCAATTGTATGGGCAGAATTGAAACTCACATGAGACAAAGTTCAATTATGAATGAAAAAAAAAAAAAAAAAAAAAAAAAAAAAACAAAAAACAACCCAAAAAACAAATGGAAGCAGCTTATGGCATTATTTAGAAGGAAAAAAATAGAACAACATACAACAGTCTTAAATTATTGATTAATTGACCTCCCATCCACAATAATTGATAAAATATTTAAGGTATATTCTATACAACAGAGATGCAGAATGACAGTGGTTACTGGGGTTACTGGCATGGAGAATGAAATAGACAGAGTTTCTGCCAGGGCAACATACATTTACTTCACACTAATGCCCTTGAGAAAGCCATGGATTTACTTCTTCCTTCAGCCATGGGCAAATAGCAGGGCAGTCGAAGCCCTTTAGAACTAAGTCAATTTATCTAAGAAAAAGTTACATTGACGGAAAAAAAAAAAAAAGAAAAAAAGAAAAAAAAAAGGGGGGGGGACAAAACATTGCTCAATACATTGTCACAAGGGAGGACCCAATAAAAGAAAAAAACAATGAATGGAACTTCATCTAAACCTTGACTGAAGGCAAAGATTAATAATTAATGGCATAGCAGCTGGAAATCAACAAGAAAAGTAATTGCAGTTAAATTAATGCCTTTTTTAAGAATTGAAGGTAATTTAAAGTTAAATTCTCAATGTCTAACATGATTAGTTTTGAGAGGAGTATTAATGTATAGTTCAAGCTAAGAGAATCAATATTTAGTGCCAGGGGAAATAAGATTTTCACTATAGTTCAAAAACAAAATCCAAATGATAAATGTCAAAATTATACATGCAGCTAAGTACGTTTAAATCAAGGGGGGAAAAAAAAAAAAAAAAAAAAAAAAAGCTAATTATCTCTTGAATTCTGTTTGAAACTAATAATAATTAGTAATAAAAACAACAAGTTATTAAATCCCAAATATTTGAATTGATGTTTTACAGGAACACAACCCAAAACTCTCGGTACTTTGAATTTGGAATAGTAGTACAGATAATTAGATAAGGAATAACTATGTCTGCAGAAAATGTAAATATTCAAATAGAACAGAGTAAATGAAGACTGATCAATTAATAATAAAACCATTTTATTCTTACAGTGGTAACTGGAAGGAGATCAAAGTGGGCAGTAATTTTATGTTTTTTTTTATTTTACAGTTCTGAAAAGAAAAGAAAAACAAAAAACTACTACTTATATAATGAACAGCGAGATTTTCTTGGTTCTCTGTCCATAACTATTAGCTCTCCAACTCAAAGGTAACAAATTTGCTGATGAAGATATCTCTATTTTAAACTTTAAACAATGAATTTTTCCACTGAAAAAAGAAGAATCATCAAGTTCAACAAAGCATCTACTATTCTAATGTCCATAGTTTTTTTCCTGGACTAAGAACAACTCTAGAGAAAGTGACAGAAGATTTAGGATGATCTGTCAGTATTTCTCTGTTTCTTAATGAAATACTTCAAATAAGTTATAAAAAACATTGATATTTAGGATATTCACACACACACACATATATATATATATATATATATATATATATATATATATATATATATATATTTGCAATGCTCTTCTATAGGAATTGAGCACTCGTGGATGGGGAATTTATGTGTAAATAAATATATCACTTGAATTCAGCCTTACTAGCTGAGGTAGGATATCGGCCTCCAGGTCTGAAATGAAGGTTTCAATCCTGCCTCGTGGTACTGGATGGGATAATGGAAGAAGAGATGTAATACATCGAAACAGCTGTCTGTGGATGACACAATAATAATAATAATATATATATATATATATATATATATAAGTAAAAAAATTATCCAAAGACTGGAACATAATTCGAATTTCAACCACGGGGCCTTCCACCACCATGTCCACTACTTGCGGATGATTTAACATGGAAATTAGCCAATAATAATAATTAGGGAATGTCTGTTCAAAAGGTGCATGTTGAAAGGGACTAGACTTTATGATGTCTGGAGCTATCTCATAATTCTAATGAAAATTTTTTCATCTGCCTTACAAAGCAACGGCTTTGAATTATTTCAATTAATATCAAAAATATACTCCTATTGAAAGATTATTCCTCACTGAAAAATATTTTTTTCTTGTAACCTCATTTCTGAAGAAAACAAAAGAGAAAGCAGTTGATTAAGTAAAAAATTGGTCCTATGACCAATTACAGCCCTGACTTGATTTTTGTGATCAAGTTGTCAACTTTCCTTGGTCGCTAAGGAAGCCACAGTAAGAGAGGTGAACCTTTAAATTTTCATCAAGTTCTAGGTCCTTAGCTGTTGACTTTCCCCAGTAACAGAAGAGAAGAAGCAGAAGGGTACACTGCACCAACTTGTATTCCTAATCAATCTAATTTGAAACAGTTTGAACCGTCGCAAATCTTTCCTCACTACATAAGAAAAAGATGAGGGAGTAGAGGTAGAATTAATGAGACTGACTTTCAAAGAGAAAGAATAGAAGAAGAGCCGTGTGCGATCAAATTTCCAGATAAAAAATTAATTTCAGTTTCAAAAGGATTCTAAATGAAGTAGTAGTAACATTACTAGATACGGTAATAGTAGCAGGGAGATGTAGGTGCTTCACCTGAAGGTCTGGACCAAGTTTCATATTAATCTTACATGATTTGACTGAGAAATTTGATCTTTGATGTATCAAGGACCAACCAACAGGGGGCTTGTCAACTGATCAATTGGAAAAAAAAAAAAAAAAAAAAAAAAAAAAAATTATCAACAACTTAAAGTTTGAGGATTATATGATTCAAACCTATTTTGCACCACTTTCTCCATTCTTTCTTTGGGATACGGTCATTGCCGGACTACAAAATTTTTTTTCTCACAATGTGAAAAATAGACGGATATATTTTCAATATAATTTAAATAATAAATTGAAATTACTGGTGTTTGCTTCTGCTTTTTCATTGGCTGAATTAAAAGTAAATTTCCAAGATTCTGAAAAAAGAATTAATTCATACATGTCTAATTTTATGCCAAGATATATCTAAAAATATCCCAAGTCTGAAATTGTCAAATTTCAAGTTTTTGTTTTCTTTTATTCCTGTGGAATGTATTTATATTGAGTATAATCACACAGAAAGGCAAATTAAATTAATGTATCTCAAGCATAAGCACCCATTTCCATTTTTACTCTTGTTCATTACATTGCAAAGGTAGGTGAGAAGGGAGAAGAGAAAGGATGAAAAATATATGCATAATTGATTGTATGTACCAACAAAAAATAGTGTTATTTTTCAGGAGCAGTTTCCTTATCTTTGAGAAAATGATCAACCTAATTTTGGTATGAATGTCCAACATTTATCTGTGGGAGTAGAGATCTGTACTTCATTTTTATCAAAAGATTGATATACGTAGCCATCATCATCATTCTTTGCCTATACCCCTTATCAAAGGTGTCATGGTTAGATTAGGTGCTTAGCTGAGAGGCATTGAGTACCATTATAAAAGTCCAAGATATTATGGTGGATTGAACCATAGCTTACCGAACCAGAGGCAAGCACTCTACCACAACGGACAGTCAAAACATAAATATTAAATAAGCAAGAACAATTGTAGAAACAGCAAAGAGGTCCTAGTTAGGGAGAGAATCTATCATGCCTTATTAGAAAGTGTGCTCATTCGATCTTAATGCTTCTAAAAGCCCTTTCTTCTGAGAACACCTTCCTTTAAAATTTGGTTTCAGCATGTCAGTCAATCAGTGACGGCAATTGATGCTTGCATACCTAAAAACTAAGATGATGGTAAATAGTCAACATTAATCCATACATAATCACTATTGTGCAGATGTCTTCTATCGAGCTTAAAAATAGAACTTCATTCATGCAACTGATGCAGGTGTCTTCTGACGTAAGAAGAAAACGGATCTTGAATGACATTAGATAAGAGTATTTCCAACATAGGAGTGGAAAGGAATACCCCGTGAGGATGGTGTAAGGTGTTAGCAAGGTGTATTTGTCAGTGACAGTTACTGCTGCAATAGAAAAGTACAATTAAAAACAATTGTTCCTGGCCTAATTAATGAATACAGATAGAACTAAAATCCACTAAAAGTTAAGTAGTATGGTCCCCCTTAAAGCAAGAAGTATTACTCTATTTTAACATCTCATACTTTAATAATAGTGGTCCCGGATTACCAAACCCTAACATAGTAGAACAGGAATGTTGGCAACGTTTTGATCATTTCACAAAGGTCACTTACACCTTTGATTAAATCAAAATGGATTAATAGTTACTGCTTGGAATTCATTTTCACTGCAACACCAACTGTTTAAAAATAAAGTTACTGTTTGTCATTTGGGATTGGTCATTGGATTATGGAATGTGAAAATATAACAATACTGCAAACTCTGAAGGAGGGACTGCAAAACTCAACTTGTGCTTAGTTGATTATCAAGATAGATTTTTGACTAATACTTCTTTCATCTTGATTTTAGCTACTTTACATTGCCACTGTCAGTCCATGGCATTGAATGAACAGTACAGATCCAAAGTAAAGAATAAGTTCTCCAAGAGACTCAAATTAGTAGGTTTAGATTTGATCTTCTGTTAGCCGTGGGGCTCTAGTAGCTCAAATGGTACAGAAAACCAGGCCTCCTAAAGCAAAAAGAAAAAGAGAAAATGGAAGATAAGCAGGAACTGATCTGAATGAATCAATGTGAAAGTAGGAGGATGCTATTTCTGGGAAGTAATTATGCAATGTGTGAATTACCCAGAAATACACAACTTTCTTAAGCTTCAACTATTTATGTCAAGACAGCATCCATACAATTGACAAAAGATATAGTGTTAATTTTTCAACTAGTATTTTCTTTCATATCAGTCTAAAATTAAAAATGGTTGACATTGCTTCATTTAAAAAAAAAATCAGGATAGTATTTATAGTGTTTGTGTTTGTTTTGTACAATTCAAAGTTGGGGGCTAATTATAACAAAAAACAAAAACAAAATAAGAACAGCAGACATAGAAGCACTGTTCCATCAAAATTTTAAAAATTATGAAAAACATGGCATATTAAAAACTGCAAAATTATAGTAATCTAATGTTTGTTTTTTCCATAAATATTCACGGTAGTAAATGCGGATTGGATAACATGAAATTAACCTATGTCTGTTAATGATGATTCATGGACAACTTGACTATTGAGTAATTTTGTTAGTATCAACATAAGTATACATATATAGTTTTCTTTTTTTTTTCTGAAATAAACAATTGCCTCACAGACCATTCAGGAAGAGGTGTGAGAAAAAATGTATCTACTTTCTTGGCTTTTGGGCAAGGATTAGAGTGGAGTACTTGATCGGGGAACCCCCTTGATCATTCATGAGGAGGTCTCTCCTGGATGTACCCCACCCCTGCATTGAAAGAGGTAGAGTCAAGGTCAATTCCACAGAGCAAGTACCGAGGGAACTAGACAATTTTCGCTACCGATTATATACCCATGTGGGGTCCCATATTTCCTCGTGGAAAAGAAGAAGGCAAATAAATACCTTGTTGGCAGATATCCAAATAGTGCTCCATCATACAATATAAAAGCAGAAAAGGAATTTGAACCAGAGGAGGAAAGAATCAAGAATCCTCGTAAGTGCAAGTTTGTATATAGATTGAAGAATTATCTGGCAAAATCGTTCTTTCTCGCTAGATATAAATGTAGGAAAAGTGGTCCTGATTGGAATTTAGCTGACGTGACATAGAGACATGCGATCTGTAGAAAATTTATGAAGCTAGGCAAAACAATTTAATTTATTCAAAGCAATAACAATATTTATTCATTTCTGTTCGCGAGGATGTGAAACTTAACAATCGGGACCATCTTCCCTAAATTGAGCCTTTTTTTATCCAAGATTGCTGTAATGTACACTTACACCAACCAAAAAATCATTTCTCTACCGCCACAAATTCTAACGCATATATTAAATGACATTGGATTGAAACAAAAACATGTTCAAATAACAAACACAACGGCTTGACTATTCTTTTCTATGTACATTATTCATACGAAGCAAAATCACATTAGATCTTACAATAATTTCTATCAAAACTATGTAAACAACGTGAAAAGTGTTTTTGTTTACCAAGAATCTTCTCTTACATACACTTGAACAACAAATTGATTTTTTTTAAAAGAGCCTTTAAAATTCCTGTAAAAATAAACAAAATTTCAACTAAAGAATTAAGATTTTAGCACAGACAGCACTTTTTCGAATATTCAATCAGTTCATTTAAATTTTAAAATCACATTAAAATATCTACAAAATTCTGGACAGAGGAGCTATTAAATAATTTTAATTAAAACTAAACCAAACATAACTTTCATGGAATTCAGGAAAAAAAAAATGTTACAACCAGGATATTTATACCAATTTTTTTTTTTATAAGATCTGAATATTCGGGAAAAAAAAAAAAGAAAAAAAAGAGAGAGACCATATATATATATATATATATATATATATATATATATATATATATATATATATCTCCTTAGCCTCCGCAAAACCAATTCCTCAGAATGTCTGCTTCATTTATTTCAGTAACCAAATTTACAAAAGACTGTTTATTTTAGACTAAGAGGTACCCATTTTTCACTTAATGTAGGCTTATATTGAAAACGGAATCGAAGTATGAATTATTAAAATTCAGTTGTCGTTTATTTTACACCAACTTAAATAAAGGAGAAAAATAGCACGTGCTTGAAAAATATCAAAGCTTTAAAAGATTTGAAAAATGTTCTGTATAAATTATTTGTGGATATTTTGGTAAAAAAATGAAATATTGTGTTGATCATTTCTTGGGTGCAATTCGAGAGAATAATAGCTAGACTCATTTATCGATGAATTTAATTTATTTTGCATCAGTGTTAATTTTGTTTCAAGATGAAAATCTGTACTTCAAACATATTCGCCAACGAAAATTTTCAGATGAGCCTGAGAATTCTGTACCACATATTTTCAACTTGAGATAATTTTCTTCTCATTAGAATCACTGTATTGGAAAAAAATAACTGGATTTCTGAATTGACAATAATTGTCGATCATAAAAAGAAATTTCATGTGCTCTTGAATTCAAACTTAGAGTTATAAGTAACATCCACTCTACAAAATACATCACCCACAAAATAGTAATTTAAATAAGATATTAGACATAAAATTTTTTTTATATAAACCAGTCAAAATGCATTAACATAATTATACATTTAACCACTCCAACACTTCTGTAAATAACATATCCGAGTGAAAATTAGAAAAGTGAAAGGCCATATTCTTGATGTTCTATTTTTAAAGTGGTAAATAACACACCAAGTATTGTTTTTGAATAATGATAATCATGATCTGCCCAAATATGCCCCTTTCAAGAGAAATGTCAACACTGGATTAAAATAAGAAAACATTCCTAGATAGGCAGAACTCGATTTTATCACAGGTTACAGTATAGTATAGATCAGATAGGAGTTATACACGTATCAGAGACAGGAAAAGATGCTCAGATGTAAAAATGTTTTCCCTGGCATGAAATCATAAAGGAAATCCGCTTAGACGGAGGCCTTGAAAGACTATTTGAAATAAATTATTTCAGGTAGTACTCTAGAAAGGCATGAAATAATGACAGTTGCTTAATTAAAAGAATGCACCGATATATTCCATGTAATCATCGGTTCAAAGTAGTAATACATTACATTAATATATTGATACAATACATCTCAACACTACCCTTTTTAGTAAACATTGGACCTACCCGAGTTCCCTCTCATTCCAAAGGTGGGGGGATGACCTAGTCGAGTGGCCTTGTTGTTATTTTTTTCCTAGTTTATGAGGAAACCAGGACGTATAATATTTTCATGATCAACTGACAATTTCAGAAGTTTTCGTTTCAAATTTCCATCAAACATAATGAAATATTTTCACTAAGATCAATTATTTTCTCAACTGAACACTTTATTGAAGTGGGCCCCGACGCAATAGGTTACGCAGTATAGTATATTATATAAGTTATAAAAGGACAACACCTTTTGTATCACTCAACTTAGTCCTCCGACAACTCTCAGAGGCAGCTGTTCCTGGGCTTTAATTTGATAGGAATTGCAGATCACATTCATTGTTTATATTTTTCTGTGATCGTTTAATTGTGTTTCATTAGCTTTTTTCTGTTGTTGGATTAAATACAGGTAAAACAACAACACCAACAAGCTAATTAATTACTAAATAAATCGTTGTTTTAATCATCCTAAGATGTTTTTTTTAATATATATATATACAAAAATCTCTCAACTATGGGGAAAAAATGAGAATTCTAAGGCGATTATTTTTATCATTTTTGTGCAGTATAGCAAATACTGAACTTCAAGAGATGCACAAATAAAATACAGTACAGTGCTCGATAGAAGAAGACCCCCCCCAAAAAAAAACAAAGAAACAAAAATCCCATAATCGTCTAAACATGTAGAATAATTTTAAAAAGAGAGATAGAGTAGTTAGAGCTTCAAATCAAATAATAACCTTTGTGCAATATAGAATATAGCAGTAAATCAAGGTAATTCACAATTCAATTAATTATACAAGTGTGTGAGAAGCTATGTAAATATTCCTAAGATTTTAATCAAGTACATTAAATGAAGTATAACTTGAGTTTTACAAGTATATTGAATCATAACACAAATAACCTCAATCGTCTAAACGAGTAAAAATGAATATTCCGTCTTTTCTTGAAAAAGAGCGATAGACTAAGAGATTCGAGATAGTTTTCCTCAAAAAAAAAAAATAATAATCGTTGTGCAGTATAGTATAGTATAAATTCGATTAGTTATACAAGTACAAGCTATAGTAAATACTTTCATAACATAACAGTGATATTTATATTTTGAAATCATTGTCTACAATAAAATCTCCGCCAGCCCTCAACAAAAAGAGAAACCCAACCCAGGATTTATTTCATTAATCTTTTTCTTATTCAGTCATTCATAAAAAGATACAACGAAAGAACACTTTTAACAAAACGAGCCCCGGGTCTTTTAATAATGTGTGACAACACACTTACAAACCACGATGATCATCTGGAAGTTAAGGAGGGAGAAAGAAAAGAAAAAAAAGTCCTACCTTCGTAGTCGATTCCTCCCTGTAAAGTCTATCTGCATCGAGAGCGATGTTGCTAGAATAACAAGTCCCAATATGGCGAACTGAGTGCGTTCCAGGGTAATGTCTGGTCGCGGCGAATAAAACCTCACTCATGACTTTCCTCTTGCTTCGCGGGGGGGCTCCCGCCATTATTCGTGATTACGGAAACACACGAACACACAATCGGCTCGAGAGACATTATATTACAAACTTGAAAAAAAAAATCATTTTCTCTACATTTCTTTTCATCCCAAATCTTTTTTTTTTATTTCTTGAATCAAAATAAACAAAAAATTAAAAATTAAGCGAGACTGTAAAAAAGTGGAATGAATCCTTTTTATTGGTTTTATTTTTTTGTACGTTTTGTTTTTAAGGGGGGAGATTTCCCGCCATTTTTACAGTTGATAAAACTTAATATTTTAATTGTTAATGATTATGATTCTTTATTTCAAATGTAAATGTACATGGATAACAAATTCTCTTTTGGAGAGTAAAAATACAAAATAGATATAATAGATATGTGTTACGCATAGGAATATTTGTGTGAAATTTAGAAATAATCCCAAGAAGTATTGATAATGATAAATAATTATTTCATAATTCAAAAAATTCTCAAAATATGAAAACGATTCTTGAATATATATATATATATATATATATATATATATATATATATATATATATATATATATATATATATATATGTGTGTGTGTGTGTTCATACATATATGTACATATATACATATAAACATAAATGATTATGGAAAACTTGATTATATATTTATTCATATTCATACATGTATATATATATATATATATATATATATATATATATATATATATATATATATATGATTATGTAATAAAGTAAAATGATCATTCTTGAAATATGAGAATTCTTAAAGCTTATACATATATATATATATATATATATATATATATATATATACATATATATATATATGTATATGAATACCTATACATTTGTATATGAACGAATGCATGTGTATAAATATATCCATCTATAAGTTGTGGAACATCATTTGTATCTATATATATTTATATGTAGTTTTCTCCATCTCCCTGATGATTTGAGCTCGCACCCTACAAAACCTCTGTGAATAAATACGTATTCACCCTATCTATGTTTTCCTCATTATCTAATAAAGCTATTTACCATATACATATTAATGTAAATATAAATATATATGTATATATATATATATATATATATGTATATTTGTATATTCATGCACATGAATAAATATACTAATATATTTCATATATTTATAATTACAGAAAATCAGATTGATGTACTCTGCATGTGCTTCATGGTTTACTTATATTTTGTGATTCTTGAAAAATGGGTAAACCATGAAACGCATGAAGAGTGCATCTCTCTGATTTTATTGCTTGGTTCTAGTTTAAAAACTCATGTAATACATTGAGAAATTTATAAATAAATTTTCAATCATAAAAATTCAACCACTTTCATACTTTGAATTATTAAATAAAAAGCATGAAGTAGTGTCATTAATATTAAATATATATATATATATATATATATACATATATATATATATATATATATTATGAATATATCTCCAAGTATATATATATACACACACATATAAAATTTGATAAAATATTTCAATTTTCGGAAATTAAAAAAAATTCATTATCAAATTCGTTGTACATTTCAGGAGTAGTTTTATTTGGAAAAGAAACGATTAAAAAGGTTCCAGTTGTAGGTAGTTGCAAATAATCTTTCCCAAATTTTTAATTTCATTATTTGGAATATGATCAGCAATTTTAAACACTAAAGGATTCATTTTGAATTCAAGATATTTGCTATGCATAATTTAGTTAGGTGCAAGGTCACAACAGATGTGATTTAATATCTACTCGCAGGGGATTGTCCCTGCATGCTGTACCTCCCCATATCGTACATGAACGTGTAGGGTTAAGGTCAATCCCAGGTGCTGATAGTGTCCACACTCTGAACAAAATTCGACCTTGTCACAGTTAGCCCCCGCTGGGTGAGGGTGAATAAATACTGTGTTTCAATCAGGACTGAAACATGTAATTTTTGAGATAGCTAATTCCCATGTAGTGAAAATTAAATATTAAATTTAGTGAAGTGACTTCACATAATTCATGTATAAAATTTCATAAATTGAAAATCTCGGAAAAAAACGGAAGTAAAATTTGTCACCAACTACGTCGTCCCTAAAATACATATACATATTTTAATTATTCTTAATTGGGGAATAGATGATCATAACTAATGAACTTTGAAGATGTGAATTAATTCAAATTATTCAGATCTCGAAAAAAAAAAAAAAATTATTTAACGAAGTCTGCGTAATGAACAATAACCATAACTCGTGCTGAGGCGACACCGATTACTTCCGAGTGAAGGCCTGGGCTCCAACCAACATCCTCATGTGACGTCACTTACGGAAACTTTGGTGTTAAAAAAAATCAGAATTTTTAAAGTACTTTTTTTTTATTAATCAATTGAAATTTCTGAATTCAATTAGAAAAAAAAACTAGGAAGAATCTTTCAAATATTAAAGTTCATCTATTTACATACTTAATATATTTACCCGAATCCTTGCTCTGACGTGTGAGAACCCCATAGTTAAACCGACGCCATATATAATCAGACGGCGCATTCGTGTGTCTTACCAGTTTTTAGGAGACTTTTAACAAAGATCGTCAAAATTGATAAGAAAAGCGATAAGAAGGTAAGTATTATCCTAAATAACATTTTTTTGTTTCATTAACGGATAATTCCTGTTCATTTATCCTAAAAAAAAGTCTCAAAAAATGTAGACCTGGTTTGAACGTTTCACAAAGATTCAAGCAAGCCAAAAAAAAAAAAACTTGAGTGCCTCATCTATCATGCCGAATCCTTATTCAGAAGATTAAATCTTTATTTTGAAAACTCTCTTTATATTATTGTTACTCTAGAGATGCTTATGCATGCTTTATTTCTATAAATAAGTTTCCTATTTTTGAACGAAGAATGATTGCTGATTTCTTCTCATCGGCATCGAGAAAGTAGAATGTTAATATGGTGGACGGTAGATAATGGCCATTAGTATCTACTTTGCCATGTGTTGAAAATTTCTTTCCCGCTTTGAGTGACTTATGAGCCTTTGAATTTTTTAGAGGATAAAAAAAACTCAACTAGTCGGTAGTTATTTGTTTGCATTCTTTGATATTAAACATTTTTTTTTTTTTAATTTTTTTTACTTGAAAAAGTTTATTTTTTTAAAAAATTCTCTCCGTGCCGGAGATTAATATTTCTTTGCCGGCTCTTTTCATTATTTATCCCAAGTGAGTCAACCGATTTTTGTGGACTTGTGTGCATTTAATATTTACTCGATTTGAGGAAAAAGAAAAATCGATTCTTTCACTACTTAGATTAAGGTATGATCTAGCCTACTTTTCTTTGAGAAATACTAATATGGCTGCTATCACATTGTTCTTTACTCTTCCTACTGGTCGAGTTATTTTCTTGATTTTCATATTTGCTTCCTCTTATATTTTTAAACTTTTTATTTTGTGAATAATGTAAAACTGGACAATCTGAGTCTTATGCGCACACTGCCCCCCCTTTTATTTTTCCTTTGAGCTACACGTGCGTATTCAGATGTATGGAACATATTGTTATAAACCGCAATTAAAACTTGAATTTTCAATTTTAGTCGGACAAAATTCTCTTGTTAGATATATTTTCCTTATTTTAAATGGAATGACCTTCATTTATTGTGGTAATTCATCACTTATTGAAAAGTGGAACATGACTTAGATCATGTCCATACTTGTTTCAAAGGCGGACACAACCTAAGGTCCAGTTGTATTCATACGTACACTGAAAATTTGAACCTCCTGACTGCACAACTCAAATTTGTTGAAAGTTCTTTTAATGTAAATATTCGTTCAAAAATCTACAAAACCCATTTTCCTCGAATCTTCAAGATTGGATTTTATTCTTTGATAATCATAAAACTTGCAATATGAAGTCTCAAGGCTATATTGATTCTGATATCTTGAATATTCCTTTTAAAAGTTAGTTGAAATTTGCTGCTCGTAATAGACTTTTTTGCTGCAGAACTCGAAAGTCGAGTTATGAATTAACGTGAAAATCCGAGATTTTAAAACTTGATGTTTTTGCAGTCCTGCCTATATCTTCCATGAAAATTTGTAAGTTTAACTTTGAAGGGAAATTGCTGTAATTTTGCTCCTTTGAAAAAATTATTGAAGTAACTTGTGCTTAAAATTGCATTAAAGTAAATCAGTTTTCTAAAATCCGCTATCAGATGAAACTTTGTTGCACTTGCAGCTACTCTGTGTCTCGACTTGCCGTTTCATTGGTTGGAAACTCCTATCATTAAAACAAATCTGTTGCCCTACTTTAGTCACGCTTCCCCCCCCCCCCCCCCGAGATATCGGAGTGAATTTATCAGAAAGTAGATTAACTCTTTGTCCACTTTGGATTTTGCTGTTTCTCAAAGCAGAATAATATGCAGGTCACATAACTAAAAATTATCTCGAGTACCGGCTACAACTCACATTTGTTAATTGAGAGATTCAATATTTCTAAAAGTCTTTTTTAATGTTAAACAATTCTATCGACTAGAAATAAATCAGTGAAATATATTGAATTTTGTGATGAACTAAGTTTCACGTAGTTTTGCCAAATATTTCTTCAATTTTAATAAAACATTTGTGATTTCAGTTCTCACGAAATCATTTAAAAAGTTCCGTTGAAAGGAACGTAACAATAAGACACAATATGAATAAACATGAACTTTGAAATTCAGCTGAGCGAACTTTAGTAAATATTTTAGTTTGATTAGCCTTGACTGAATTTCTGGAAAATGGGAGCTAGTTAATATCCCAAGTGAGGGTGCCCTCATTTAAGATCTTTGGGTTGCTATTTTCGTATTATCTATAACTAGACCCTTTGTATCCGTTTCTCTGACTGGATGAATCTTAACTGCCCCTCTTTTTCTCGTTTGTCGCTGAATTGAGAAAAATCGGAGCTACTCCCACTAAGTAAATCGAAACCTTGCTTACAGTCTACGTATGTTCACGAATATTATTTCCAAAAGTTGTAATGGTATGCGTGAATATTTAAGTTAGTCGTTGTTTCATTTTCCCGCGAATTACAATAAATAGGTTGGTTGTAATACTGTTGTGAGTTAAGCAGTAAGTAATCCATGCCTGACAGGCTTCTTTAGTCACACGTTCCGAATATGGACTGAGTAAGATGTTATCAACCACCAGTAATAATTATTAGGACACCAGAACGACCTTTATGTGCTACTGAAATGAAAATTGGAACCAGATCGAAAAAACTCTTTTTTTTCCAAGACATTTCTTGTGTTTTACTTACGTGGAACTGAAGATAGCCCTCCTTTTGTCCGTATTTAAGTGCTCTAACGATGTTTCAAGTTATTTGCTTTAACTTTCAGATGGGCACGAGAGTGTATATTGGACGTCTCTCATACCATGCCCGAGAAAAAGATGTGGAAAGATTTTTCCGTGGATTTGGACACATCAGAGATATAATGCTCAAGAATGGCTACGGATTTGTTGTAAGTAACTTTTTTTTTTTTTTCTTTTTTTCCTTTCTTTCTTTTTAAACTTGTAATTTACTCTGTAACTTATACCTGAACTTCTGACTATCTTTGAACTAAATAATTTTATTTTATTTTTTTTTAGGAATTTGAGGACTACAGAGATGCAGATGATGCTGTCTATGAACTCAATGGCAAAGAGCTCTGCGGTGAAAGGTCAGTACAGTTTTAAATAAACCTACTATTTTACACTTGATTAGTAAGGTCTTGATGTGCTATGTTTTCAAGAATCTTCTAGAAATTGTAGTTTTTGAACCTGTGAAACCAATACCAGAAATAATACGAACGAATCGTATTTTAAGACGTTTTGTCTTAATCCTGAATTATTTTACGCTCAATTTCTGATCGCACAATATTTTGAGTTGATTTTGGATGTTGCCCCTAAAATGCATGTCCAGATTATGGGATGAAAACTCAGCAGTTACTACAACTTCTGTTCAAACATCTGAAACTGATCCGTTTCAAGAGAATCACGTGTCACTTTACATGCTCATAGGCTGTTCAAGTAGTAAATAAAAATAGGTATGAGTTTTACTCTTATCATTCAGCAAAGGAGTTTGATGCATTAAAGGAATCATGCAGTAAGTTTTAACTCATTTGGGACACTTCGTATTGTAAAGTTCTTGGTAATTGAAAGAATTGTGAAAGCAGTATGTAAATCCTCAAGCTTCACTGATTGAAAAAATGTCAGCTTTTCAGAATCTGATTACTTATGACCTTCTTATGGATAAGGAATTTGAAATGTTTCTCTTCCTAATCAAACAATGGCATAATGTATAAAAGCTTGCTTAGTTGCAGATGAAGATGAGTTCTATGAAAAAATGAATGTCAACTATAACATTTGAAATTGATTTATAAGTTCTTTGAAATATCAGCATTCCTCTTGATTTTCCTATGTTCAAGTTATGCTGCTGTATTCGCAAATTAAAATTGGGCGTATAAAGTGGATTAAAATGAATCTTCAAGTATAACTGAGTACATGAATTTGCTGGCGTGAGGAACTTCTAACTGGTGCAATAAAATTAACTTTCAAAATGCAACACAACTGGATTAAAGATCATTTTGTTGGTCTCATTTTTCCCAATATTGTAAAGTACATGTCCTTTGGCATGGGTGTTATTTTGTCGGGGGGGGGGAATACTGGGTATATTGAATTTTGGACATTTTAGATACCAGTCAGAGTTCCAGTAATGTTACGACACATAATTCTGCTCTTTTAAACTTGTGTAATCATTGAAGTGAAAAACGAAGCCTGGTAACTACAATTAAGTTTCAATGAGGATTATTTGTTGTTGGATTTAAAAATGGAATATTTCAATTTTCTTTCAGGGTTATTGTTGAACATGCTCGAGGATTGCCCAGAAGTGAAGAAAGCTGGCGCGATCGTGATAGGGGCTCCAGGTTTCCTCCCCGTCGCAGGGGTGGAAGAGACAAGTAAGTTTCAAATGAGTTTAGAGTAATATAAACTGATATAAGACTGAACTTTAAGTTCAGTTGAGCTTTTATTTTGTAAGTGAAAATATAAGTATTCATTTTTTTTTTTCCTCTCTGGGTAAAGTCGATATAGTGCCATTTTCAAAATCATGGTAGGAAGTTTGTTATTGTGGCTTTTAAGTTAGTTTCTGTGATTAAATTCTCAATTTTCACCAATTCCTTTGCTCTCATCCAATGTTATCTTGAAACTTCTAATCTGGATGTTGGTGCTAGCTTCATCCAAGAAATAACATAGCAAATTACTTGATGGAAAATCATTTTAGATTTTTACAAAGTCTCAAAATAAGATGCAATGGATTTCTTGGTATTCATCAAACCTGTTTTTTTGAGCAGATATGGACCACCAACAAGGACAGAATTCCGTTTGATTGTGGAAAATTTATCCTCCCGAGTGAGCTGGCAGGTATGAATTTGATAAATTCTTTTAATTAATTTTTAATTATTGACACTTGATCTTCTACAGCTTGGTTTGAAATTCTAAGCATTTATGGGAATTTTGAATTAAAAAACTCTAAACATTTGAACAGTAGCTGCCATAATTCTTTCTTCTGAAAGACTTGAATGAGATTCATAAGATGGCAATTGCTTTGAGTCTACCAAATCTCAAATGGTGATCTTTTCACTTGAATTTAGTTCATTTATTGTTTGTATGTTGAATGTCTCTTATATTATGAACTTTATAATTGGCTCTGCTACTGCTTTCTCCTAGTACATGTTCATGTTCTAAAAGGCAGATGTTAAATATCTGATGGGCCAAAATTATAGCCGTGTACCTCAAAGGCAATGCTCATGAATTTAACTGGAAAGTGTTTAAACATTGCATATTGACTGGCATGAAATGTAGATGTGATTTTTTTTTTTTCTTTTTTTTTTTTTTTTCCTCCTTCCTTCCCTCATCCCCATCCTCCTTTTTCCAAGATGGGTATCATGCTATTGACTGCTGCTCCACTTTTTGTCTGGCTAACTTAATGAACATTCTGGAGGGTTCCTTATCATGGGAATATAAACAACTTTGATGATGGCTCCTTTTTCATATCTTTGTTGACGTGGATTTCCAGCTGAACAACACCAACCTTTTTTATTTTTTTTTATTCCTCCACCTAAATCCCTTTGTCTTTCATTGAACACATTCCGTATGAATTCTTAGGATGGGTACATGGCTTATTTTCTCTTCCCCCTTCCTCACTGAAACAGTTTTACCATAGAATGTTTAAATGCATTGGCTGGCCCAATATAAATATTTGAATTAGTATGTGCCAGTTGCCATCTGTTATTTCTGGTCTAGTAGCTGGGGTTTGAACATCAAATCTTAACTTGAATAACTTTAAAATGATCGGTTAAGTTAGAAAAATAGGATCTTTGTTAGCCATTTTGAAAGCATGTTGAAAGTAGGATTTAAAATTGTTAAAGTCTCACATACTTTGAAATTGGGAATCGGAAGTGATTGAATATTTATATTGGGCCTAAAAATACTTCTATGGAACCCCACATTTGATTGGCAAGAGATTCATTGATTCAAAGTACAACTGTTCACAATTCAAGAGCAGAAATCTAGTTTCAATTCATATGGCTAAATAACTGGCATTCTACTAGAAACATTGAATCTCTTGTCTTTGTAATGCTTGTTATGGTTATTAATGAAAAGGGGCTTGAAGTGTTTGTTTATTTTTGATGAATCCCTCAGGTGGAATTTGAAGAAATCTTATAAGCTTTGATTGAATTTAATGCTGGGTGTAAGGTTGCTTATAGCTTTAAAACTGGCAAATTTAATTTCAGTATTGTTTGAACTTTCAAATTATTACTCATTTCCTAAAATACTGGAGATGGCCTGGTTGTGTTTTATAAAATTTAACTTTCATATTTTCATCTAGTATGTGTAAGCAAATACTTTGAGCCCCTTTATTTTTATTTAGCATTGCTGTGTACTAATTTGTCATCTGACATAACTACTCTTCCTCTCCCCTGAAAGCTTGTACAGATGACAGCCGATCAGACGCTATTTGGGTTGAACTGGCCTGTCCTAAATGAGTGCGTGAGGGCAGTGGTCTCAAAGCAATCAGATGTAACTGGGGTTGCACTAAAGTTCTGGCTGGCTGGAGGTCTCCCTTTCTAACCAACTAAGTGAGGGTGGCCTACTCTCCACCTACGTGCTGGCTCCCTTTTGGAATAGAACCACCTTTATGGAAACTGGCTCTGCTTATCTTACACTGGTCCACTCTTCCAATCGGTACTTAATGTTATTCCACTCCGGCTGAAGTCCCGAAATGTGTGGTTGGTCTTTCTGGGAAGTCCAATGATGTCGGAACTGGGCCCGGCTGGGCAGCGGGCGCCTCCAATCTCGGCGGCTGTGGACAGGCAGGCAGGCAGCAGTGCAAGCTTGTTACCTCTTGTTACCTCCTCCTCTCCCGTCCAGGCGGTGGGACGGGCATGCACGCACAAGCCGCTTCTCCTTTTGGCAATAGGGTTGCTCGCATCCATTAGATGTCGCTTGGTCAATCTATCAGGGCTAGTGAATGACGTAGAAACATGGCAAAAAACAAGGAGAGGTAATTGTAATCCTCATCTTTTGTGATCAGTGTTTTAGTCCTTTAGACTTTTGCAAACATTTCTTTATAGAATAAAGCATCTGGCAGTAGGTTGTCTGACTTGAGAACTTTTACATTTAAATATTTGTATATTATATCTGCTTGATAGATGGAATTAATATTTTGTCAATGCCTGTAATTTTAAAGTAATATTTGGAGAAGTAATTATAATTACCTGAATTTTTTATAATTTTAACTGAAGATTAAATTTGGCTGAGTTTCCGTTTTTTGTTTTTTTTCTTTTTTCTTTTTTTTTTCCTCTTCTCTTCCTCCTCCTTTCTGGCAGTTATTGTTGAATCACCAAATTGTATGAATGGCATTGGTCTATGTCCACTGCCTCAAGCTGTTCCTGTGTGCCTGGTGTTTTTATGACAACTCCAGTAATCTAACAGTGACATGGGCTGTCTTATCACTGTTTCTCTTGCCCTCTGTTCCTGGTTGTACTGGTTGGATTACTGCTGCTGCAATGACTGGAATTTCTACTGCCAGTAAATAAAAATTGTTGCCAGATGCTTTTAATTACTTGTAAATATGGTGGTAAAGAGGCAGAAATATTCATCTCTTAATTTTTTTTTTTTACTAATTTTTTTTTTCTCTCGCTAGATTCCATGCTAATTGTATATCCGGCAGGTGTCCTTATATGTTGAATGTTTGGAGGATGCATGTTTGTAAAGATCTTGTGTCTTGATCAAAGCTAACAATATTATTCTCTTCTCAAAGGATCTCAAGGACTACATGCGGCAGGCTGGAGAAGTAACCTATGCTGATGCCCACAAGGACCGCAAGAACGAAGGGTAAGTATATTGTAAATACCTCCCTGTCCTTCTCCTCTTGGCTGGCTGTTATTGTCATGTCTCCTGTTTTGTTGATCACATGTAATGAATGATTAGAGTTTATTATAAACATTAGTGAAATTTGTGCTCTTCTTACTAGTTTAGCATTTTAACTTCAGCTGGTTAATTATAACAATTCATCTTATGACACGGGATGTATTGTTTTATATGTACTAAGTTGAAATGAGTTGATGCTTATGAAAACTATTTGTAGCATTTTATAATTGTTGATGTTGATGATCTCTAATTCAAAATCTTATTTCATTGCACAATTGCTGGTATACTATTATGCTTAAAGATTTCTGGCATAAGAATTCTGAGGCTAAAATCTCAGCTTTGATATTAAATGCTGCTTAGAGTTGGCTTTTTGCCTGACTAAGCTTTATTGAATATTACAAAAGTTGCATTGTTTACTAACACTTTATCTAGCAAAAATGTTTTTGGTATGTTGGAGCAAAAATATTAACATTCATTTATTTTAAATCCTAGACTATCCCAGAATCCATTTCTACCTGGTTTGCATTCAAATTCTTGGTATTGCAAAAACTGTAGTCTCTACTGCAATTAGGGGTGGGGAGGGGCTGCATTGTAAGTTTTTGTCGGTCCATACTGCATTAGGATTCTTGATTGCGTGTCCTATTGAAAAATAAATTACCATATATTTTAGCAGATGAGACTACATCTGAAGATAGAAAAACTGGCTGAACAGTGAGTTAAAACAATGAAATTCAGACCAAAATTTGTCTTATCTAAAAGTTGCCATATCAGCTGGAATATAGTGTATAAATTTTGCAGTCCTGAGTGATTTATTTCTGAAAATCATGTCTGAAAAGTTTTTGTAACATCAAATATGGAATTGCGAGAAATCTTTGACATTAACTGATTAGTCCTTACAACCCTAGGAACTAACTCAATTTTTATAACTTGAATTTAGTGTTAAATCCTTGCTTAGCAAGATCAAATATCACCATCTCATAATATAACCTTGATTTAACTGGATAACCCCCTCTTGAAGCTGTTACTAGGTGACTGCTCCCACCTTTTCATAAAAAGATTTCAATACTCCAAATGTACACTTTATATGCAAAGAAGTGTATAAGTGATTGCTGATATTAACTAATTTTGAATTCATTAACCTTGAAATCTGAATTCTGATGTTTAATGTAGAATTTCACTGGATCACAACTTTGCTTTTTGCTTCCTGTTCCCTCCCTGCTTTGTCACATGAATGCTGAATTATGAAACTTATTGAGCTGAACCTTGAGGAGATGGGCATGTTTTGTTTCATGTTTGCTTTGAAAAATAAAAAATGATGCATATTTATTAGTCATAAACTTTTGTAGTCTCATTGTTTTGTTTTTTTTTTTCTCAACAATAGCTATTTTTGTTAGCTTGATTTTATTTAGAAGTTTATTTTGGATTACTTTTTTCTTATTTCACTACTTTTAGGTCTGCCGTGACTGGGTAAGATGCTACCTCCACCTCAGTGACACAGATCCAACTAGAAATGTTAGAGGTGGGAGTGACCGTATATAATTAGGGGTGGGCTATTTTCTGCCTACTACCTCTTCTAATCAGGTGGAAATGAGGCCCTCTTTGATTGTCAGACAAATTGCGCAATAATTGACTAATTAGCCAGTGAAGCAGCTCTATTGTATTAAAAACAGGTAGAATTAATTTCCAAATGTTCTAATATTGAGCCGTGCTGAAATGCGTAAAGAACTGAACCAATGGTTGGTTTATTAAGGTTTGAAAAGTATCTTTTTTCCCTTTTTTTTTCTTTTTTCTTTTTTTTTTTTCCTTTTCAAATTCAAATCTTTGAAATTCGAACATTCAATCTTGTTTTTTCTTAAATTCTGTATTTGAATTTTCCTCAAATTGATTCCTAGTTTCAAATGGCAGTGGATTTTTCCTGAATAAAGTTAGTTGGCTTAGGCCTTGATTCAATAATCATCTAAAGGTAGGCACCAGTGTTAAGAAAGGAGCTCAAGACTTGTCAGATGTGTTAGCACACAACGAGATTGCTGGCTGGGTGTTTGAGGAAAACAGGTAAATTAACTGCCTAAAATAAATGTGAGTGTCTTTTTCTTTGTTTCATTTCATGCTAATTTTCTGCAGATGCTGGCCTTATTTGAATATTATTTTTGCAAAAAGTTTGACATTCTTCCCAAATATATATTGGCTTTTCTTTTCCTCTCCAAAAACTTTTCCATTTAATAATTTTCATTTTTTGCATCTTGCCTCATTTCACAGCAGAACTAAAATAGTTTTTAAAGGAAGCAAAATTGTGGATTGGAATTTCACTTGACAAATTGTCTTGCTTTGGGTGGCGGGTGCTGATTAGTAGATTTTGGATTTAAAAAAATTTTCTTTTTCTTAAGCTTTGACAAAAAGCTGTGGAACTCCCAATAAGATTTACCTGTATTTGATATGGAAATCTTTCTTGGTTCCCAGACTCATTACTTGGAAGCTACAACTTGTTCCTCCCTTTTTTCTTTTTTTTTCTTTCTTTCTTTTCTTCAAACATATAGAAACTGGATTCTCTTGGTGTTGGATCTAATTGCATTCTTTAAGAAGTGGCCTGTTTTACATGGCAGTTATTTTTGGTCCTGGTCTAAAATCGTGACCGATTCATTCTGCCTACTAATGTTGAACATTGCATATTTTGAATTACTTTAGCTCGTGAATTGCCAGAAGGCATTGCTATTCTCCTAAAAGCATTTGAGTTTGATATGCTCTTTTGAAAGCAATAGATTTAAGGAGTAGTTAAGTTGGCTCAAATGCCCATCCTTTTAGAATCAACTTGAAGTGAACGGTGCTTCTTGAATTGGACTTTTTGATGTCATTATGAACATCTTATTCACTTGCTGCAAATTCCTGTTTTGTATGCTGTTTACTGCACAAACATGAATATAAGTTGAATTTCTGTTAATTTCAATTGAATTTTTCCAAACTTTCCCTTTTTTTTGCTGTTTGAATTGTGATACATAAAAAAAACTGTTAGCAATTTTATGCTTTTTTTTTTTCTTTGGGATTTCGCCTTTGATCTACGAGTTCATTTTATTTTTCAGTATTGTGGAATTTGCCACTTATTCTGACATGAAAAATGCTTTGGATAAATTGGATGATACCGAAATCAATGGCAGGCGCATTAGACTGATTGAAGATAGACCGCGGAAACGTAGGCGCAGGTAAGATTTCTATTATTCTTTGAAATTGGTGTTCTGAAGATTTTGTCAGTCTTTTTGCTCATAAATTACATTTCCACAAGCTTCAATAACTAATCTCTCTTGAATTTTGCAGTTCGCGCTCTCACTCTAGAAGCCGGTCTCGGTCTCGGTCCCGGTCCCGCTCACGAAGCAGAAGACGTAGCCGTTCTCGATCTGGCTCCCATCACAGTCGTTCCCGCTCCGAGCAGTCCAGATCGCGTTCGAGGTCCCGAAGTAGGCAGTCTGTCAGCCGTAGCCCAAGTAAAAGTCGTAGCAAAAGCCAAAGCCGATCTCGTTCCAATAGTCCACGGTCGCGATCCGTGAGCCGAAGTAAATCCCAGTCGAGATCTCCATCCCCGTCCCGTTCCAAGTCTCGGACTCCGGAACCTAAGGAGAATGGCTCTCCAGCAGATGTGAATCAAATCAATGATAAGGATGCCAAGGAATAAAGGGAAAGAAGTGGAATAATTTGTCTGAAAATGCATCATCTTTACCAGCTACTGCCTGGTCTCACTAATTGGCTGAATTAGCATTTTGCAGCTCTTTCTTGAATGTTGAAGAGACCCAGCTGGTAATATGAAATCATTTTGAAGGATTATCTATTTTTAACATTACTCATTGTAAATAGCCATTACTTTTAGATCTTTGAAAACAAATCAAAAGCAGGAATAAAGAAAACAAAATAGACAATTCTTTTCATCATTGGGGAAAATGCATGTCTACTTTCCACCATTAATTTCTTTAGTTATGGCTTATAATTTCTTACTACCTCTTTTATTTACTGTCCTGTTTCTTGTATAAACCTTCAAAACTCATCTAGGAAGTGTTTACAGGGGAGGGAGGGGGAGATGTGCCCTCTAAATTTTTTAACTTGTGCCCATCTAAGATAAATTATTGGCAGCTAATTTGATAGCTGTTGAAGAGCTTAAGCACCCTTCCCTAGCCCTATCCTGACTTTTGATAAAGTATCCAGATTTCTGGTTGGCTGTGTTTTTTGTGTTGTCATTAGTACCAGGTTGTTTGCCAATCAGGGCTAGTGGCGTTGGCTGCCAACTACTGAGGGAATTTTCTCCCTGGTATTTTGAGCAAAAGGTCTTTTTTAGGTACAGGACATTGATTATAATAAATGTTTTAAAAATGATAATGGAGTTCCTTGTTTTTACTTGATATTTCAGATCTTGAACCTTTTTCAAGACCAACCCCCCCCCCCTCAATGTATTATCCCAGATATTTCACTCTTTTATGCTTATCAAGAACATTAACAGTATTCAATGTTTGATAAGAATTGACTTCATTCCCCTAAAGTATTTTCGTTCATTGGCAAAAAATTTTCTGTTGAGGGGGGGGGCAAGATGTCTGGAGTAATGTCCCAGTAGATATGAAAGATTTATTGGCTGTATATGTCAGTAGTTATACAACTGGAAAGATCAGTATAAATCTGATTTCAGACCAGATTTTCCTTATTACTGATATGATTTTATATGAAACCATCCACAATTGTCGAATTGGATTTTTATGTTTTAGATTCAAGTATGTATATAGATTTGTGTGTAAACTATAATTTTTATTACACCAATGGGATTAGAATCCAAATCAAGATAGATACATCAATGACCTGAGGAAAGAAATGAACAGAATCACATCAGCCTTGTGAAAATGGTCTGGACTTATCAAACAAAAATTGAAAAGTTGAGTTCTTATTACTTACAAATTATTGCAGAATTTATACTTTTGTGTGTGTGTGTATACATACATATAAGTGGACACAACTTACTTCTCACTCATGGGCAAAAATATGACACCTGATCAAGTAGGCCTCTTGTAATATTTATTAGGTTGTCAGTTGGAATACTGTGAATACAGTACGTTCCAATAACTGAATTGTAAACTCTCGATATGGTTGCCTGTTACATAGTCATGTGGTGGTACTCACTGCAGTCCAGATGACAGATCCCACAACATATCTTCCTCTTTAATTTATTTGAAAATTTCTTTCAAATTTTTATATTCACCCTCCCTCACACTATGTCTCTCTTGTTTCACTGCACTGTGATTTGTCACCACTAGCAACTTGTAGCTGCTCTCCAGAAACTATTCTTCATGGGGCAGTCCGTCAGTTGCGTAAGTAAAAGTGGTCACTTCCTTCCTATTGAGTTAATTGTGCAGCACAGCCATATCGATTTCTCAATCTTCTGTCTTCTAGCATGAATATAGAGCATCCACCATGTGGTCAAATGCAACAGAAATACCATGGGATATTTTGCATTTATGGGTTGTATAGACTGCCCCTGCACATTCCAGCAATGTCATTGTTCTTGCAGATAAACTTGACCTGTAGAACCTTCCTGCTTAAAGAAAGAGTGGTCAGTCATTTCAAGATTGAAGCTCTGAGCCTACATCAGGAAGCTTCACAGTAAAAGCATCCTAATAACACATGAATGAAGATGATTTGTCTGGAGCTTGGGAAGAACATTTTCACTCAATAGTCATGCAGCTCACTAATTTATTCAGTTATGTCAAATGCAATAGACCTGGTGTTGATAGCTATCCAATCATCTTGAACCAAATTTTCTGATTTAGAAAGATCACTAGTCTTCTGGGCAGCAGCACACAGACAGCTGAGATAATTTGAATCAAAAACACTTCTCAGCTTAATCGGTGACACATTTTTTAAATGCATCAGTGCCAGCTTAAAGGAAGTCAATATAATTGTGAAAAATTCTTCAACACATTGTACCACGAGAATTCATTATCTAAAAAAAACAGGTTAACTCAGAATTGACTTGAATATTGCAATCAGCTAGATTTTGAATTTCAAACCTGAATAAAGGATTGGGGGAAAGTGATTCTCTGATGTCGTGTCAACTTTTTTTTTTTTTTTCCTGGCAAACATTGAATTTGTCATGAAAAATATTTCTATATAACAGGTATATTAAATTTTTTAATTGCGACTTGTCATTGAAACAATCACTAATAATACAACCATTAGATGAGATAAAAGCAATGATAAAAAAAATCAGTGATTTTAAGGTATTCATCCAACTGTTTTAATCATAAATAGATTACAATTTTCCTTGTTTTTGTGGCACCAGAGTCAAACGGTTTTTCCCTTGCTTTTGAGGACAACAGCTGAATCGGCCTTTTCTTTTCTTGCTTGCTTTCTACGTTAGTGACGGGTTGACCATTAGGCTGAGAAGGCCTTTTCTGACTCAATTTTTGTATGAGACAATGACCAGAAGGAAAATACATATCTGGCACATGTGATTGAACATAGAACCTAAGGAATTAACACCCACTCCTAAAGCCCAACTCAGCTGGACTTGTTCTGTTATGGTTTGTTCCTGTAAATGGAATTTGCTATTTATGAATATGAGACAGGTACAATTGGAATGATACTGTTGGGAGAAATTAATTCTGTTTTTGTTTACTCATAGATTTTATTGAAGCAATGGAGTTCAACCTTAGTGTAATCAAACTTGTAATCAGTATTGTTACATCAGTGGATTGTCCCAACTCATGAACATGAGTGATTTCCCTTCTCATAAATTCTGAATGTTATAACTTAAAAACAGTTGAATGGATAATCCTTACCATTGGGGTCGGGGGCACTAATGTGCTAAATCTGACTAATCCTTAAATCTTGTACCATAAACCTTTTGGTTGAATAAATAAATGGATAGTTAATTAGAAAAAACGGAATATTTTTTTTTTTTAAATTTAAAAACCTGCAGATCTGAATTGAGGGAAAACATGTAATGTCTAAAATGCTGTTTGAGTAATTGGTTCACGATTATATCTGGGTTATTATTTCTACGTACATTTACTTTTAAATTAACTTTCCACTATCTCTTATCAATTTCATCATAAACTGTTAAGTCCCAGATCTTATAGCGACATTTAAGACTTTGTCAAGTCTGGCAGTTGCTATATGCATGCATTAATGATTTCCTAACCCTATTACATTTGTTTTATTACATACTTCATGTATAGCCAAAACTCCCGAAAATATTCAAGACTGAACTACAAATAGCCAGGAATAACTACGTACAACTTAGTTATGAAATATTTGAAATTTTATTTTATTTTATTTTGCAAAGAATCAATATTGGAAGTTCATGAATTTTGTTACAAAATTCATGATGTTTATAATGAATGTAAATTGTTCCAATAACTTTCGTATCGTTTATTTATCAACAAGTCTAAAATACCCTGATCTGAAGTGATAATAAGAACATTAAGCAGTTTCCTTTGTAAAACATGCTTAGAACTAGCAGAAAGATAGATTGATAACATACTTCTAGTGTTTTTCCAAACTTTTTGCCTTGGCTACACACTTGGAATGAAATATTTGCAACACATTACCTGAGTTTTATAAGTCAAGACTGATGTTTTCATCAGTTCAACTAACTCAAAACTATCGGCAACAGTTTGGAAAGCTCTCATCTAAATTATCTACATATTTTTCTACCATTTAGTTGAAATATTTTGACACCTTTTTAATTTCATGCATCTTCAATTTATCCAGACCTAGAAATTTGGCAAGTTTGAGAAAGGAAATATTTAAGGGTCTTTTTAGAAGGGGTTCTGTTTACAATATAGCTATCATGTGTCAATGGCCTTGGATGTGAATTTCTTTCTATTTGTGCTTATGCCATTTTATCTTAGATTGCCTGTGGGTGTAGGTCAAAGCGGTGAGGGATCATGAGTAGAAATATAGGCATACCTGATATTAGGTCCTAATTTACCTATGATACACATTTTATGATGAAATTTCATGAAAAATAAACCAATTTCTACGGGGTCTGCATTCGTACCAACTTAAAATAGCTAATTTCATCACTAGAAATCAGTGAGTGCAAAAATGAACCAATGTTTAGAAACGAATACAATCAGTGGACAATTTTATTTCTTTTCTTTCAATTTATTAGATCTTCTTATCTTTTGGAAACCTGTCAGTTTTGAAAGTGAAAATATTTGAAGGTTTGTTTGTTTTTTGTCCCCACCACCCAGTTGTTCTATTAACAATGAAGTCATGATGCTAAATAGACTACACCCTCACTTTCCATTCATTACAGGTGATGTGAATTTCACTTCAGTTTGACAGTATTTTTTCAAGGAATATAACCCTAAACTGACTAGATTTTTTTCTTCTTGGAGCAAAAACACTAACCTTACTTCAGACCCATATCCAAACACACGAAAAAAAAAATACAGGACAATTTAAATCTGATAGTCTGCTTTGACATGTGAACTACTAATGCTAAAAGTTTTCAGAAAAATTAATCCCAGGTTTCAAGAGGTGGGTATGCATGCCCACCCACCAACAGAGTTTTCATGAAAGATGCCTCCGTGTTTTTTTTTGTTTTTTTTTTCATGGGGGGACCCCCTCTGGTACCTCAGCTAGTGTATTATATAGACATTCAAGTTCAACTTTGTATGGCACTAAGTTAAGTGAGTAGGAAGATTAGCATTGCACCAGTACTTCAAGTGAGAGGGCCTACCTGCCTTGAAGAATCAGCATTCTAAATCTTGGGCTTGAACATATCACTTGTGCTGGTTGGAGGTAACTTGCAAAGCAGGTGAAATAATTGAGATGTAAGTAGATAATTCTCATGGTATAATTATTGAACCAGTTGAGACATCTAGTCATATTGACTAGGAAAAGCAATCTAATTGTGTAATGAAACCTCCATACATGCTAAATTCATATTTATAAAAATAAAAAAATAAAATCTACTGAAATAAGATGATTGACGAATTACCACATTTCTCAGTTTAAAAAAAAAACAAAAAATACTTATTTAACATTTCAAATGCAATCAAAGACAGAAATACAAGAATTTCAAAACTTTTTTTTCTAATTTGAAAGTCTATTTTTATGAAATGTAATTAAAAAGGAATTTATTTTATTTAGCAGTTTAAAAAAAAAAAGGCACTATTTCTGATAACCAAGTGTTTTTTTTTTCTAGATTGAACTGTATTTAATCCTTTAGATGTATTTAAAAATGTATTTCGATTAGGCAGTGTTGTACTAAGATTTTAAGGGTTGGGTACAACTGCTAGGAATATATTTTCATTCATATTTTTTATTTAAGGAAATCTTTTTGATAAACTTCACCATTGCTGCACTTAAGAATGTTCTATCAAACTTCAATATTTAGTTGAATTTCAGTCAATTTTTTAAATGCAAATATATCAAATTCTATTGATTTTACATTGAAAACTTTTCTTCATACTAAATTTCATAAACTTAAACAGGTTTCCATGTACACATAAAAATTTTTAAAGCCCTTTTTGTAACTTCATTATGAAAGACCTATATTATTGAGGGTTTCCATTTTTTATTTGGCACAACCAAAAAAAGAGTCCATCTCTTTACAAATGAATAATACACCAGAAGGCGGCCATAGAATGGATTCTCTGAAACACTGTAGTTAAATTGTTCAAAAAACTCTTCAAATGTTAATGACTCTTCTCAAAATTATAGACAATACATAACCATTATCCACTTACTTAATTGGGTATGTTTTGCACAAAGAAGCTTTTGTAAGCAAGGCCTTGTAGACTACACCAAATCAGACTAATAAGACACAGGCATTATAAGATGACCAATTCAATTGAAGTAGAAAATTGAAAAGTTGAGGGGAAAAAAAAATTTGGCTTCATACAAGGTGGGTAAGAATTAATAGTTGGAGCCCTTTAGCCTTGTGAGGCAATCCATCTTGGTCCTGTAAAAACTCAATTGTTACAGAAAGTGATTGGATCTTAATGTATCTTTGAGAAATGGAGACTAATTCATCGCCTTGCCAGTTGACACAGGAGTAACCTAGTAGGAAAAACCAAAAAACTGAATTCCTAATTTGTGTGATTCAAGTTCACATATTTACATTATGGGCTTGACAACTTCAAAGTTGAGGGATTTCAAGTCTAAGGGAGGTAAATTGATAGTTTGTTGCTTGTTCAGAGAGCTATTACATGCTATATATATATATATATATATAATATATATATATATATATATATATATATATATAATTTTGTTATATCAAGATCTATAAATACTCAAGTGGAAAATATTTATCCTAGATGAAAAGACAATTTTTGGAAATAAAAAAAGAAAATATTTGTAGATTGGGTTATATTTAAACTGATAATTATCAATTTGTAATAGGATCCAGTAAAATTATTTCATAAATTTTCAAAATATATTTTGCACAGAAAGTATGAAGAGTCTATTGTACTGATACGAGTGGGGTCTACTACTAAAAAGAGTTATTCCCCTTGGATCATTTCTTGAAAATTTTCGAGGCTGAAAACATAATGGTACTTATTGCAGAAATGTGAATCCTAATGTACCCAACACTTAATGTATATTGTTTTAAAATTAAATTGAAATATACCGGAGTAATATAAAAAGTGTATTATCATTTGTGGGTCTGAGCAAGATAGATAAACAAAATAAATTGAGACACTATCCATTGATTTATTCCCTCTTGCTTCCACTATTCACCTGTTTAAAGCTTTCTAAATCTATGTAAGCTAATCTTTTTCTGCATGGAAGAATTTTCATTTTTGAAACAATTACAAAATTTAAATTTCATTGTTACCTTTACTCAGACCAACCGGAACGAAAAAAAAAAAAGAAAAAAAAAAGCGACTAATATTGAGCCAAAAGTGAAAAGTAATCATAACAATTGATAATGATTTATAATATTTCATTTAGTAGGTTGTTAAAACCTGGAACCCTTCTGTAAGGAATTGTTCATATGTAAAAATTAGAAGAAAATGGTTCAAGGGGAATAACTTCCATTTTTTAGTCACTGGACACCACTCGGCAAGGAATTTATTAGGTAGAAGTAATTTTCATTTACTTATTGCAAGAAAAAAAAAACCAAACTTATCTTAGCAAATCATCAGTCCAGTGCAAAGGACCAGATAATTATTTACAATAGTAGATTATTTGGTAATCCTTGCTTATTCAATATCAAAATCATCCAGCATAAAAATTGCCAGAAGTCATTCCCTTGATGGCTAAAAACAGCTAAATTTGTCAATTTACAGCTAACTTTACAGCTATAAAATGTTCAGTATGTTTGAAAATTCATACAAAGATTCAATAAAGTATGATTATACAATGTACTGATCAGATATTAACATAACGAAAATTTTTTTGTAAAAGGGATTCTGAGAATGAGATCTCAGATTTGAAGGATGGTAACTTATGCTGAGAACAATAACATTAAAGTTGGATGGAAATGAAAAATTTAGCAGGTTTTACCAATCAATGGGGATAACTTCTGACAATCTTTACGTAATGGTATTTTAGAGCTGAATAAGCAAGAATTACCTGTTATTTCCTGTCAGCTATTCCTATGACAGCTGAGTAACAGAACCTCATATTGGAAAATGTTTAGAAAATGCAAACAGCTAGAGAGAAGATACATAAGTAAAGTGATCTTGGATTATCTCTTATACATTTTGGGTGATTTGTATAGAGGAAAAAACAAATTAAACATGTAACGGTAACTTCTGGACTTTCAATTTTTCAAATTTTTTTTACCCCCCCCCCCTCCCTTAAACAAACCCGCACAAGAGGTTCTTTGAAAAGTACACTTGGCAACAAAATGGTTGAAGTAAAAATTGTAGTAGTTTGGTTGTGATAGTAATACGACAACTAGTTTTCTTATATACGAATTTCTATTAGACTATGGTGTACGTTTGGAAGGAGCCTAACTCTATGTGTTGAGCAGCCTGCCATAATTGGTACGTAAATCAATTTCCCGTTCATTGGACGAAATCATGGTTACAGAATATTTTGGTTATTTCTCTTCAATGTTGCCAATTCAGATATTTTATATCTAAATTTAGATAATTTTTATCAAGTCAAGGGAGATAATCTAGTGAAACTATGAAGGAAGATCTATGATCTTTAATATCTTATTAACTTCTATAAGATTTCTCAAGAACCACAGATCGTAACAACTTCATACTTGACACTGCACTGCCTGGATGTGCTGATCAATATAGCTGATAAATATTAACTTTGTACAGTGGTCTGCTGTTGTGTTATCACAGTGTATACACTCACATTTCTTTAACTGTAGTTGGACGATTTATATACACCATACAACTTCACACTTCAAATAAATTTTGATAGAAAAAGAAAAAAAAAAACTAAAAATACCATCTATTGAAATTTTGAAGATGTTCCTAAGTTGAGATCCAATGAAATAAAATGAAAAGAAAAATTTTTCAGCACCAAGAAGACAAAAAAATGTAGATCTGCATCACATTCTGTGATTGGAGAGAAGAAAAGAAAGGCTTAAAAGTACTCAACTTCTGACAATGTCACAAAGAAAAAGGAAATACTGAATGAAAATCAGTTCATGCAGGGTTGGTGACTGTAGTAAGAAAGAACAAAAAATCCTGGGTTTGCAAAAAAGGAATCAATTCTTTCTCAGTACATAGCCCACCCTTCCATAAAATTTCATTGTAATTCATTGAGAACTTTTGGAGATATTGTGAGGATAAACAATCATGTAGGCAAGGAGTCAGCAAACTTTTTGGTGGTGGGTTGGATTAGAAATGTTTTTATGTCTCGTGTTTTAATTACAAAACGGATTTATTTGAAAATGAGACTTTTGCTCTAGTTTTCGGTATTGAATTTCATTGTTTGCTCATCAAGGATAGATTAAGAAAATGAAGAATTTGATATGCAAAGTTTCAAAATTCAATAAAGTCAGCAGGCCAGATGAAATGTGGCTGCGGGCCGTTATTTGCCAACCCCTGTAATAGACAGACATACACATGCAAATACATATCCCTCGTCCAACTTTTTATTTGTTGACAGAGGTAGAAAGAAAATAAAGGGAGCGAGAGAGAGTGAGAAAGGAAGAATATTCTTTAAAGATAAAATTTAATTTTGTTGGTTTGAAATTTTTATTTGTTTAAGATTATTATTTAATTGGTAATACAGACTAGCAAATAATGTGCTTCTCTTTATTGACTTTATTATTTTCATTGTAAAATAGCAAGACTCAAAAAACTTATATTCAGATTTGCAGCAAGGAAAAAAAATGATGAAACAAAGGTTATGGCTATTGTGTGATGGCATTTATCAACATAAAAAATAGAAAAGAGACGGGGGTGGGGAGATATCACACTAATGTGTGAAAAACTGAGTGTCACCAAATAGTAACATATAATAATGAAGATAATAATAATCATAATAAAAATAATAATAATAGTCATAATAAATGTAAAGTCCACTTATGTAAGATTAATAGTATTTTTGGTTTCTCCTTCTTTTAAATCTAATATTATGGAGGCACATAAGTGCCACAACTGGAAAGTATCCAGTTTTTGTAAAATTTTTCAAACATTTTTGTTTAGGCGAAAAAGACACTGACTTAAGCCATTTTTTGGCTTAAGATTAAAAGTTTTTTTTGAATTTGAGAGTTGCAGCTGGTGTTTAAAGTGGCCAGTGGGAAAAGTAGCGTAAGTGTTTTAGAATTATCCGACTGACGATGAAGACAGAAGTTGAAGGAGGAGGAGAAGAAGAAGAGGAAGTAATTTGTTGTAGAAGTAGTAGTAGTAGTAGTAGTAAAAGAGTTGCCATGGATACAGTTGCAGTACTAACACAGGAGGCAGTTTTTAATTTTTTTTTTTTTGGTTTTGATTTTCTTTTTTTCAGGAAGCTGCTGACAACGTCAATGCACACACAGCTCTCCTCCTCACTGCCAAAATGACGACATACGCTGAGACCATGCACTCTCTACGTGGGGCACAGAACTGAAAAACAATTAAAAAAAAAATATTAATGTTAACATCAAATGATAGATGGTTATAAAAAGTAAACATATCATTCACTTCTTCCAATGAGGTTTGCCTTTTTCTTGGATTGCATTGATAAAGCAAAAGTGAATTTTTATAAATAAAAATCCCAAGTAATCATAAATTAGCCATCAAAACATTTATTTTGTTTTTCAACAAATATAAGTACAATGTCTTCCATCTTAACCTTTATATATTTCCTAATTGGTTCTAGGGTAAAATTCTTTTTTTTCTTTTTTTTTAACTTTACTCTTTTGTCAATTCTAGGGCTAAAAAACCAGGACTGATTATAAAACTCAGCCTTTACCATTCTGTGGGCATTGAGGGAAATAAATTGATAAACTGAAAAGAATTATTGAACATTAAGTTTCTCATGTTTTGATCAGCAATTTTTTATCTTTAGTAAAAATGATTCAAGTTTTTTTAAATCAAAGCTTTCTAGAAGTGTATATTTGAAATAGAAACATAACAGATTTCTTCATTTAATTTTAGATAGGGGTATCGGCCAAATGTATTTCTATTCACAAAATGTCCAACTTCTCATTGAAGGACTTGTGAAAAATACGTAAAAGAAAATGTATTCACCTTTCAGAATGTAGTCAGTCAACAATGTGGGCACTTGGCTGCTATCATCATTAATAGCCTGCAGAACTGAAAATAAGGAAAAAATTGGTAGAATCTAATACAAAAATGGTTCCAAGACCAAATTCATCAAGGATCTATTTTTAAAATTTTTTTTTTATTGACTAATTTAAGCTTAATTTAACATTCCTAAGAGTAAACTTTTAGGAGAGCTTCAAAGTATAAATTAAGCTGAATTCATAAATATTCATAGTAGCATTTATGACAACATTTAAATCATGATATTCAGTTTATCTCAAGAGGATGTTACCCTATTTCAGATTAGGTAAAATGAAATCTTGGGGATGTAACATTTTTTTTGGTTAATACAACCAAACTTCATTTCTTACCAAAGGAAATAATATCATTTTGATACGAAATATTATCTTTTTTCATTCAGTATGAGACTAAATTTGATTTAGTACAATTTTTTTTATGCACAGATGTATAAATTTCTCAAATTTGATGTAATAAATCAGAATAATAAAAAAAAACAAAACCTTAAAAATTCTCTTGAATGTTCAAAATCAGGGTAAAAAGAAAAATGAATTTGAATGTATATATCCCCATATATGAATATATACTTACTTTTGATATAAATCTGGAGCTGTTCAGAGGCTGGAGGCCCGAGATGAGGATTATAAGGAATCACTGTTGTCAAATACTGGAAATAAAAAGAATAAGAAAATAGACAATTGTTTCAAGCAGACGTTCTCTAAAAGTGATTCACAAAATCCATGTAAGAGGTTGGTGAAAGTTTAGTTTCAAAGCAGTTTTTGAAAACTCTTGATACAGTTTATTTTAATTATATTCACGAAACCAACATAAAAACTCTAGAGGTTCACACATGTAAGGATTTGAAAAAAAACTTCCAATTCATTTTTTTTTTCAACATTGCAACACCTGTGCTGGGTTTTCCCCATGAAAAATTGATGAAAATGGTTTTATTTTCATACAAATCAACCAATACATACAACAGAATATCTAATAAATGTAATTTATACAGACTGATTCCCATGAAAATATTCAGATATATTCAAATTTCTACCTTAACTAATTTTTGACTATTTTCCTCCATCTTAATATTTTCTATTGCAACTCAACTTAAGCCATCAATCTACAGCAATGAGTAAACAGCACAGATTGGAAATAAAGAATAAGCTCTTGGTGAGGCATGAACTCACAACCCTTTCAACCAAGGGAAGCCTGTTTAAATAAAATGGTTTCAAAATGGTGGTTACAAAATATTTTTATCATCATTGTTACCTTCAAATAGAATAGTTCATGGTTATAGACAGAGAACCAAGAAAATTACATTTCATTGTCTGAGTGAATATGTATGCAAGAAAAAAAAAAAGAAAAAAAAAAGAAATGTCATCATAAGACAATTATCTCATCTGTAGCAACAAACAGGTTAATGACCTACCAGAGTTTATCCTTGTCTCTACTTGATAACTTTCAGCCTCATATTACTTCAAACTTTTTTCAAGGTAAACATTTTAAAAATTTATCCAAGTGTACTAATTAGAAGACCCCCCCCAATGATAAATATAGATACTTACAGTACCAGCACCTTCAGGTTGTTGTACATTATTCACTTTCACTTTTTTCTTCTTCTTATCCACATTATTCTCACGTCTTTTCTTCTGGAGTGTCAGCAGTAGGGAAATGAACTGGTTTTTCAGTTCTTTGTCATATTCCAGCTCATCTCGTAAGGCCAGTTCAGTTACCAGAGTTTCAGAAAGCTCTTTGATTGTAAGTTCAAATTGAGCAAGCAACTCATTCAAAGCCACCGTTGACATACTTTTCATCTCTGCAAGACAAAAAATTTTTTAATTATTATATATCTGGCTGGGATAGTTTGCGTTCACTTTGCCCTAATGCCCCTAGGAAAGGCATGAACCTACTTCTCCCCACCAGCTAAAACTAAATAGCAGGGTTATTGGAGTGTAAGGCTGTTTATCTTGGTCATCATGCTAGCACCCCACCCCAGTGAAAAAACACAATTGAAACAAACAATGATTGGGTCTCCATGGATCACTTGAGAAAACGACACCAATTCATTACCTTCTGTCATGACACGGGAAGTAACTTTGCTTTGCCACATAATTTAAGTTGTATGAGAGCAACAAAATAGACTTATGTTTACCAATAAAAACCTTATAATACCATCAGAGATATTATTAATGAATATAAAATGTCTCAATACTTTTGTAGAACATCAAGTATGATATTTAACCTGTTTTCACTACAGAAGTAGTTCAAAAGATAAGGAAATTTAGGATAGTTTTGCTGGACTATTAAATTGAATAATCAATTAAAGGAATTATACTTATTCCATATACTTCAGGATTTAAGACAAATGGTTTTTAAGAGTACTGGATGGACAATCACTCACTGCAACCTATCCAAGTCCCATAACTGTCCATATCAGGCTTTTGTAGATGGGACTCTTAGTCAAAATGTTAGTGCATTGAACTCAGTTTAGAAAAAGAGACAAAAAACCCTCCAAAAATCTATGCAAATATTACACTGAATACTCATTTCATATACTGGCATTTACAATATTCTTAATATCATAATGGTATGCTATAATAGAGGATCATGTCTATATAATTAAATAATGCAATAGTAATGACACTTTCCTTCCCTACAGTATAAAAAGGAAGAATTATGTAAATATTGTAGGAATGTTATTCTGTTAATGGCAAAATGAGTATGTGTAAGAATAAAAATATTTGATTTAAATCCAAACATTTATTTGAACACTCTTACACGCGTACAGTTGTCCTCCCTTATCCACATGTAATTTTTTCTATTCATAACTACATACGATAAAGTTCAATTTATAAATTAGACTCAATAAGAGATTAACAAAGATAAATGTCAAAATAGAAAAATTATGATAATATAATGAAATAAAAGTCAAGTGAAGGATAGAAAATTCATTCTTACTATTTTTTTCTACCCTCAAGTCAAGAACCTTCACTTTTTCACCTTTAAGGGAGCATTGTTTATCTTTGGCATAAGTGAATTGCCAGCATTACCACCTTTGGGCTTATTAGTACGTAAAACTGATGATTTGTTTATTTCTGGGGTTTAGGAGGGAACTTATATATACATATATATATATATATTCACACACACTTACACATAATAGAGTAAGGATTCACTATACAAACACATTTATGTTTCTGCCCTATCTGAGAATGAATCCTTACTCCATTATATTTTAAGCTCTACTCAACTTAAGGTTTAATGTATAGAGTACTATATGAAATAAACCTATTACATCAGATATCATATTATACTATGTTGCTTTCCTGATTTGTATTGTACATATATATATATATATATATTATTGAGAAATGGATATATAATATATATCATATGAAACTATTTGAAATGACCTCCCATTGATACATGGAGAAACAATCACTCAGCCTAGACAGTTTAGTAGAACTAACAATAAAAGAAAAATGTGGCTGCTGCATAGATTGAACCTACAACTGAAAATATAGCTGTTCCAACCTAGTGTCACTCTTAACCATTGTGCTAAACAGCCCATTGGAAAGGTGAAGGCCCAATTAACTACTCCATCTCCACACTTCTTATGAACAGTGAATGAACAATGTAAGAGAAATGGGAATAAAGCAGTTATTTTAGCCTTCACCTTCATGTTGGGCTGTATTTTCATTGCAAAAATATGAATTTGCCCCCAAGAAAAATACCATAAAATTATCAAGAGACATGAAGTCTACTCCAAACATGAAAGTAGGCATACTGGCACATTCATTAGTATTCTACTTCCCCCTCCCTGAAAAAGACCCCAGCAGCCTAAGAGTAATTTTTTCCACTTTATTTCAGTAATCAGATTATATAAGACTGACCTTTAAAACCTTTGTTGCAAAAAAAAAAAAAAAAAAGAAAAAAAAAAGTTATTTATTTCTGCTGGGGTTCTGTTACCAAGTTATACAAAATGCAATTTCAAGTACTTCATTTCGGATTTTCAAACTATCCACAAAAAAAATAATGGAACTGTCTAAGTGGGAATTGAAAAATTTTCTAAAGTGATTATTTTCTTGATTATTGATTACATGATCAAGTTTGAACTGATAATCCTAATTCTGGTATTTATATCTGTTATCATAGTAACTTTCAAGAACTGATTTAATAAAATTATAACAAGGACTAAAGTGAAATAGTTAAATAACACAGAGGAAGTGCAATGTTATTAAAATCAGTCTGTTCAAAACATTATCTAAAAATAAATAAAAATTCAAATCTATTCTTTCTTATGTAAAGTTGTTTATAACAATTAATTTAATAATGTAACAATGGATTTATAACAATGAAGGTGAATTGTTCCAATTTTGATATCATTTGAATGTTATCAGCCAGTTATTGTTTTCTAAAATTCTGCCCCAAAGTGATAACATTAATCTGCTGCCGGACACAAACTAAGGGACCAATTTGATATAGACTTACATTTGTAAATTGACCCCTATTAAAATCCTATTGGAGGCAATAAGGGAAAAATAAAATCCCTTCTTGTAGACATAAGGAGTGAATGTTTAAATTTCCAGCCCTCTAGCTCCATTGGTGCAGCTTGTGCAGTGCATATATTACATAGCAAGCTATATTCGCTTAAAACCAAAGAAACCAATGTTGACAGTTTTTAGTACTTTCCTAGTATGAATGGTTTGTGTACAACTTGAAACTGATCATGTGACTTTCCTAGCGTGAATGGATCATGTACAACTCAAAACTAATTATGTTACTTACAAATAGTAAAAGTGTCTAATCCTATTTAATCATAATTAACTGATTAATTTCATTGGTATCAGAAATATCATCTGATTATTAGGATAAATGATTTTAAATCATCCTATTCCAGGACAAGACCATTTACATAGGCTAAAATTAAAAACAGAAGAAAAAACAAAAAAAACAAAAACAAACATGTATTGTTCGATACAATGGAATAAAAAAAAGCACAGCCAAGGTAGAATAGTTTTTTTTAAGACAAATATTTAGAAAAAGATTATTACGAAAGGATTGATTGCCAAAAAGAGAAGGGAATACTGTATCTGTTGGTTTATAAGATGAACATTCAATTAAAAAAAAACCTAGAAAACTATGCAAATACCATACTGTATTCAATGCGCTGGTATTATAACAAAGAGTCTGTCTATTGAGGTTCAAAATGGACAGCTATGGGACTTGGGTGAGCTGCAGTAGACATCTGAATACCTATGTATATTATTTGTCTTTTAGTCCAGCATATATAGTACTTTCAGTACATTTTTTTTTGTTTTAGAACAGCAATTCGTTTTGTTTTGCAAACGATATGCGAGAAAAAAAAAAAAAAAAAACCTTCTAAGAAAATAAACAAGCAAAACAAAACAAAAATGAGAAACAAAGTAAGAAAGAAAAACAAAACAAATCTATTCCCTTGAATACATTCTCTTAATCCCATTCCTAAGAAAAAAAAAAAATCAACTATTTATGAGATATAATTGATAGAACAATACAGCTATGATGTCTGCTATAATTTGTTTAGGCTTGTTGGTTTAAAAAGATCTTAAACTAAGTTAACATGTTTGAATTCTGAACAAAAAGTCTATTTCTTAAAAGCAGTTGCACATAATCTTGAATTTTAATGTTGCTATGAAACCTATTTACAACTGAAACAGCAGCCGAGTGGTTGTGGTTTACAAGGAGTTTAGAGGACTAAACACCTATAAGCACACCTGTTTTACTTTAAACCAAGTTTTCAGTCAATGTGTGACAATACTTTAAATGGCTGTATCATATTTGCAAATTCATTAAATTTTTATATAAATTTAAGACTAGAAACAAAATTTACATGGAATACTAAGATACAAACTCATCTAAAATAAAGTTAGGCTCACAAGAACCTGTGAAAAGCAATCATCTTAAACATGTCCTGGAAAATGGAGACAAAAATCATTGCCTCATGTGTCATGTGAAGCAACTTTGCTATGCTATAATGGAATAATGATACATAGTCTAATAAGGAAGGTCACAAAGTTGAAAGAATTGAAAATGAAATTCTCAACAAGTGTTGAATGCATAGAATTTTAATTTGTAGACACATAAGTGTCTACAATAAGAGAACAGCTTATGCGGTCTTTATGTAAGTTAGGGACCTCACTGCATATGCATGAACAGACTCTCCTGAAGGGTTATTCAACCAGCAGTGAGATATCATAGAATGAGCTGGTGTACCTTGTAACCTTTCCATTTACGATGACTGAGCCTACCCATTGATGATGAAAGAAATATTTGTAGACTGTTCTGATAAGTGGAAGGGACACTGGGAAAAATGTGGGAGGTCCCTAGGGGAGAATTTTCAAAGAGAATAAGGCGCCATTGCAGTAAATGAGGTATTTTTCTTTTTGTTACTTCCGAATGGTTGGATACTTTCTGGACAAACCTGGTACAAATGATGATTTTTGCATCTTGTCACTTACCTGTTTCAGTTATTGTCTGCAAATGTTTCAAAGTTTCTTTTACTTTCATGTAGCTGTCCATTTCTTCAGAGATTTCTTCTTCCTCTTCAGGTGATTCTTCAGTTGGAGAATCCTGACAAAAAAAAAAAAACACAAAAATAAAACAATGAATAAGAATTTATAAGGAAAGAAAAAAGACATTCAATGAACAAATTACGAAATTCTCACAATCTTTTGGTATAGACCAACTTCTGCCCAAATATCATGGAGATTCTTAAAAAAAATTTCAAGGTACCAGTGCAACTAATTGTGCGTTATGAAATAAGGACTTTTTAAAGATAATTTACGTGGCGAATTCTACAAAAATGTTTTTTTTATTCTTATTAAAATTATATTAATTTTTCATGAGTTGATAAAAATGACATAGAAAATGAATTAAAAAAATGTAATAAATATCCTTGTGCTAGGAGTTCAGAAAAAAAACAAGAAAAATAGGAAAAAATATTCAAGGGGAGGTAACTTATATTCAGCATATCTGATAGGAAGTGCATTCACTAAAACATAGCCAGTCATATGATGGGTTTTTAATATTTGGAATATACTTATGCATTTCAGAGATCATACATGTTTTGCCTCTTTCAATCATCCATATTTAGATGTCCCACAAAAGCTCATAATTTGAAATGGGCTCTCATCACTTATGGACACTTAACAACTGATCTGACAGGTAATACACACCTGCTGTAAGCAAATGTATTTTTCATTATATTCCAAATAAATAGTAACATTTTGTTTTTCAAAATCTTATTAGGTAATTATCAAATTTGATGTTTTCCATCAAGAGAAGTCACTTGGAAGGTTGGCAAGCTTTCGACAGAGCAGGCTCAACATTCAAGAACAAAAAGATCCCATTTGTTATGAAAAGGAGGGTTTAAAACAATTGAATAAGTGATCAGAATGCTGTTACTGGATTAAAAAAAAATAAAAAAAATGAAGAAATAGTTAACATTTCCAAATGTATTTACCTGCATCATGCTCTCTATTTCATTGATGACTTCATCAGCAGTGACAACATGACCTTCATCAGTGTTTAGACTAGAGATAATCAAAGAATGCATATCAAAAGCTTCTGCTAGTTCCTCATCATCAGGTAAATCAAGCTCAGGTGTATCTGTTTCCTGAAAATAAAAAGATGATATAAAAATTAAACAAAATTTCTATTATAGAATTCTAAAAGACACAGGAAGCCACTTGTGATAACTTTAGAAAAGGGTCTTTTAGATAACAATATCCAATTGACAACAGACCAAAGGACATAAGAATTGGAACAATTTATATTCACTGTGATAAATTCATTGTTATAAATAATGTTACATTGAAAAAATTGAAATTCATTCCAAGTGTTTGGGACCAACAGATTTTGATAACATTGACACAATGGAATTGAAGGGTTGATTGAAAAAAATGACACAATGAAAATGAAGGGTTAATTGGAAAAATCTGAAAATGGAAATAAGATAACCCTGTGAAGATGAGTGTACTTACAAAAAAGAAAGCTCACCAAAACAGGTTTCCAAGAAAAACCAAATGAATAAGGAAGAGATAAAAATCTAAACCTGTAAAGCAGTTAATATGGAACCCTGAGTTGGGAAAATACTTTTGCACTCAGTGTCGGACGAGCAAGGCCTGAACAGAATACAGGATGTATGATTAATAGCCTTTGTTTGAGAGGTTTAAAATCCTTGAGTTGGGGAAATATTTTTGAGCTAAAGTGTCAGGCAAGCAAGGACTAGACAGATTAGAGATGTTTGATTATCAATCAAACACCTTTGTTAGGAAAATATCTCTAGTTTCAGGGTAGGAAAATTGATTGCCAGGGGATCTAGCCCCGCCTATCATCTACACATATTTCCAAAAGGAAAATTATGAATTCCCAAATTCTGAGTGATCAGAATGAAGATTACTTAGGCTAGCATGATTTCAATATTTGTCAGCTGAGAAGGGGAGAAATCAATCATAAACCCTTCAGCTATTGGCCCCAAATACAAGGGGAGCCGGCTATTATATAAGCTACCTATTTTTGAGTAGACAGAGTAGGGTGCAGAGAATCCGCCAAGAGACAGCATAGAATTCTACGTTCCTTGTCACCATGACATCCTAACCCCCAGAAGATCTTTGGTGAAGATATATCAAGAGACATCAAGGAGATTCCCCAAACAACTCATAATTTCAACATGAGAATTTTGTTGAAGCTACACCAAGAGATATCAAGTAGATAACCTGAAAGACAGACTGATAGTCATTCCATATTGTCCTCACCCACATCAACATATATTATAACTAGTCAACCTGTAATAATACTGACATGAATCTTGCTGCATATTTACACCCAGTGTCAATTGCTCCTTTTCAACTTGCGATGCCTCTGAGGGGGTCTTTGTCCCAGTGCCACAGAGTCTTTTAGTTGACAGCCCCCCCCCCCCGATCTGGACACAACGTAGGTGGGGTGGGGGCAACTTGAGGCAGAGATACGGTGACCAGTCTACTACAGCCTGATCAGCATCACACTCCACTGACTGGCGAAGGCAGCAGAGACTGGCTGTGGGTCAGTTACATTTTTATACAAAAAAGAAAAAAAATACCATAAAATGATACATAAGTTGCAGTCATCATCTTCAGTCAGGATAGAAGTAAGAGTGGAATTTGACCCTTCTGCAGGCAGACTTGTAACTATGATTTTCCTGTATTTCATTTCATAAAGTAAATCCTAGCTATTGAAATTCAATGAACCTATACAGAGCAATGTTTTAATACAATCATTGTTGATACTACATGAAATCATAGTTTCTAACCTATGTAAAAAGGCAATGAAAGAGGATTTTGTACAGCAATGTTCAGAAGGAAGTTCTTCAACAAAAGGCTCACCACCACCCCTCCCAAATAGCGTCATTCCTTATTTTTCTACTTTTTAAAAATTCATGGGGCAAAATTATATCAGAACACAACTGATAATAAACAAAAATTTCAACTAGGATAAAGTAAGATTACTTTCAATGTTATTAAAATCAACATTTATTTGAAATTAAGTATAATATAGATTTATTTTTTACAACAAATTTAATAACAATGAATGTGAATTGTTCCAATTTTTATATCCTTTACTCAATGCTATCAGCTGGCTATTGTTATCTACAAGACCCTGTCCTAAAGTGATTACAGTAAGCAGTCTCCACTGTAAATAAGATATATGTCTACTAATGTACAATAGAAAATGTATTTCAAGTTTTCTGACAAAAACCTGAAAACTATCTTGAACATTCTGAAAAAAAAAAAAAAAAAATCTGAAACTCTAGAAATTAAGAAAAAGTTGAATGATGAAAATCATTCGATCCGTAAAATAACAGGTCTGGTTACTCAGTCAAAAGAAAGCATACTATGTGGGGGAGGGTCATCAATTATAAAATTGGAAAGGTGTGGTCATTGAATAAGTTACTTTTCTCACTTTTGTTGGACAGTGTTCACTAAAAAAGTTTGATTTTTTTTTACAAACAAGTTTGAATGTTGCCAAACGGAAACTAATAGGACCAATTTAGCATCAACTTACATTCTAAACTAATCATTCCACTCAAAACCTACTTGGGGGTTTTCAAGACATAAGAATAAATTTTCAGTTCTCTAGCTCCATGGGTGCAGCCTATCTGTGTGAGACATACACACATAGCTAGCTAGACCAGCTTTAAAACTGCAGAAACCTTTGTTGTAAATTTTGGTTGATGGTCAGTCAATATTGTATGGGTAGCAGAAAAAAAAACAAAAACAGTGCAAAGAAAAGAATCACCCACAATTAATTACTTCTTATTACTACTGTTGTTTTAAACTACTAAATTTGGTCGAATAATATCTTACCTTTCTTGTCACAGCCATGATCAATCCTATTGTGTTCAAATTACTCCCTGAACTTTAGAATATGCAAATGATGTTAGACCTTCCAGGTTATAGGCTCTACACAGGCCTTATCTCAACTCTTCAAGATAAGTGACACATTAAAAGCAACCATATTAACTAAATATCTTATTTTCTTTATACAGTAGAGCAAAAGATGAATTGCTACCTAGTTGTTATGATTACAATAGTGATTCTTAAATGGGAGGCACTTGGCTCTGAAAAGAGGAATTTCCTGAGGGGACTTTTAGCTAGGGATGGAATTTCAGACAGGATAGGAATATATAATGGTGGAAAAACTACTAGATCATAATTCTGAATAGGGGAGGAATTGAAGAACCCTGGGATCACAAGGGGAGGAATGTGACATGAGAATAAGAATCACTGGATTAGACAATAAGCAACCATGTCAACGGTTCAGTAAAGTGCTGGGTAGGCATGGTATATCAACCAAAACCATAACCAACATTGGAGAAGGAAATACTGGAATATCTTTAATATTATGGTTTTGATTAGTGAGGGTTTTGATTTAGTACAGTTAAGGTATTGAAGTAAAAATTAATGTAACTAAGTTGAAAAGAAAAGAAAAAAAAAAAATTATGATATGACCTTGAATAGGGCAGTTTTGAACTGAGGCATGCAGAACTATCAAGCTATCTTTCATGATATAATTAAATTGAGTACAACTCTTTACTTCTGATAAGTTAAATACTGGATAACATTATGCACCTCAATTCTGCTAAAACCTGTCTTAATACTTTTACCATCAATGTTTTTTGCAGATGTGTGTAGGCTAAGAATAAGACAATCTGGATTCCCAAGAGACTAGCATCATTGGAAAGCAGGTTTTAGTCACAGTTGTGTGCGGAGGGAAAAATGTTGCAAATTTCAAAAAGGGGGACATTACATCGTTACTGTCATTTAGCAAATAGCAAAAACATTAATTAATGTCTTTTGGTGCTGAGTATGCTAAAAAGCATATCACTGTTTTTAATAACTTTATAATTGTGACAATTATACTAGTTTCAAAATAGTACAATCATATGACAACAGAGTTACTCAGTGCATTCTTCTATAATTGCATCTAACCTAACTACAATTGAGAAAAATCTTTGCATGTATGCATTACGATTACTTGATAACTGGTCATTGTACAAAGTTGACATTCACCGGGTATATCAGCACACCAGGCATATTTTGAGTTTGAAGTTGCTTGGATCATTGGTTCTCAAGATATCTAATGCATTGCAATTACTTGACAACTGTTCATTGTAGGAAGTTGATATTTGCCAGACATATTAGCCGGCACACCAGTCAGAGCAGTTTAGAGAAATCTAATAAAAATGAATAAAAAATTACAGATTATAGAAATAAATGTAAAATATTTTGGCAACACTAAAGAAAGGAAATACATCGAAGTCGTATTGCATGACGGATGGATAATGATTTTACGTGACTATAATGGCAAGTGTGGCCACTTCCAAACATCCACCTTTGGAATGTGCTCCACCCTAGTATCTGAAATATGGAATACTGCATTCATACTAAAAACTCTGAATCTTTGGCGGCAAGCCAATTGTTAATGACGATCAACAACAAAATTCCATTTCATTCCATTCTTTGTTGGGCAATAAAGTATGAAACTTAAAGAAATTTAAAAAAGAATAAAACAACTATGAGAAAACAATTCGAAGAATTCCTAAAAAAGATGTTTAGATGAATATTAGATATTGAACTCTTTGAGGTTAACTAGGTGTTGGGCTATCTCCAATGAAATGAAAGGATCATTTGCTTACATTTCTTTGTCATAACTCAATCACTAATTGTCTGTGGCAGCAAACATGCCTGAATATAATTCCAGGCATAATAATTAATGGTAGGGATGGAAAATAATTTCATAAAATGAAAGCTGGGAGATATAGAAGAAGAAAATGAGAGAGAGAAAAAGAATTGGAGAGAATGATGGTGGGGGTACCAACTTAGAGTCTTATTATGTTAAAACTAGTAACAGGATCAATTTTGCCTTGTGCTTAGAAACACATATTTTCGCTTGACCATAGAAAAGCACAACCTAAAAATATTTCTTCTTGTACTTTTTTCTTGACTGTACTTAATGTGTTCTCAGCTAAATAACTACTTATTGTGTTCAATATTCATTTCACTATTGTAACCAGGCATAAGGACAACGTCCCAAGATCGCAGGCCTTTATCTGACTTCTCAATGTTTTTCTCATTGACAGCTCTATATTGGTTTTCCTAGGGTTGGATCTTGCCACCCAATAGGAAAATTACTTATTCAGTATATCCAGAAGCCCTGTCAAACTGAGTGATAATATCATTTGTTCTTTTTTGTGCACTAGAATATTTCTTCCATTACAGCTACAACTTTGTTTTTTCATTGGTTGTGTTATGTAAGAAGAAATAAAAACACATTTTTCCTGTTTGGTTATATTTCAAATTATTCCTCCCCCCAAGGCAAAGCTGGGTATCCCAACTAGTACTTTTATAAAAGAGGCAACCACTGTAAGACCCAAATATATGATGCTTGAATCAAGCTTCTGGGGATTGACCATGGTGAGAAAAGAAGTCACTATTTCAATAATCTGGAGGAGCTGTTGCAATATGGGGGCTGATGGGACTCTTTGATCGAATGTTTGACTTCGGTCTTAAATATCTTATTTTGTTTTTATATAGCATTGTTTTTATTAAAGATAATTCGGGCGTGGCTATTGATATAGTTATACTTAAATACTGGATCAAAGGTAGGACGTTACGGAGTGACCCTTTTCAGATGCCGAAAGGACTATGGAAACACTGTGGGTGGATTTATGGTCAAGATAAAGCGTGGTCACTAGGGAGTCCCGTGGATGGATGGCCTGTCATGGCCACCTATTTGGGGAGACATTAGAAGAAAGAAATAGAAAAGAGATGGTGCACAAGGATTCTAATGGCCGAAATAAGAAAGATAGATTTTGGGTTTAGTTGCGTGAGAAACAAAAGGAAGCAGGGTGAAAATAGAAAAGAAAAGGGTAGATGTTCATTTAGTTACAGTATCTGGTGAAAGAGGAGGGCAAGTTGATTTAGTAAAAGCGATACTGATAGGGAAAAAGACCCTTGCCTTCAGAAGGGAGACCAAAGTTGGGTCACCAGATTGAATAGGAGACAGATAGAGTGGGCAGGCAGAGAGCGCCAGGGTCTGCAGCCACCCAGTTCTGGCCGCTGGCAGTAGAAAAACATTAAAATTTCACTCTCTCTCCCCCTCTATGTGAGTGAGGATTTTGTTTGGACCTCAGTTGAGGACCGTGTGTGTTTTCGATTGGTCACGGTGGAGAAATAAAAGTTTGATTTTGAATCCCAACTAGAGTCCTGCATCTTTTCCTTCCTTCCCATCCTTTGCTGCAGCCATTATCCTTCAGAGCAAAGGGATATAACAGTTACCAACAATGAAAACAAAATAGGCAAACCAAGTTACAGTTTCAGCTAGGGCTGTTTACGTCCACTTTGATATAATGTCCTTGGGAAAGGCATGAATCCATTTCTTCCCCTGGCTATGAGTAAATAACAAGGCAGTTGGAGCCCTTCAGCCTGGTCAGGTAGACCATTGGTTACTCAGACAGGAAAAAAAAATCTACAGTTTGGCAATCACCATAGTACCAAGGCAGGGTAAAGGAGGAAGGCTGTGGTTAGCAATTCCATACCATAAAAACATAGCTGAGCACAGTCCTATACTCCACAAGAAGTCTACAGAATAGGCCATAAAACTAGCAGTTCCATCCTATAAAAAAGCAGCTGAGTCCATTCCTATAGTCTACAGGAATAAACAAGAAAACAAAGATTTCAATAATCTACTTGCTCTCAATGGGAATAGATTAACATGATGATTATTATGCCCAGAGTAAAAAAAAAGGTTTTATGAGAATTGGTTGCTAACCAATATCAATGGTTATATATGACTCACTATTTTCCAGTACAGCTAAAATGGCTTTCTTATCTATCATCAGAAAGTAAGAATTTTACTTATCCATATTTATCTATTTTTTACTATTAAATTATGTGTTGTTTATCAATATGCTACACATCAATCTAATCTGTCTATTAGGGAGCCAATTTCAATGAGTCAGTGAAAATAATTTCCTCCCAGGATGTTACACTTACCATGCTAGATGAATGGTCAAGTACTTTACTTACTCCTGAAGAATAGCAAATATAAAGGCATACAATAAAATTGGCTCAAAGTCAGTAGATCAGTTGACAATAGAGAAAAAAGGATATTGAACAACATGGACAGGAAATGGAATTGAAAATTAATTAATATGTCAAAAGTACTTTCATCTGATGACACAGTAGGTGGTCTAACTGTGATTTTTTATTGAATTTGTAGTTACAATAGTCCAGTGCTTATGATGAATTAAAAATTCAAGTTTTCACCCAGGAAACACATTTATCAAGCTTTATGCACAAATACACAGTGTATGTGTGCATAGGCATCTGCTTGGGGGTGGGGTTGAAAGTTGGAATCTTATAGCCAATGAAGGATAATGGTGTAGTACAATTGTTTCAAGTAAGTCCAACTTAATGTTCCCATTTAAACAAACTGTATCATAATTATTCACTAGTAACAGGGTTGCCACTGAGACATATTTCAAATGGATCCTAGCCCCCCGACCCCAAAAAGTAGCAGCGAATGCCCATAAATAAAAAAATTGTATTCATATATGAACAGGTTTGATTGAATTTTGTAAAGGTCTCTCTAAGAACTTCAGTTCCTCCCCCTCTTTTCATGGAGTGAGGAAAAATTTGCAACTTTTTAGACTGTTACAAATTAGATTGATATGAAATCTAGTTCAAACCTTTGGGTATATAATCAGGAAGGTATACAATCTGCCAAGTCAACAGCCAAGGATATAGGACTTAATGATTTAAAGGTCCTATTCTCTCTCTCTTCTGCAGCAGCTGAGGAAATTCCACAGTCTCAATCATTGTCAAGGTTGAATCAAGTCATGGAATTAAAAATTGTGTTTATAAAAATGAGTTTTTTTTTTGTTAAACTGAAGTTTGTTAATGCTGGAACATTTCAATATGAAAGTTAATAATTGGGTATTGGTAATTAATCCCTTGTAAAAAAGTTGGTCCCTAATTGCAGGTTGTTAGTAATTAAGGAAATCACATGGACAGATATGGAAATGAGGATGGCAGGCATATCATTGAACTTCTGATTCTTGTTTTACAATGAATTAATCTCAAAGTTATACAGAAACCTGAAATTTCATTTTTTTTCATTCTAAAAAAAAAAAAAATAAACAAACGATTACGTCCAATTTTTTTGCAATATGAAAACGACAAATATTTTGAGACAGTAAATATCCAGATAGAAAGTAAAACCCAAAATTAAGACATTACATAAACTAGCTAAATAACCAGTCTATAATCGGCTAGTAAGATGAACAAAACCAAAATTAATAATAATAATAAATAGAATGTTCGTTGAATCGGAAATTTTAACAATTCTTGTCCTTTTAGTCTCTTCAGATATAACAGGCACTTGACCTCTTCAGAATAAGTTAGAAAGGATGGTTTAGATTAAAATAGTTACATTCAGATTTGAAGTAAAGCCATACCAACATAAAAGTGATTAAGGAATGAGTGTTTTCTTCATCCCTGATGTATCATTGGAATCTTTTCAATGACCAACCAAAAGTGTGAACTACATATTGTGGAATGTTTTTTCATAATCAGGTGGTACTGAACTCTTCTACCTCAAATGTGCTGTTCTCAGACATTATAGTTTGTCTATAGTTTGTCTTTAGATACGAATTCATATTCATAATTTATACTATAAAGCTGATGATTCGGCTGAATAATAGTAATATATTCATTTATTCATATGTAATGGTACAACTGATGTAGACAACAGTAATACCAAGAACTATTCGAAATTGATTTTTTAAAAAGTTCAAACCAAGCATTTTATATTTTTTCTATTGGATAAGTATTGTAAAGCGTTACTAATTTTTTTGGCAACTATTAAACTTCATTTTGATTTTTTTAGTTGTTTTTTTAATCAAAACTTAACACAGGCCATCAATCTATGGCAGTGGTTAAACAGCACAGATCAAAAATGAAGAATAAGCTTTAGGTAAGACTCAAACTCACATTGCTCTTGCCAGAGAGAAGCCAGGTTTGATAACGTACAAAGTACAAATACAACATTTAAACCTACCCTCAATCCTGATATCTCCTGAGCGTCTTATTCTTATTTTAGAGATAATAAAACGAGGAATAAATAAATAAGAAGAAAGATCATCTTTGTTATCATGAATTCTTTTCTTTTAAATGTCTTCACAAATCAAAAGAAAAGAAAATCACATGAAGGATGAGAAGCTATTAATTATTGATTTGACAGCATATTTACCGGATGAAAGCAATATTCATAGCTATGTAAGCAGAAAGAGAGAGAGAAAAAAATGAATGGGACAAATGGAAAGCTGTGATTTGCTGCTGCCGAGATAGATATGCTGAAAGACTGGCCTAAGATATTCATCGAATGGAATCAGACAATTTGAACTTTTGGTAACTGGTAGGAATCCAATTTGATATTTAAAGCCTCAATTCACTTGAAAGAAGTAAAAAAAAAAAAAATCAGTACATTTATCATGGAACAGTCAAAATTCTTGGCAATAAAGATAATCCAGGTGAAGAACTGTATTGGTACAATTTTTTTTCCAGAACGACTTCAATCCTGTAGATTAGTTTCATACACACACACACAAATATATATAGGTATTCCACTTTTTGAAAGTTTGCTTTATGCCAATTTTCCACTTTTATAAAAAAAGGCAGAAGGAAACGAGGAGGCTTTTTATACATGCATATAATCACTGCCACTCAATACATGTATGGCGTCTCCTAGATGAGCAGGTATTCTCCTTAGAGCAGTGTATGTTTCTGTGGGAAAAGACCAGGTATATCATCTGATCCTAACATGGCAAGATGTTCTTTTGAAGAGCATTGGCCAAGAAAGCTGCAGAACAATCTTATTGCTGAATACGGCACCTTGTATTCTCAGATGGTCACACATCCAAATACTGACAAGGTTTGACATTGATGAACTGGTTGAAATATCAACTCCTCCATAAGGAGCAAAAATGATGAAGAAGTATCCCCTGCTTTATGAAAGTTCACCTTACATCAGTTCACTTTTACTAAAGACCTCAAGCTGACATAGCTCTGAACTACGTCTGTGAGCATCTGTGCTCTATCTCGATTTTATGTATTCTAAGATATCAGAATAACCTATGAGAGCTTGTTCAGATATTGTAATCAATGTAGAAGCTGGCTGATCAAGGTTATTCTTTCAAGCTTGGGAATCCAGAAAAAAATTTCACACCCAAATTAATGGTTATTGCTTCTTTATTTCATGCCATTACTGCTTACCAAAAGGTTTGATAGAAATGCTGTACTCCCAGATATTTGTGGAAACCTGTATATGATATCCTAGGAACAATCACTTAATCATTCAACATCTTAGATATAGTACGTGTTAAAAAGGAATTAGCATAGGAGGGCAGAGTAGGATGATGGTTTGTTCAATAGATTAGCAGGAAAACTTAGAGTCAGAATGCCTTTTAGACAGGTATCACTCAATTTCCATTTTAGGTAGCACGAGAACAATTTTTTAAGCATTTGGTGAAAGAGAGCATGTGCCACTGGGTAACAGAGAAGCAAGAAGCATCAGATTTTTCAACTGTAATTCAGGCATATATATATATATATATATATATATATATAGATCAATGTCTTGTAATACTAACTCTTTTATAACATTTCAAATTATTTAAGATCTAGTATATATGGTGGTGGCGTTCTTTTGCTTTTTACATCATGACATGCCATCTTAGAGAAAAGGGAAATTCCAAAAACATCAACTCTTTCAAGAATAACCTATTATGGTATTTAATGTCGGATTCAAAATATCCCAGTGAACTTCTAAAAGATTTATAGGACATATATATGCCATCGGTCATAGAAACCTTGGGATATTTCTGTCCCAGGAATCTCAAAAGGGTTGAGACGAGACAGTTAAGAATACACATACACATAAATATACCAGATAGAAGGAAGAATTCACTTGACCCATTTCTAATCATATGCTTTCAAGTGGTTATTGTTATCAGAATCAGTTGATCTCCAACACTTTATAGTGATCACAGTAAGGAGTTTCTTCCTATAGCCTTTACTTGATGTTATCAACTGTTTATTGTTTTTGAAAAGACCCTGTTCGAATGTGATCACAATAAGTGGCCTCTTCTGTACTAAAGAGAATATTGGAAATATAAGCCATCACAAAAAGGCACCGACGAAAATTAAAACTTGAATATAAAGGTTTAATACTTAATATACTGAAGAAATACCTACACAAATGCCATTTTATAAAAGAATGAAAAAATATTTTGATTTTATGTGTTCAAATTTAACGAATCAATGAAATAAGTCTGGAAGACAAAGGAGACCAATCTACTTATATAATGAACTATGTGGCTTTTTTGGTTTCTGTCCATAACAATAGACTTTTCCACTGAAAGGTGGTAATTTTGCAGATAAAAATATTTCCTGGACTGCATTTTAAACAAACTTCCACTGAAACAAGTTCAGTAGTTTCTCTCTTAAAATATCTCCTCATAGAAATCAAAATATATCCCTGATTTTTGATATTTTGCAGTTACCTTTATAATAATGTATTTTAAACCTACCCTTGAAAATCTTACAAATCCTATTTTCTCAGTACTTTTCTAATATTGTCCTTTCTTAAAATAGTTATGTCTTCTGGCGCACAAACTGTTTCCTTAATCAAACTCTCCTTGCCTTTCCATGCATTTGTTTTTTTTATGTTACTCCAACAAGTGTGGCTAGTCTGCCTAGAAATACCTTCGCTTTAAGGCAATTCTTTATTAATCAGTTTCAAAGCCGACTACTGCTCTTTCTTTTATGGGAAGGAGAGGAATATTTCAGATGTAAGATGTTTATTTGTACAATACAGAAAATAATATTACTGGTAACATGCACTATCATTGGTTCCTTGTTGAGAATAGGAAGTGATATAGCATTGCTGCTATTGTTGCTAGGAAGTGGAGTCTTGTAGAATTCACTATACCAAGTGGCTGCTACTGTACACAGTTGTTGCATTTGTACAAGTAGAAGTAGTAATATTCAAGATAGCTACGTTGTTCATTGTAACAAAGATAATAAAAGCACTTGAGCAATTTCTATCACCAATATTGTTGATAGATATTCATTATGTTTACTCAAGTCTGGTACAGGGATATTATAATTGTGCATCCAATGAGGATCAAACTCACTACCAATAGTCTGTGAGACTAACCTGCTAATCATCACCACGTTAGTTGGCAAAAGAAGTATTGTTAGTAATCATTATCATAATCATTATTATTATTATTACAGTAGTGCAGAGATGATGTATGGGACCCACAGACTGCAAAACTGTGGGGCTGGGGTGCTGGGACTCAGGGGATACAATGTATCTGATGAATTCTGGAAAATCTAAAAAATAGTCTTTAAAAAATAAATAAATAAATAAATTTTTTTAAAATGCGAGTGGGGACTCGAACTAAGTGCCACCACCAAGTAGTAATAATTAGAGGTGGATCATAAACGGTGTTTTTTCAAATCGATTTGAAGTACCTAGCAGAAATATTTGGCCAAATTGTTGCTAGTTGTTCTGTCTGATAGATAAATTCAAACAGATACATCTCGGGAAGCAATATTACTCAAGATAAGATTGAAAACAGCCCCCCATCCCACCATCCGAAAGTAAAGAGTTCAAAAACCTTATGTAACCTTTTAATATTATTGTGCAAGTTGATCAGTCTGAGTCAGTGTAACGGATTCTAACTCGGAAGGACTGGGGATCAAGTAGATACTCCATTTGGATCCTAGGTAGGAAAACATAATCCTTGTACATAAAAACAATAATAATACTAGTACGGATAAGGATAATGGTGAGAAGAAAAATGTAGATAAGTGAACACTAGAAATACCAAATGAATAAAGTTAATTGGAATTTTTTTTCATCAAAATGATAAATTATTACCAAATCAGATTCCAACCTTTCATTGATGTATAACTTCAATTTAATACCTATTATTAGCTTTAATAGATATATATATATATATAAATTTAGAATATTTAGATTGGAAAAAAAAAAAAAAAAATGAAATGAAATAACATAAAACGTGTAAATAATTTCATTTCAATATTTTTGATATTGTAATTGTATTCTATAAAAGATTTTCCAGTGTTTAGACATTAGATATCTTATTTCTGTTTTTCTGATGTGAACCACAATTGGATCTTTCATACCACTACAGAGGAAGCCGTTAATTGTGATCACTTAGGGACAGGGTTTTTCCAGATAATAACTGGTTGATAACATAAAGGATATATATAGGAAGCTGCTCATAATCACTTCGAATAATGTGTTTAAGAATGACCGATTTTGATAACAATAACCTTTTGATAAAATTATCCTTAATTATAATCAAGTGACTTCCTCTGTATCAATAACACAGGGTGTAGAAATGATGAGAGGAGCTGATAATTCAGCATGCCTGTTACAAGAAAGTTCTTTCATAGAAACTGTCAACATAAGTTTCTTTAGTTTTCAAGTGATTCTGGCTGACTGGCTATTTACGTATATATGAATGCGTGTCTAGAGAGAGAGAGAAAAAAAAAAATTATTTTACCCAAATCCCACCCAATAAGTTTTTAGAGAGGGTTTCAATTTACAATGTAAATTCATGCTTACTGGTCCCGTAGTTTGTGTCAAAGGGCGTTCATGCTTTTTTTCCTTGAAAATTTAGACTTTTTAATGATCACTGCCCAACAAAAAGCAAGAGAAGTAACTCAATCATTGATCACCCTTTTCCATTTTTTCATTGATCACCCCCTAACAAGGCATGCTGCCAAACGATGTTGATCATGTGACAGTTTCTATTGAATGCCTGACCAGACCTGCTTCTTTTCAAGATTTGGAAAAGAGAAACGAGGTATCACACCTGTCTTTGATCAAATATACAACACCTATTCATCGTAGATCACTAGTAATAATTTTATTGATAGTAAAAGAAACAAATGCTACGATCAGTCTGATAGATTCCAAGCCAGTTGTACCACTTGAAAACAAGTATTTTTCTCACGAGTGCATTGATACTCATGAGGATCATTAAACACAATACACCAATTTATCTTTTGTCTTGAAGATAAGAAAATAAATAAGTCAGAAAGATAACAGCTAGTTAATAAAACATTATCTTTTGTAATTACCCGTGAACTAGATGAAAAAGGCAAAGAAGGGTATACTAATGGCAACATCTCAAAATATATTTATTAAGCCAGTGACTATCTTCATAATTGCAGTGTTATATTAAAATCATTATATAATGAACAGTGTGACTTTTTGTTTCTCAGTCTTTGCAAGATAAAGGTAACAATTTGACTGATAAAAATATCTCCTACCCAGCATTTGAAACAATAAACTCATCCACCTCAACGAGTTCAGTGATTTCTCTACTGAAAAAAATTATCTCATAGGAATTAAAATATATTCAAGTATTTTTTCACAGGGATTAACTAGTAGTTAAAAAAATTAATACATTGCAATCTTTTGTAATTACTTGCAAGCTAGATAATAAAAAGGCTAAAAGGTGGGTATACTCGGCGACATTTATATCTATTAAGCAAAGACTATCTTTATAATGATAGAGTTATATCCAAATTGGTGAATAATGAATACATGGTGCACAAGGCAGCTCTCTCGCTGTCTGTCACAAATGTATGGAATAAAAAAGAATACTTAATTATTATTTGTTTTTGACAACTATTAACTGTAATCCTAATTTTTTAGATGCTTTATATCACAATACAGGCTGGAAATCTACATCAGTGAGTAAACGTGTGTGGTTCGGAAATAAAGAAAAGGCTTTTGATAAGATTTTAATTTGCATCCCTTTTGCCTAAGGAAGCCTCGTAAATGCCCCATTGACCTCCTTGACTGAGCAACTGGCCAATAAAAGATGAAATCTAACCCTTAAGCCTACCCTCCATTCCAAATCTCTCTTGGTGTCACGTTTGTTTTTTTATTTCAGCATCAGTAAAGCAATCATCTTTTATTATTTATTCTATTAGATGAAGCATTGACAACCATTATCATTAATTTTTGACAACTACTTTCTTTCATCTAAAAGAATTTGTGATAAAAAGCAACTGAAAAATTAAGATGAAAGAAAATAGTCAAAAATTAGTAATAATGGCTGACAATGCTTTATCTGATAAAAAAGATACTTTTCTTGATTTTATTCCAAAACTGAGCAACCTCTTTTTATTGCAACAGCAGCTTTAATAGAGGCACCAGAGTTGTTATCCCAGAGACAAACATCACTGTACAGGTAGTAACTACAGCTTGCCAAGACAAGAGCCTAGCATTGAGTAGTAAATACAGACACAGCTAGGATGAGGAATATACCAGGCCGTAAACGAGTGTAGGCTGCCAACTGAATCAATGGCGCCATCCACCAACAGCAGCAGCTGAGAAACAAGCCAGCTATTTCCGAGATTTAACAGTAGCAGGAACAATTTGAAGGAATTTACTAAATGTTGAAGGAGTATATAAGCAAATGAAAGAATAAAATATGAAGGAGATTAAAACAAGCAATATTTTTCTTTTAAAAAATCATGGACAACAAGAAATATTTTGGTATATATTGTATTATATTTTATAGGCAGTTTTCTTAGTTCATATAATATCTTGCCTGAGCAATGACTCATCATAGAGATGAGTGTGTGCGTGTGTGTGCGCACACACAAGTAAGAAATGGAGGTATGGAGTGCAAGACGTACAAAATATCTGATGAACAGCTACCTACTTTGAAATTTACATTTATAATAAAAAGAAACTTATTCATCCCTCTGTCACACTTTGAAAATAAGAATTCAAGTTAAAATATGTGCAGTTCGAGGAGAGGTTTTGAGAATAGAATTGTACAACAAAGATTATAAAGAGGATGGAGAGGTGGAGGGAGAAACTGGGTAGGGGTACATAAAAGGGTAAGGGGTGTAAAAAAGATATTCGATAAAGGACAACGGCTGAACTCATCTCTTGAAGAAAGGAGAAAAAGTAAAAAATATGTTTGGTAATGACTGTCTTCTCACTGAGACTGTTCCACAGAATGGTCATTAAAATGTACTAAATCATAAAAGGCACTATTACATTGTAAAAAAACATAAAAATAGGCAAGCTGACCAAAAATTTACATTGCTAAACTAAATTTTAATAATTAAATTTGATAACACTGGTTACAAAACTGAAATAATGAACTGACTTTGCTTTCAAGTGTCTGTGAGTGGAAGTTTTGGTCAAGTGCAGGGATGGTCACTTCAAGCAAGTCCCATGCATTTTTCAGATACTATACTGCTTCAAATTTATACCATTAGCGAAGCAACAAATATCTTACTAGTTTTAATTAAAATCTACAAAACTTATCGAAATAGTGTAAACAGATTAGAAGTTAAAATTATATTTCAAAGATAATTTTTATACTAGTATCTACTTTCAAAGACACTATAGATATATGTATAACAAAGATATTACTCAAGAGTTTTGCATCTGTTCATTGAGGTTCAAGAATAGATAATTTGCAACCAAATGCTCTTTCTGCTGTTTTTCTTTTCAGTTTATTTTAACCAACAAGCATGTCAGAATGGAGTTCAAAGCTGCAGCTCATTTTTAAAGTAATGCAAGTTAGGAAGCCTTCAGTGATTGTATGTAGCTTACTTTGACTATTTTCCTCATCTTTATTGTTCATTTTCCCCCCAATGTTTTGTCTGCCTACCCTCTAGGCGTACTCAGGTTTTTGTTTGATAAGAACAAAACAGACATTCGAGGAAGGTCGGAGAGTACATGGTTGTTATGTTGTGAAATAAAACCCAAGGAAAATAGTCCTGACAAACCACATACAATGCTTAAAACACCAAATCTAACAAACTTAAAACAAGAAGCCTTCAATGCTTCAATGTCTTTCTATCCTATCAGAGGTAACTGATATATCTAGTGCACATTGAATTAACTGTTTCTCTGGGTAGAGATGAAATTATCTATCCTTTTGCACTATGGCCTTTAGTTGATTGGATTAAGCATAATGATTGATACTTCAAAGAGCAGCCATTCTCAACAGAGGCCATCTGACCCCTTTTGCCCCTCCCCGACTCATTTGGAGGGGGCCCATAGACGCAAATAATAATGAATCAATTTCTATCTATCTGTTCAAGTTGTATCTCTGTTTGACGGGAAGCTCGGGGGCAAAAGAAGACCTCATAAGAGGGTAGTAACCAAAAAGAAGTTTAGAATGGTTGGTCTATTGTACAGCAATAGGATGTCTGAAGATTAGTCTTAGTTGATTCAAAAATAATATCGGTCAAACAGTTATTCTTTTTATGAAATTTGTTTTAGTACTTTTTGAATATATGTCATTTGGGTTTCATAAGATTTATCAGAAAATTGACCACAATAATTTCCCATATACATTTGCAAGTTCTACTATCCCTACCAACTTTAGATTCTGCCCTAACCTTCAGTGTTGGGGGGGAGTGAATTGGAAGATACCTGATAGGGAATGGTTGGGGGAAAACTACTTGTATATATATATGAATCAATAAATGGATATATGTGATCTGACAGAATGATTATAAATTGTGTTATATTATACAGAAACTTTTTTGAAATGATCTCCTGTCATCACATATTTAATGTATCACTCACCCTAGACAATGTAAATAGAATAAACAGCCCAATTTTCTTTAATTGTTTATTCTATTTACATTGACTATAGAGTGAAACATTAACTTGGTAATGACGAGAAATCATTTCAAATTAGTTTCTATACAATACTATGAGATATATATATATATATATATATATATATATATATATATATATATATATATATATATATATACACACACACACACACAAATTTCACAGAATTTCCTTGAGTAATTTGAAGAAACTAAAATCAAAACATGAAAAAAAACCCAACCTTTTTTCAGTATCACATGTACAAATGAAAATCCTCTACCTAACCATAAACACAAAAACTAGACAGGTATGTAAATATTTTTTCCCCAAAGTTTGGTCATTGTGGTTCAAGAAATTATTACAGATTTGTATTGAATTTTGAAGTAATCATACACGATTATATTCTTGAGCACTATCTACATTCAATATTGAAACTGGAAAATGTACTTTACAATGGATACTTGAAGGTTACCGCTCAATGCAACTCATCCAGGCTCAATACCTATCTATATTAAACTTTGGCAGATGGCCACATAGTCAAGATACCAGTACATTTGATACAGTGCAATATTTTCATGTTTGTTTTTTTTTTTAACTTGAAAGTCCACCTCATATACTGGCATATTCAGTATCTATCTTTCATAAAGGTATACCTAAAAAGTAGATGTAATTATCCAAATTGAATTTCCATTCAAAATACTCCACATCAACTTAAATGTTCATTATTTCAGTTTGTAACCAGTGTTATCCAATTTAATTATTACGTAATAGTTCAGCAATGTAAATTTTCAATCAGCATGCCTATTTTTATGTTCATTTTTCACAATGCAACAACACGAATTGTTATCTAATATATTTCTTTATTATAATCCCAACAGTCTCAGGGAGAAAACAGTCACTACCAAAGATATTCAAAAGTAATCTAAAAAATAACATTGGCCACAATATGTTTACATATAAATCCAGTTATCAATTACCTCAAAATCTACCAATGAATCGACAATAGAAAATCACCAGCAAAAAGAACCCTTTCTGCAAACTGGTACAGTAACCTTTTTTACTTGGTTGATAAGTACCAGAAATAGAGAAAATAGGATTAAGCAAATAGATACTTGTTTTCACTTGTTTGAAATACAAACCCAAGAACTTGGATTCCATTTAGCTAATATTTGTATCAATGCTTGGCAGTAGCACTGAACATGTTACAAGTGTTGCTAACACAAACAAATGAAGTCAAATCAAGTTGTCGACTATAAGATTGATTTATCATATAATTAGGCATTAGGTACCAATATTAAAGGTTTCCTCAATTCATACAGGAGTAGACACTTGACAACACAAGATTGGCTATCACAAAAACACTCTTCTCTTCCAGGCCAAATGATTAGTTTTGTGGTCAGTAATTATATAAAGCCACCTACAACATTAATAGGCAGTATCAACTACCGTGGTTATTACTACTATTACTTACAGGTGCAAATACCACCCACCAGGTAGCGTTAAAGCTAATAATATAATATATACTATGTAAGTATAGGTGTGTTTCATGTGCCTTCACAGAGATACCTAAACTGGCCTCAATCAAACTATGAGGTCTGTCTGGAAAGTATCCAGCTATTTGGAATAACTTGGTATAGCTAGGCAATCAATCAGAGGGGACATCATGGTGCATGCATGAAAAGTGACACTCCTGTGAGGTTACTCGGTCTGATGCCAGTAAGTAAGCTTGTGTACTGTATGACCATCACATTTAAAATGATATCCCCTACCCATTCTTTAGGTCTAGTACAGAGTTTTATGGCAAAACAAGTCCAGGTATGGCTTCCAATGATTTCTGATTTTTCCAAGGGAGAAAGGGAATGGATTTCAGAGAATGGATGAGATTAAAGAGAATGTAGAGAGGAAACAGATGGTGATCCAAAAAGAGGACTTTGAAAACTTTTTTAAAAAGTGGGAGGAAAGTGTATGAGGTGTCATGGATAGTACTTTGAAGAGAACAAAGGTGCCATTGCCCTAGGTAGGCTGTTTTTTGTTAATATAAAATTGCTGGATACTTTATTAGTATATTGTCCAAATGCACAGATGTAAGGTGATATATAAGATTATTCTACCTGGTAAGTTCTAGGAAAATTTGAAGTATACATTCATGAAAGAAATATTTTGATATCATTGGCTTTCAGGGATTTAAGATTAAAATCTTACTATAACAATATTTTTCTTTCTAAAAATATTCCAGTCTTGAGAAAATATAGCAATGCGTGGATAACAAAAGTTCAGTTGAAATTAGTTTGGTCATCATAACTCACCCAACCCTTCAAGCTAGAATTGAGAAACAGATCTAAAATCCTTACCAATGGAAAACGACACCAACATCAACAAACTCCTCAGCAAAATAACAACCTCTCTTATAGAAGCTGTCAATATGTTTAAAACAACATAAGAAACATACAGACCATCAGTAAAACAAGGAAACTCATTGAAAAGAGCAGAAATCTCAAACCACCAACAACAACAGAAAAAATAGAGGAGGTTGAACTAAACAAAACGATCGAAAAGAAACTAAGAGAAGATAAAAGAAGGTACACAACAGCAATCATCAAAACCACTCTCGAAAAACGTTGAGGCTTCAGAGCAATAAACAAAGCTCTCAGTATAGGACAGAAACAAATAACTAGCATACTCAAAGAAAATGGAGACATAACAACAGACACAGACAGAAGACACACCCAAGAATTCTACCAAGAACTCTACTCTTCAAGACATGGGCAACTAAGCAACGACCAGGATACGCAAGATGCGGACAACCAGTTCGAGGACTTCCCAGAAGTTACACCATGGGAGGTAAAAGAAGCCATCAAACAAAAAAAAAAAAGCACCTGGACCGGAAAACATTACCATCGATCTACTCAAAAAGGCTGGTAAGATAGTCTACAAAAAACTAGCTAATCTGTTCAACTTGTGTCTAAGACAGAGTGGAGTCCCAGAAGACTGGAACACGGCCATCATAATGCTTCTACATAAAAAAGGAAACCCTAAAGACCTCAACAACTACAGGCCTATAAGCCTACTCAACAGCATATATAAACTGTCAGGTCATACTATGAAAAATTTAAAAAAATGTACAAACACACTGATATTTATAAAACTTGTCAATTAGATAATTATAGACCCCATAACTTGCAACAGGGGAAGTATGCTATATATACACATTAGTACCCGAGATTACCTTTTGAAATTACTGAAAGATAGTATTCAAGATTGTTATATCAAATACAATCATTCTATAGTATACAACACTCCTAAACAAAGACTACCATTAATTTAGCCATTAAATCTATACTCATCTTTTTAGTTATAATGCATATGGTAAAAATTCTATGCAGAAACATAATCCATATAGATGTTACCACCATTCAGCTTGGCAAACCAAAACTATGATAAAAATCTTTATAATAATTCCTGGCTTAGTACAACTAGTTCATTCAATTTTTGCAGAATTTGTCAATTATATGAACTAAGACAGTGGCCATTCCTAAAGGTGCAGGTTAGGAAGGGCTGGACTTTGTTGAGTAAAGAATTTTTCCATCTGTTGTATGAAATAACAGCTCCATAGTATTTCGGTATGTTCTCTTCCGTGTTGCCAAATTAGATATTTTTTATCTAAATCTAGAATATCCTATGGAGACAAGACAGACTATGATCTGAAGATTTTTCATTTATTAGATTTCTTGAGAACCACAGATCCTAAAACCTTGAATTTGACACTACACTGCCCTGATAGCTGATTAATATATCTGATGAATGTCAACCATATACAATGGCCAGTTGTTGGGTAATCGAGGTGTGCACACGCACACCCACACAGATTTCTCCAATTGTAGTTAGATGTATAGATGTGCCCAACTACTTATATTTTTCAATTAAATACACTAAAAAAAAAAACAAAAAAAAAAAGGAAAAAAAGAAGAAAATGAAAAATAATTTCAACTCGTTTACTCTTAGTTATGCAAATAAAAATTCACCATATAATACTGATTGATATTTCAAGCTTTTGTACTTTAAAATTCTAAATCTCACTTTTTCAAAGCTCTTGAAATGCATTTTTTCTGCTTCCAAATTCATGGAATTCTCTGGAAGTTACAGTATGAAACCTCCTAGAGTGAAATATCTAAAGCCTACATCTGTTTTTTCAGGAGGGGGGATGTAATATCCAGGAAAAAACATTGTGACAGATAGGTTGAAAAATTTCCATTTTATATAAGATAAAATTACAATTGATCAGGTGAGCTAATATTCTTCCTTTGGGATTTCTTTTTATTTTTCTGTTCAGATGTGGAAGGTTGAGGAGGTCTGCTTTAACAGTATAGTGAACTTGGTTGAAAGGAAAAAAAAAAGAAAGAAAAAAGACGAATAAAAGTACTAATTCCTAAAAGAGCAATCATGGCCAACAGATGCAAAGAATGATAAGATCTAAAAATATTTTCTTCAAATTGATTTTTGCTATAAGCTCTCCAAAATATTTTACCAGGTCAAATTTTGACCGACAGGGCATTGTTTACTTACTCTAGTTTGATCATGCAAGAGATATACAGAACATATTTGGAAAAATGATATTTCTATAACCTATCTATATTCAGTTGTGGCATAACATATTTATAATTGTAAAGAATACTTTCCAAAGTGACTACCCCTCACCAGCAGTTTTTACATACAAGGTCTATCTAATAAGTATCTAGCCATTTTGAATATTTCCGTTGTATGGCGTTGATATAACTTGGCAACCAATCAAGTTTTTTTTTGGGGGGGGCAGGGTGAAACAGTACATCATCAAGGCTTGTTAGCCCCTCTACAGTCCAGATTTAGCTCCCTGTGACTTCTGACTTTTCACTATATGAAAGGCAGGGTACCATCTACATAAGACAGCCGAAAACCCATGTTGTTAGTGTTGGTAGACAGTTTCTTATAGTTTAATCAAAGACAGACTGCCCAAAATAGATTGAAAAAAGCCAAATAACTTTTGGTGATTTTTTCCATTTAATGACATACTTTGCATGATCAAAGCCAAGATTATTTCCCAGAATTTTGTATCTTATATTCTTGTTGGTATATACAGTATTAAGGATCTACTAAGTGTTATTGTCTTAGTCAATTTATATACAGTCAATTTTGGATATTTCTCATAAGAATTTTGAGAGAATTGAAAAAAAAAAAAAAAAAATTGATTAGACGAAGAGAAACAGGCTTACTTTTTTTTCTGAAAGATTTAAGGCTCTTGTATGCAGTTGCCTTGCATAAGATTTTGACCAGTCAATAGGAAGCAGGTTACCAAAATTTCCCGTAATTGTCCACCACATTCTGGAAGAAAGAAAATATAAAACACCTTTAAACTGGTTTCATTGCATGGCATCTAGATATATTCAAAAGAAAGTTTGAAATCATTAAAAGCAACTAGCACAGAATTTTACAATTAATCTGCTTGTTTGTACATATGACTTTTGCACTTTCTAATTATTGCTCATTCTCCTCATCTTGCATCATTTTTCTTCTTCCACACCATCCACCAATGTAATGAACAAGGAAGGATAGAAAGGAAGAGGGTGCTCATGCTTGATTGGGAGCAAAAGGAACACAACCTTCATTAAAACTGCCAGTGAGTATGAAAAACAGAAAAGATTAGACAAAAGGTAAACAAATAAAACAATATCAATAATAAAAAGGAAAAACAGCAAGAGAGAAAGAGATGCATTCTATTGATGTGTGTGTGGATGAGGAGACTGTTGGCGCCACACATACATTTCAAGTGAACAAATAGGTGAGTTGTGAGCATCTCTTATGTTCAGCATCAGGATGAAATATCAATAGTTTTGATGGAAGGAGAAAGAAGGGCGAGAAAATAACATGAGAGGAGAAGGGAGGGAGAGTTAAGACCTAGGAGATGCTGCGTTTGATTCTTTCACAAAACACATTTAGCATTATTTACCATTGAATAAAAGTATACAACTGGTTGATTGTGCATTAGTAAATATAATAAGATCAGTTTAAGAGGCAGAGATGAACAATGGTGGATTTGATTTACCTCTGTGAAATTGGAAGAGATACATGTCTGTCTATTTCTTTTTCTACTCAATGAATTTTGTGGAAGGGCTACTTTTTTGTGGAATTTACCTCCACTACATAATAGCTATATATGAACTGATTTTTATCCAGTTTTCAGTTTGTTTATGCAATTGACAAATGCACCAATTGCTTTTAGTTTAATTAGTGCATTCAAATTTTGGCTAAGATTGCTTATACAAAGGCCCTTGCAAAAGTCATGAATCCATTTCTTACACTATCCCATCACTGGATATTTTGACAAAATATCTGGTCACTAGCATGCCACAGTGATCAATAGAAAATGGAGTGGGTGATTGGAGAAATTACCATACCTGCCCAAGCAGTAGCAGCTTTTTACTAATGCTGCCTGGGCAGTAAAAATGTAAATGCCCCATTACAAATATTTTTACAATCTTCATTTTGATGATTAATTGAAAGAGAAAAACAAATATTTTAAGATTTAACCAGTGAAATTTCATAGAAACTATGTTATACTGAATTCAAACCAATAACACTGCGTGTATAGCTAACGGGCACTTACCACATGGTAGGTCACTTATCTAAATACAAAATAGAATATCATAATATTCAGAGTCCTATCATCCTGATTGGAATATACAATGCAAGTGGTACATGCATAAGCATTGATAAATGAAATAAGGAATAAGAATAATATTATAGATACAGGAATACCTTCATTAGTGCTGGTTTTAATGTTGTATGGTAAAAGTATTGTTGTATTTCTGCACAAATTGATATGACCAAGTATAAACTGAATACAAAAACAGATTAGATTATAATAAGGTTTTGAACAGTACGCAAAATTTTGGAATGAATTAACTGCACTAATCAAGGTGTACTTGTATCATCATCATTAGTCTTTTAATGTCAGTCATTGGACATTCTTGCAATACGATCAGCCCATTGCCATTTGAATTTTCTAACGGATTCTATGATGTCTTAGACTTTTCCAGTAAATATTTTACTGTCATTTGCATCAGATTACAATTGTGTCGGAAAATGTTCATTTTCATATAACATGCAGAAAGCCGCTTATTATAATCACATTGTTATCAAACTGATATTGTAATCAAAATCACTTTATTTGAAATGATTGCAATAAGTGGTATCCTCAATTCTGTATGTATCTTTCACTTAATATTATCAACCAGTTATTGTTATCAAAAAAACATCGTTCTAAAGTGATCACTGCCTGGGCAGGTAAGGTAGTTATCATAATAAGCTGCTTCCTCTGTACTTCTAAAAGTATTTATAAAAGTGATCTTTTAATTATTTTGAAAATAATGATTTTTCCAATGCATCTCTGTATACACTTCTCAGTCTGTTGTTCAGTCCCTAAAATGTTAAATATCAATTTTCTTGGCCATAGCATGTTGGATGGATATGAAACTTGGCCCAGAACTTTGCTTCCTCTACCTCCTCCGGCTACTATTACCATAGTGGATGTATTATTGAATTTTTGATTCTTGTTGAATTTCATGTCTGTCATTTTATGAATTGATTTTATAAACTATGTGATTATATTGTACGAGGAATTGAAACAAAAGGTTCCTGCCCAGATCAGGTTCAAAATATTTTGTATTTTTCAGATCAATTCATTTTCATTTTATTTATTTTATTCGAAAATCTGATTTCTGAGTGAGCATAAAATCAGCTTAATTTAATGATATTATATCATAAATCACACCTTCCAAATCTGGAGGACCCCCCCCCAATAAACAGGTCTGGTTAGTCACTCGATAGACATTGTTGTGTAACCAACCTCTTTTGGCAGCATATATTGGGGGTGATCGATTAAAAAAAATTAGAAGAAAAGATTATCAAAGAATAAGATACTTCTCTTGACTTGAGTACTGATCACTTAAAAAGTCTGAATTTTCAAAAAACACAAACAAATGGACCAGTTTAGCATGTATAAATAAACTTACATTGCATATTGAATGCCCACTACAAATCTACACAAGGGAATATTAAAAAAAGGCAGAAAGAATGATTTTCCTAAACATAATAAAAAGTGAATATTTGAATTTCCAACCATCTAGCTCCATCAGTGAGGACTGTATGCATGATAGACAGCCTGCCAGACCAGCTTGAAAACTGACGAAACCTTAGACAGTTCTGGTAGATGGTTTCTGATAATGCAATAATGAAAATAGTGGTCTGTGTTATGTGACTGAATTTTGAAAATTCATTCAAACACAATAAATTATGGATAGGAAAATTTATTTAAAAAAAACAAACAAAAAACAAAAAAAAAAACAAAAACAAAAAAAAAACAAACAAGTTTAAATGATAACATGGTGAAACATTAAATCTAATATACCATATATGCCGGTATATAAAACAGACATTTAATTACACCCCCTGCAAAAAAATAAACTATACATTGCATCCAACAAACTGGTGTTATGACTAAGGAACTGTTTGTCCAATTTAGATAGCTTAGGAAAATTATAGGGCTTTAATAAGTTACAGTGAATGATAGCCCTCCAAATCCCCTTGGAAACCATTTGTCTCATAGTCAAGCATATCAATATGCATCAGATGCGACCTCTACCAAGGTGAATTTTAAAAAATTTTTGAGCAAAAGTTCCTACAATAATTTTAGTATAATTAATTCATGCCATAGCTCAAACATAGACTGAATATGGAAATAAAAGCATTTTTGATCACATGTTGATTTAATAAGTATTTATCAATTTTTTTTATACATGCAATAAGAAATAATGCAAAAAATTCTTGACAAGATTTAAACTCACGTCCCATTGAATGAATACAAGTATTCACCACTTTCAAAAGTTTATTGTACATCACTTTTTTACTTATATGGAAAAAGGCAAAAAGCAAAAAAAGCATTCAGCATTCGTTTTGCAACAGGCCATTATAGAGGCAGTGTGCACCTTTCTCTCTCTCTCTCTCTCCTACATGACAGTCTTCAGTACCTCCTACCACTTCAACTTCCAATGACTCAGTCTAACATACCATAATTACCATTTAAAAGGGTCTGGGAATGCATACCATTTTTTCCAATATCAACTAATGGCAGTTGCTACTTTGCTTTATACCTTTTCTGCTTACAAAAAGGTAGGACTGCTCTACTTCCAGATAATGGAAATCTGTAGAATTTGTTTGCAGTTCAGCCATTGGTACATGTGCAGTAAACAAGTGTACTCCAGGTACAATTACCTCTAACTTGCATGGTCCATTGTGTTCATAGTCCACTTGTAGCTAATGGTATGATAGAGAGAGCAAATGTTGAATGGTTACTTTGATTACGTACATGAAAGTTATAAAATAGCTCATAATGGGATTCAAACTCCCAAGCTTGCCCAATAGTGTGCTTAAAGAGCACCATCTGCAAGGAAAGTTGCAATCTAACTGGCTGACCTAGTTATCTCATCACTACGTCATTGGATTTGCTTAGAATATCTGATAAAATTATGTTCGTGTTGTAAGTTGCAACAAAAAAAATTAATTGAAATACTACCTGATTTTTTTTCTAGACTCTATGCAGAGCATAGGGCTGCATTGTAATTTCAGGAGCAAGTAGATTTTACATGATGGATTTGCTACCCAGCCACCCAAGATGGACTGCCTTACAGGGCTTCAACTGCCCTGCTATTCTCCTATAGCATGGAGTACCTGAGATGGATTCATGCCTGTCCCAAAGGTATTAGTGCAAAGTGAATGTAAGCAGTTTCAGCAGAAACTAACTCAGTTTGCCAATTCTATTTTCCATTCTGTTAATAGCTACACAATTATGCACCTCCAAATATACTTTTTCATAATGTCTTGTAAAATATACTAAGAACTGTCTCATTTTTAGAGTTATGTTAAGGACTGCATGTCACCCAATCCCTAGTATTCCGAATTACCCAACTCTCCACTGACCCATGATAGTAGATTTTGTTTCAGTTATGTATATAAATTTGGAATTTTATCAATCAAAAACTACTTGAGGTTTTTTCAAATATTTAGCAAAGAGGGAAATGTACTGCCATAAATATGAACAACTGAGAGAGAGAGAGAGAAGACTTTCTGGGCATTGATATAAGAAAGGAGTATCACTAGCTAGACCCAAGGAAATTCCACTATGTTGATAACTAGGATATCATCTCACATATATATTTCTGCAATTAAAGTATATAAATTTATTAGAGCAATTTATTACCTATGAAACGTATCTATGTTAACTATAATGAAATGTTAAAGTAAATGAAACTAATATATCTGCTATTATTATTTACTTTTGTATCCTACTACTAAATCTCATTTTTTAGTCATCAGACTTTTGAGAAAGGAGTAATGGGTGAATGAGAGTTATAGTGAAGGTTAAGTTCCTTTTGCTCACATTCAAACATAAGCACCCTCTTCTATTCTTACATTTGTTCATTACAATGCAAGGATAAATGGAGAAAAAGGAGAGAAAAGGTGAAAGAAAGGAGGGTCCAGAACCTTATAATTGCTACCTGAATAGTTATAATAGTTGGGTGTTATGAATTTTAAAGAGCAAGACAGAAGCTAGCTTTGTTTTGAATTTAATAAGATTTCATCCTTCAAGATGATTACAGGGTAAGCACCTTCAGTAGCAGACCTTATGGAAGGCCTATGTCCAACAATTGACTTTGAACACCGATTATTATTAGCAGTAGTAGTAGAGAAATACACGAATATAAGTAGTAGAGAGATACACAAAGATATACCAATTATTTTTCTTAACTTTTTTATCAGTTCAATCTTGACAATGCAAGTAAATATCCTGTATGACTTTTGTCTTCTTTAATTCATCTTTATAAGAAAAGTGGACCAGACAAAGAAAGATGAATAATAATCCTGAAAATTATTTCAACCCAAGTTCTTGAATGTAAATATTTAAGTATCATCATCATCATCATCATCAGTCTTTTAACGTCTGTTGTTGGACATAGACCTTCCCCAGGATTTGCCACACCTCTCTATCATGGGCGTCGCAGAGCCAGTACTTCCTGAACTTGTCTAGCTCGTCTCTCCATCTAATATTCTGCCGGCCTCGGTTGTGCATGTGATCTTGGGGGATCCATGTCGTGAGTCGTGATGTCCATCGGTTGTCTGCCATTCTTGCAACATGGCCAGCCCACCACCATTTGAGATTTTTAATGGATTCTATGATGTCCCTGACTCTTGTCTTTCCTCGGATGTACTGTGCTGTCTTGTGGTCTCTCCATGTGAGGCCCAGCATAATTCTTTCATGTGCACATTGCATGGTTAAGTAAAAGCACTTCTAAACCAGGAAATCATTTTTGTTGTTATTTATGCTAAGTTCCTCTCTAACATAAGCCATTAGAGTCTTTTTGTTTTTAATTTGGCCAGAAAATAAGATGTCCTTGAACATATTTCTGTACCTTTATTTTCAGGATTAATATACTTTTTCTGTCCACAGGTTACATGGGAGAGAATATAACTTACATAATTTGCTTGTATTTCAGATTCATTGTTTATTTTGAAAAGTGAATTTTTAAATGAACAATTTAAAGAATAATGAAGATGCTGGAGTAAAACTAATTCAACTTAGATAACGAGTAAATATCAGTTATTTTGGTGTCGAAGAGTGTATGCATATGTGTGTAACAGTTACAAGTTACCAGCAGCAATTCATTTATTTTTGTCAAATGTGAGACAAAATCTGGAATTGACTTTGTTTTCCTACTGTAACAAGAACACTAGAATTAGGGGAGTAAAAACCAACACTCCCCTACAGCAATTTGAAGATGGCAGTTGTGTCTCTTACTAACTGAGTGGACATGACTTACATAACTACCGAAATTTATGCTAGAAAAACGTTTTTATTTCATTCTAATAAATGAATACATTTTACTGAAAAAAATATTACTATTATAATAATAATAATAATAATAATAATAATAATAATAATAAAATGCATACATACATACATATATATATATTTTATAATATATATATATATATATATAATAATAATTGAGTCATCCACAGACAGCTGTTTTGTTGTATTACAAGTCTTCAATGTGGCTATGGATAATAGATACACAATGAAAAAGTTGCAGTAATCATCTTCAGGCTAAATAAAAGTAGAAGCTGAATTTGACCGTACAACAGCCAGATGTGTTCAGATATTTTTCAAATTCTATTGGAAATCAATACTTGATTTTAAAAATACGTTGAATATTTTTTAAAAATCCATTTGATTTTTTCAATGTTTTTCTATAAGTAAGTTAGCCCCAATATTTAAAAAAAAAAAAACAAACATATTTTTATTAATTATAACACAGATTTTGATGGTTGAAAAAAAAAAAAAATGACGCCATTATTGATGAGAGAAATTTTTTCGAAATTTAAAATTCTATCGTTAAAAATCAACCAAGTTGTCAAATCAAGACTATTTTAACTATTGGTCAACTGAACTGCTAAAATGTACAATAAATGAAGAAAAAAAGATAGAAAATTCTCTGTGTGAGAGAGTGAGACAGAGAAAGACAGACAGACAGACAGACAGACAGAGACAAGTCTGAGAAACAGACAGACAGAGACAAGTCTGAGAAACAGACAGACAGAGACAAGTCTGAGAAACAGACAGACAGAGACAAGTCTGAGAAACAGAGAGAGGGACAAGTCTGAGAAACAGAGAGAGGGACAAGTCTGAGAAACAGAGAGAGGGACAAGTCTGAGAAACAGAGAGAGGGACAAGTCTGAGAAACAGAGAGAGGGACAAGTCTGAGAAACAGAGAGAGGGACAAGTCTGAGAAACAGAGAGAGAGAGAAAGACAATATTGACAGAGAAAGAGAGAGAAAGAGAAAAATTCTAAGAGAGAGAGAGAGAGAGAGAGAGACTGATTTTTGCTTTTCTTCAATAGCCACCAATTGCAACAGGAAAAAGGTCATCTACACTTCAGATGGAAGCCAACATAAACAGGAAGTGATGTAAGTGGATATTTGGTTGGTGAGTGTATGTGAATGGCTTTGCTTCCCACCCACTACTTCAAAAGGACAAGAAATTTCAATAATAGTAAGAAGTATACACAATAGCAATAATGACCACTCAAGCGCTTTTACCAAGTGTTGACTAACAACTTGAAATCTTTTCTGGATAACTGATTTCAATAAAACAATGATGTTTATCAAATCTAATATTATTTTCAATTAAAAAAAAATCTATCATAATGATCCAATTTTTGTATGACCAAAGGTGGCCTTTAATTGAATATCCCTACAGCTTTGTTTTTTTTTTTTAATTGATTTTTTCCCCTGCAATACATCTTATTCTTTCACATTCCTACACATTTTTCTGTACTCAGATTTTGATCATATTGGAATAATCATACTAAAAAGAAGAAATTATAAATATATAAATCTTTTTTTCAAAGAAATAAATTTGAATAAATGCATGAATTTTCTTATGGGTAGTAAATGGTATATAAATAAAACCATGGAATAGCTTAGTGATAAGAAACTTGAAGAGATTTCCAAAAGATTCTACAGTGAGATATAAAGTCAAATCTTTCATACCATATACACATGGTAATCAGAGCTTACAAAGGAAGAAAATGGAATCCTAACCAAACCAAAACAGACATTCATATATGAAGTACTAGCAATACCGATTGAATCACCATAGCCATGATCACCGATCAACAACAAAAAAATACAAAAAAAAATAAATAAATAAAAATGGTGGATAAGTATTCTTCCCTTTCCAAACCTCAGTTAGGTATTGTTGTCTTTGATCTTGCTAAGCTAAAGTATAGCTCAATGAAACCTTGTATCACAGTCAGAAGAGTTGTAGTGGATAGTGGGGTAAATGGGTGAGTGAAGTCTAGGGTGACAGAGAGATAAGTGTACAGAGTGGGGGGTATTGTGACAAAAATGAAGCTACAGTGATTAACTTTCAGGCAGAAGTGGCAATATCAACAGAGATATCAACTTTTTATAATAAAACCTTTAGATGTTAAGATACCTCTATTTTGATAAAAAAAAAAGTCATACCACTGTAATATATGAAATACTTAAAAGTACAAATATGATTCTGATCCACACAGTTCTGGATAATCTTTGGTTTGCTAGAGCACAGTCTACTTTTCAAACCTGTTGGCAAATCATAAGAGTACACTTGGACTGGCACTACTTTGTACTGATGTCCTTGGGAAAAGCATGAATCCACTTCTGTCCCACTTATATATAAAAAGCAAGGCAGTTGGAGCCCTTTAGCCCTAGCAAGCGGTCCATCTTTGTTCTATAAAAACTTACAATTGCTTTAAAAAATAGTTGGGTCTCGATGGATCATTTGAAAAAAAGGAGACAAAATTACGGCTTCAATTGCTGCAGAGTCTTATAAGACTGATAAAAAGACAAGACCAAGCAAAATCTACTAACTAAAAGCAATACTTTTTTGTATATTTTCATTAAATCATTCTAGAAGTGACCGAAAGTGGATTCTAACTCATAAGCATATAAGTAAGTGTGTTTGTGCGCATACTTGTGTATATCTGAGATTTTATAAGATGTCTGCACAGATTATAACTAAACTTTGTCTAAAATTTGTGGTTTGTTACAGGAAGTTGAAGAGTATTTGTAGTGGATATGGGGACATTTCTCATGGCCTAGAAATATCTCTATATTTCTTTGATAAACATTTTTTCAGGTATCTGATTTAAGAAAAAAAAGAAAAAAGAAAGAAAGAAAGCCACAGAAAATGAAAGAATGGAGCCTTTAAATTACATTTATTCATTGCCATTCATAGGGTCAGGGATACCACGGGGCTGCAAATGTACTGAATATGAATAATTTGCTGATATTTGATTATTACAATATGTTTTAAAAGAGAATTTAGGTATATGGTAGATGCTAGGAGAAGAATGGCACATCTGATTGACCCGAAGATCTAACCTGAATTTCAAATCAATCTAACTTGAAAAAGTCTTGAAAAAAAAAAGGGGGGGGGAAGTAGAAGGAGAAGATGTTGGCTTCCAAGAAGAGAAATAATAGATGAGAAGCAATGCCTGATTGAGTTTCCAAATGAAAAATGATTTCCGACTTCAAAAAGAGTAGAAACAGAGGCATTACTAGTTGTGATATGATGAGGAAGAGGAAGATGAGAAAGGTTCATCAAAAGGTCTATAACAAGTTTCATCTAAACCCAACTTGATATTCAACAAATTAGAGGTGGACAGACAGACTAACCGACAGAACTCCCGAAAAGTGTCTTGTAGAGATGTGTGAACACATTTAAAAAAAAAAAAAAAAAAAAAAAAAAGGCATAATACAATAAATGTCACTGACATTCATACGTAGACTGGTAATAGTTGCACCAATCTGTAGTATCGATCATTGCTTTTTATTTCATATACTTCTACAGTACCAATAAAAAATAGTGTTTGGATCAGCACTTCTACCTGTGGATCAGAGTATGACTACCCAGTAATCTGCTGAGTGTAGTATCTGCGCACTCACTGAAAAGTGTTACACACATATACAAAAAAAAAAATATACATATATGGATACAGATTTTGTTTTATATAAGCAGACAAATATATTCCTTTTTACTCTAATAATGAATTGTTATTTTCTTGATTTGTTGTCCCAGTATAGAGGGTCCAATACCAGCTCATGCCAAGTTGATATATAATCACCTGTGTGACCTTTGTTTTTCTGTCCGTAACACTGGATTCTTCCACTTGGGTGTAAAATTTTGCTAATAGAAATACCTCCTACCCACCATTGGATACTATAGACTCTTCAACTGAAACATTCAACTCTTTTTCTCAAAAAGTTGTTTCATAGCTCAATTTATTAAGAAATATATCTACCTTAAATAGCCTTGTTATAATTTTGAAAACTTGGTAAAATTTGTTCTTATAATAATAATTGTACTATATGTTATCTTAGTGGATGATTGTACCATCATGTCTTAATACAACAAGGAAAAATGTTCAATAATTAATAAGAAACATCAAAATAGATCTAAAAGTACATATACAAAACTAAAAATGCATTTGTAAATTTTTTTTTTTTTTGTGTGCATAAAGAAAGTCTACATAATAGTTTAATCATTTCAAGACTAACCTAGTAAGTTGCTCAATTCTTGACTTAATATGACCGAGTAGACTTCTCAAAGAGATCTACAGGACACACAGCATGTGAAAATTAACTCCCTATTAGTATTTAAATAAAGCACCAAACATTGATCTTACGTCCAGTGACATCTTCTTGTGAGCTGGTCAAAGGAAAGTGTAACACAGTGAACCACAAACTCATTGAATATTTCATCGCTGACATACCATTGGACAAAGGTGCTGCTGTTAAATTTTAACAAAGCTGGCAAATTCTACCAAATCCAAAGTAAAGCTAATTTGATAACTATTGACTGAAGAATAATAAAGTTATCAAAAATTTCCAGAAGGGAGTTTCTTTTTACCCACCCTGTAAATATCCCATCAGTCATAAAAACCTTGGCGAGTATCAAATCCAAGGAGTCTCAAAAGGGTTAACTAGCAATCTAATAGGAAAAATTCTGAAGAAACTCATTCTAGACCAACAGACAATATTCTTCAAAGAAATGTGCTGGGGATGGAGAAGAACCAAAGAGGCAGAACTTGTTTTGACCTTCAACACATTCCAGAGATGTAGGAGGAATATAGTTTGTAATTCATTGAATCAACCATCTCCGAAGGCACTTTGCCAAAGAAGAAAAGGTAAACAAAATGGAGATGAAAGAACGTCTCTAGTTGAACTGTAAGAAGTTGAAAGATAAATTCATTTGTTTGGAATGAGCACATCCTGCAAACTATCCTCTGAGGTAAAATATCAAAGAAAAAAACGGACAGATAGAAACATAGCAAGTAGAATTTGAACTTCTGAACAAAAGAATATCAAATTGGATGATCAATACTAGTTGATCACCTGACTCTGTATAAAGTGATGTTATTATCAATAGTTTTTAACTGAGAAGCACTCACAGTGAATATACCTGCCATTGCCATACACTGACTGAATGAAAATCATTCCAAATATGGCTATGGTGTAAGGGAGAGGGGGGATAACAGTGTTATGATTTTCTATATTTCAGACTACTGTCTCAGTATATATATATATTAAAAAAAAAATAAAAAAAATCCCTCTCAATCGGAACTTTCTTCTTTAGCCCATGACTACAAAATATCATGGAAATTCATTGAGAACTTGGGTGGATACGCAACCATTAGTGAATATATCTAAATATACAAAAAGTAATTGAAAAAAATATCTCTCAATTAGAAAAGAATTTGTGCCAAAATTTGATCAATTTATTCTCAATCCCTCACCCAATCTGATACAAAATTTCATTGAAATTCATTAAAAGAAGAAATATTGTGTAAACAGACCAACATGAGTGAATACGCATCATCATTATCAGTCTTTTAACGTAACCAGTTTTTGTTCCGAATTTGTTTAGTTCATCTCTCCACCTGGTATTCTGTCAGCCTCAGTTTCGCATGTGATCCCTGGGGGATCCAGAGTTGTGATGTCCATTGGTTGTCTATCATTCTTGCAACATGACCAGCCCATTGCCATTTGAGTTTTCTAATGGATTCTGTGATGTCTTGGACCCCCGTTTTCTTCCTGATATAATGTGCTGTCTTGTGAACACTCCATGATTCTCTCATATCTTCCAAATTAGATAGCAAAGATTTAAAAAAAAAAAAAAAAATTGTCACCGGGAGGGGGGGGGTAAACTTTTTCATCGAAAAGCTATCACTGCTGTCCTAATAACCAAAAATTTTATGCCAAGACAGAATCATATTGAATATCCATTGCATTGTTAGTTCATTCCAGTTGACTCCTTGTGGAGCATGGGTCTAGAACAAGTCTGCTGTGGTTTCAGTAACAAGTAGATTTTACTAAGGGGAGCAGTTAGCCCCATGTCCATTCATCCTCCATTACCTGGGCTAGGGACTTACTATGATAACTGACAAGCTGGCAAAGAATAGTAGATCAACTATTCATACCGAAACAAAATTATAATGGAAACATTAAAACACGTCTAATTCATTCAGCAAACTGACCAATTGACAGATGTTATTTCAAGTCACTTTTGAGCATTTGTTTACACAATAGCTGACAGTTGAAATCAGGATTTTCTGTAATTTTAAGCTTATTTTACTCATGCAAGATACATACCTTGTTTGCTAGGTAGCCACCTGTTGCTACTGACATTATTAGTTTCATAAAGCATCTAAAGTCTGGTATATTTTTTTTACATTAACATACAACAGATGTATTACATGGATTCCAGTAATTTGGGCTCTGATTTATCCATTGACCATTGTCAAACCAGAAGTATGATAAGATTAAAAACCTTTTGGGCCATGACCATGAATAGAGAATCTTCCCCCCCCCCCGCCTCCTCAGAGTGGAAACCTAATTTGAGCATTTCTTCATTTAGTTTTATCCATTAAATTTTACTTTAATTTATTAATCAAGTACAAGTATTATGTGAAGACAGACTGGAATACATCAGTTTTCAAACGTTTGTAGATCCTTTGATATTCAAAATTATTTCCCTGTTGCAGAGTCTCAATGACGCTTTATATTCTAAAATTGTGATGTAAATATATTTGTATTATCCTTTTTTTTTTTTTAATAGATTTTTCAATTTTCTTATCAAACAGTCCTACAATCCTTAAGCATATCCTTGCGACCCTGATTTGGGTCAAAACCATGGTTTAGGAACCACAGTATTAAAACAATTCATTATTCCATAAAATTCAATAAAATAAGCATTAAAGAATGGCTTTGTATCAGTCAAATCATTGGGGTCATAGGATATTGATTAATAACTTGTTGCTAATGAAGCCAGGATCAGCATGAAAGACTTAGGATAAATTTTAAAATTTGAAATTAAAGAAAAATTTACAAAAGAAAACTTGAGTGAACTGATGGTAGTCAAATATGCTTAATATTCACTGTTTTGATGATATATTGCATCTTCAGCAAAATATATAAATTTGAGAAATGTGAAACATTATACAGATTGAGTGTTGAAGTTTGAAATATTTTGAATTCTAAGAATTTGTACTTGTATACAGAAATTAGCAAAGTCTTCATTTACACAAATGCCATGTAAACCCTCGAAATTTATTACAGCTAGGACAATGCCATTCCAAAGGTGCATGCAAATGCGCAACTTAGTGCAAATGGCCAATTGTTTAGTGATGATGAGGGATCAAATTTCTCCAGAACCACTGATCCAACAAACTTCAAACTCAACATTCCAATACCTGGTGAGCTGACTAATATACCTGGTGAGTATTAATCTGAAAAAATGGCTCTAATTGCATACAAACAAAGATATCTTCTATTACAGTAAAATTGATCTAAAAATGATATTTAGCACGAATGTCAGGGAGGTGCAAGTGGCCTACTGATTAATGTTACGCATAATGGAACTGAAAAAAAGCGCTCAAACTCCAGCAGGGACAGTGTATATTCACATCAAACTAATAACCTTGGGAAAGGCATGAATGTACTTCTACCAGCTATAGGTAAATACCAGGGCAGTCGGAATTGTTTAGCCCAGTAGGATTGTCCATCTCAAGTATCGGGCTGGCACTACTCCATATAAAAACCTAGAATTGCTACAGTGATAGAGTTTCTATGGATCTATCTAGAAATGGAAATGAAGTCATTGCCTCATGGGTTTTGTGACACAGGAAGCAACTTTGCCTTGCGAATATGTCAACGTCATTAACTATCATTTCAATTTTGTAAATCAACTAAGACTAATTGTGTGTATGTATGTGTATGCAAGCAAATTATGCATACATAATGAATGAATGAACAAAACACGAGTAAATGGAAAGGTGGGTAAAACCGCAGTTTTTCTTAATCCAAAATTGAATTAACTCTGCTATTAACAAAAATTTTTTAAAAAATTAAAATTAAAAAATATGAAAAGCAACTGGAATTATCTTTCAATTTCTAAATATGCAATTTTAATCTTAAGGCCCCAAAATTTAATCTCCTTGCCTTAAATTTGGCTTTTAAGCCAGCTTATATATGACCTCTTGAAATATTCATCTTTATCCTTTCACTAATCATATAATCATACTTTCCTACTGAGGATCAAATACAGTTCAGGATTTATACTCAATTTGTGATATGAATAGAAAATCGTAACTGATTCATTGTTTAATGAATGCAGATAAAACTAACATTAACGCTAATTTCATAGATATAACACAAATACGAACAGGTCACTCAATAGATATCATCACATAACCAATGTCTAGATAGCATGCCAAGTTGGGAGTGAGCAATTAGAAAATGGGGTAATCAATGAATGAGTTACTTTTCTTGCCTTTTGTTGGGCAGTGATCATTAAAAAAGTCTGAATTTTCAAACTAAGGACTGATTTAGCATGAAGTAATTTAACAAACTGAACCCTACCCCAACTATAAACCTATTCATGTGAAAAACTTTTTTAAAAAAATTTTTAAAAAATCAGATATAATAAGGAGTAAACATTTAAATTTCCAGCTATCTAGCTCCATTGGTGGAGACTGTACACGAAATACCAGGGTTGTCAGATTTGGCCAGAAGGGTAGATAATCCAAGCTTCATCTCAGACTCTTCTTCAAAACAGACATTGGAATAGGATGAATTTGGAAATTGAGGGAGTCTGAAGGCTAAAGTTCAATAACAGCCTTTTGATCCAGGCCTCAGTCAAGAGGTCGGTATTGAACCATGCTCAACTTCCAGGTTTGATGCTCTTCCAATGCCTGTTTTGGGCAAGTCTCAGAGATAAAGCTCGGATTATCTCCCCTTCTGGCAACCGTGTGTGATACATACATAGCCAGCCAGCCATACTAACATAAAACTGGAGAAACCTGTTGATGATTTTGTTTGACAGTTTCTAATATATCTATGTATTTATAAAGATTTGTTTATTGATAAGCATATGTATGAAAATCAACTTGCATAAGCAATTACGCTGAAAATCTAACAAAATTGTCATTTCAATTTTCATACCCATGTCAATTTTATTTCGTTTTAAACATTTACTTATTGAAGTGAATCATGTATAATCAGCTTCAGGTTTATATCCAACTTTACCAATTCTGTTTATAGGATGACAAGTATACATTCTATTAACCCTTTCAAAACTCCTGGAACATGTATCACAAGGTTTCTATAAGTACCAGGATATATATGTCTCATAGATCACTTTTAAAAGTCTACCGAGACATTTCAAATCAGGCAGTCAGCACCAGAATTGATTACACTTGAAAGGGTTCAGCCAGTTAAAAAGTATATTTTGCAAAATAAAATCTAATCCATTCATTAACAAAATTGCAAGCATCCTGTTTAGAGACAAGTGTATTAGGCTTTTTCATTTGATCAATAAGAGATGTTTTGGGTCAAGAATAGAATTATATAAATAAATAAAAAATAAAAAGAGAGGATCAGAATTGACATTGGAAGGATGAAATAATAATGGAATTCTTTTCAGTCATAGATATGGATAATTTATTACATGAAGGTCAAGGAAAGGAAAGATAATTTGGGCTATGTTTATACACTATGGCAAAACTATTTAAAATCGACATCACCAACAGTTTTTTTCACGTCTGAAAAAACAAATGACGTAAACAAAAACTGAATACATCTTTTTCTGATTGGATTAACAATTAGAAAAAAAAACAAAAACAAAAACCCAGAAACCTGTATACTATACATCCTACACAATTTTTTTTTTTTTTTACATTCTTGTATCATAGTTATTAAAAAAATTTCTGCAATGTGGTTCATGTAGAATATCGGTCCCACAAAGTTAGGAGAGTTTTGTATTTGGTTGCGTTTTTCTGTCTGTTCATTTTTCCACATGATATCTCCAGAAGCACAGAACAGGTTTCAATGAAATTTTATGGAATGGCGGACAAAGAAGTAAGAAAGAGGTGTCTAAATTTTAAGGCAGATCCAGGAATAATTTAGGAAGTAGAAATGTTTTTCCCCCCAAATTACATTTTTTGTATATGCTCATGACTGTCAACACAATATCTCCAAAAATTCTCAATGATTTTCTCAGAAATTCTATGGAGGGATGGACTCAGTGAAGAAGTATATTCACACCTTTCCAAAGGGCATTAGTTTAAAGTGAATGCACACTATCCCAGCTGGAGTTTGAGTGCTGTTTTTCAATTCCATTATGTGTACCATTAATCAGTAGGCCACTTGCACCTCCCTGACATATTTGTGCTAGATATCATTTTTAGATCAATTTTATTGTAATAGAAGATATCTTTGTTTGTATGCAATTAGAGCCATTTTATCAGGTTAATACTCACCAGGTATATTAGTCAGCTCACCAGGTATTGGAATGTTAAGTTTGAAGTTTGTTGGATCAGTGGTTCTGGAGAAATTTAATCCCCCATCATCACTCAATAATTGGCCAATGTACAAAATTGACATTTAGGCTATGGAAGAATTAATTAAATTTTGGAGCAGATCCTTGCACAATTACCTCCTCTACTATTTTCATAATTATAAATCTAAACCATATAATATCGACAGATTTTCATGTTTGTCCACATGATATCTCCAAAAGTTCTCAGTGAATTTTAATGACATTTTCTTGAAGGGTAGAATAATAGGCTATGGAAGAACTGATTATATTTTGGGGTGGATCCATGCACAATTACACCCCCTGACAATGGTGTTGGCTGTGGTATGTGCTCTTTATGCTTTCTGGTTAACAAATGAATTACTAAGCGTAGCTTTGTTTTAACACAAAGCCACAAGTATAAGGCACTAACTGAGGATCAAAGTCACTATTCTTAAGTAATGTTTTGAGAGCCTAGCTTACAAACCATTACACCACAACAAGGCACCCAGTCTTTACCAATATAATGGAGAACACAGTTCTAATAATCTGTCAAGACATCAAGAATTTATATTTGAGCAACAAGCTTCAAAAATGATAACTGAAATATAAACTAGTTAACAAACAAATTGAGTTGCTAGTGGTTAATGTTAAAAGGTGAGGGAATGAAACTTATTATTTTTAAAAATTGCTTAAAACGGAACACAGCAAAGGTTTTCAACTGAATCAATATATATATATATATATATATATATATATATATATATATATATATATATAGCATACATGCATATTGAGTCATTGTTCATGATGTTTCAAGTTATACAGAGAAAGCCATTTATTATTATCATGGCCAATGTTATGAGATGATTATTGTTATCAAAATCACCCAATCACAAGCACTTTATTTAAAGTAATAACAATAAGTGACTTACTATATATATCCTTTGCTTATTATCTAAAAAACCCTGTCCGAAAAAGTAATGACAAAAAAAAGGTATATCAAAACAATGGCATGGAATTATCCGAGAGCTTTCTGGCTTTGATAATGTGTATTTGTAGAGTTTTGTCAAACTCCAATCGAAATTGGTATTGACTTTGTTTCTTTCATCCCAAGAAGAACAAGACAATCCTCACCAAATTTAGGGGAGTAAATTATTCACTGTTTGTCTATTCCATAAGGGTAAACTAAACCTACATATAAAATTAAGATTTCCCGACCAAGATGTGAAATCGTGACTAAGCAATTGCTAGGTGGCCCTCTATACCAACAGAGTAAAACTGACTGGTCTTACGTATTTAGAAATTCATTCTCAATACAATATAGAAGTTGCAGTAATCATCTTCAGTTGGAATTGAGGTTGAAATGGTGTTTGACCCTGCAGTAGCCAGGCTTGTTTTACTTACCAAAATAACTCCTCTGTTAGTGTTATTAAGATAATCTTTATAGTCTGGAACTAGCTCCAATGTGGTAAGATTTCATTAATTACATTTCACATAAAAAGTACACCTGAACACACTACAGTTATTATGCGAGTGACATAATTTCTCAGAGATAGACACATTGATTTTGAACTGGTAGTCAAAATGAGCTAATCTGGCTAAAACCTTGGCCAGCCATCCTAAATTCTTCTGGTAGTTTGACCTTTGTTACAAGTAGACACAAGTCAGGCAAACACATGTACAACTGGTACAACAGAAATCTGATTGCAGAATTGGCCTTTACAAGGTTTCATTGTCTTCAATCTTTAATATTAGGACAGTTTATATTTAGAGTGGGACTGTATTCATTTTTGATGTTATGTCAAAAACATCAAGAGCAAACATTGGTTCCAGTGTACGAGTATCGGAAAAAAATACATGAGCAGTTCTGTAACAATGTATGCAAGGAATAAAAATCATGTTCAAGATCTTCAGGTCCATTCTTTGGCTAGAAGAATTAGATTGATTCATATTTTTTGTTTCATGTGCAAAAAATACAAAATACTTTCACAGTTTATACCAAAAAAGATTTTATTTTCCTGACATATAGTAAATCGTCAGCTTTAGTTACATGGGAATAAGCTGGGGAGAAAAAGAAAAAAAAAAAGCATGTTAGATATTTGGTGAAAAAATTAAGACTATCAGAATGAATTTCTGGGGGTCCTTAACACACAAAACCTTGCATCAAATCAGGTCTACAGTCCAATTTTGTCTTTCTGCCAATTCTGGCTCTCCCCAAGGAGATTTCAGACCATGGATAAGATTAAGGAGAACCTGACAAGGCAGCTGATAGTGATCCTGAAAGACTATTTTGAAAAGTAAAAGGGATGCTGAAGTAAGTATGTGAAGTTTCAAAGAGAGTATTTTCAAAGGAATTAAGGTGATATAACCCTATGCAGGCTATTTGTATGTTTGATATTTATAATAAAATGAAAGAGGAAAGCCCAAACACCAAATGTTTTCACATAAATTTTAGCCTTTTGATCGTAACAATCACTAACAAAGCATTTCTTGAAATATGACTAAAGATAGATATTATCCAATACAACTTTTTGAAAAAATATGAAAACCATTGTTGAAAAATTAAAACTAATCCTATTTATATTTCAAGAATACAAATATTCAATTCTTTCGATGAATTATCCCCATTTTTTGTGAAAAGCCAATGTTGATAGCATTGCTAGTTCTTGCAGTAAATACATAGGAAGCTGCTTACTGTGGTCCCTTTGGGACAGGGTCATCTCGATAACAATAACCGGCTGATAACACAGAACAAAGGATATGAAATTTGAACAATTTATATTCATTATTGTTAGATACATCGTTATAAACAATTTTACATTATACAAAATTTATTTTATAAATCTTCAAAAATTTTTCAATTCATTTCAAATAAAATATTTGGGGGACAGAGAGATTTGATAAGAATAACCGTTTCATAAGATTATTTGTGATTGTAACAAGCAGCTTCCTCTGTATAACACTCAGTGCCTAGCTACTAAATAAATTCTCTGTACAGCCCTCAGTGCCTGGCTACTAAATAAATTAGTAGATAAGTCATTGACAGACTTCCTACTACTACGACTACTGCAGTTGCCAGCTTTTAGTAGCAGGCGTGGAGTCACACATGATAAGGATAATGACAAGCTGTTATGAAGAACGAGGGAGCCTCTGTCTACGATAGAGTTTGTGCATATGTCTATACTGCTAGCCTAACATTCTATACCAGAACCTTAGGTAAACATGGTGCATGTGACTCATAATGACAGCAAAGTCAATTGTTAGGCTTTGTTGAAAGAAGGGTTTCTAAAATGGATCACTTGTGCATATATTAACCATTGCAAATAGGTTAGCACAATTATAAAATATATGAATATATAACCGAGGCTAGCCTTGGGGGTTGATTTCATAATTTTGAACACCACTTCTCAAAAAAATACATAAAGAATTAAATAAGTATGAAGGAGAAAGGTATATATCAGTATCAGTATCAAAAAATTAATAGCAATAAATATGCAGTAAATAAGAATTTGCTGTTGTCATCTTTTACAGAACTATAAATCTTTATAGAGATGCATTTCTATTGGCATTCTCACAGATTGGCATAAATAGAAAGAGTGGGTATATATCTACTCTAATAATGAACAGTGTGATTTTCCTGGTTCGCTATCTGTAACACTTGACTCTTCCATTCAGGGGTTAAAAATTTTTCTGATAAAAATACCACCGATCCACTATTTCACATTATGCACTCTTCCTTCTAAGAAAAAAAAAACAAAAAACAAACCTCCACATCTCAATCCAAAAATATGGAGTAGATCATAAGAGGAAAAATAGATTAGGACAAATGTTGTATATCAAATATTAGCGAACTAATGTTGCTGGTTGTTATTAATGGGTTCAATCCTCATTGGACCTTCAACTATTGATGGTCTGATTCCATACCATGTTAAGTTAACTAATCATAAATGTATGGAGAGAGAGTTATTCATTTTCATTCTGTTTTTTCTCCCCTTAATATGAATAGTGTCGATGAGAAAACAATTTATCTATGTGCATAAATAAAGCTATAAATACCTATGTATTCATTTTTTTTTTAAACTTCTCTTTACATAAGACTAAAATAGAAAAATTAATTGAAAAGTATATGAGAGTTTCTTTATTTAATTTTTGTTCTCCTTTGTAAAATATCGTATTTTCCAGTGTTAGAGACACTCTTTGCCCCAAGGAGGCACCCCAATTTTGACTAAAAAAAAAAAAAAAAAAAAAAAAAAAAAAAAAAGTTTTTTTAAATCATGTTAGGACAGGTTGTTGAAAAAAGTAACCTTTACCCTGTGGGACGTAAGGTGAGTAATCTTCAAGATTTATTTCAGTGAGGAGAAGAAAGAAAGAAAAAAAAAGATGTTTTTGATGCAGGGAAATACTATATAAAAAGTGTTCCAGATGTTGAAAAAAAAAAAAAAAAAAAAAAAAAAAGGAAAATGTTTGTTTCTTTTTTTCTTTTCAGAATTTTCAGCGACTGATCTTGACTTGAAATATCAATAATGTGGGGGTGGAAGAAAGGATGTAGAAAAAACGTGATTTAAAAAAAAAAAAAAAAAATGATGCTTTGAAATATTGGAGCCTGCCTAAGTAGGTAGGTTAGGCAGCTTAGCAAGTGTCTGCTCTATAATAATAGAACATCGATTTTTAATTGATAAGACTGAGGCTGCTGATCAATGTTTCCACTGTTCAGATAAAAAAAAGGGTGATTAAATACATCTAATTAAAATACATTGCAAAATGACTTTATTTTTTTTTTAATTCTTAATTTTCTTACCATTTTATTCTTTTTTTTGATCAAGTGACACTGATAAATTATATTAATTATAGAGAGAGTCAGAAAGCAAATAAGTACAGGCTTAGGAGAAATTGACTTATTCTGTTGAAAGAATAACGTTTACCTTATATGCTAGTATATGAGATGAACATTTAATTTTTCTAAAAAGAATGTAAAGGATTATTGGATCACAAAAGATAAACGTTTTTTTAATAATATTAATAGTTGTCAAGTAAATGTCAATTCTTTCATTATCAATTTCTCATCAAGAGATGTTGAAAATCATTGATCTAGGATTAATTTGCTGCAATTTATTTTGAGATTATATATATATATATATATATATATATATATATATATATATATATATAAAGCAAATCCTATAGAAGTGTATGCTTACTATATATGCCGGTAAATACTTGACATTTAATTTAAAAATAACTATGCAAATATCACACCATGTCCAATATGCTAGTATTATGACTGAGCAGGCTGTCAACAAAAGTTCAATATGAACAGTTATGGGGCTTGGATAAGTTGCAGTGAGTGATTGCATATCAATGTTTGACAAAAATTTCTGTTTTTAAACTTGAAATACTGTTTATCCCAGTACATGCAAAAGATATTTAATAAAAACAAAATCAATGCAAACATGAAACTGCATCCAACATGCTGGTATTATGGCTATGGGGCTATCTACCAAAGCTCAATATGGCTTGCATGAATCTTAATGTACGAGCCATACACCATAGTCCAGCACATATGGTGAAGATACAAAGTTCAAAGCCAAAAAGCCTTTGTAACAAGATCATTATTGATATTGAGCTGTCAAAAAGGAGAAGCACATGGGTGTGTGGTCATGAAATAAATGGTATGGTTTAAACGGCACTAAGCTCATCATAAATGAAAAATAAATTATATGATGAGATAACAAGAGAACAATAGAGAATTAAAACCAATAAAGAAAGCTTTTGGCAGGGGTAGTGGAGGTGGATTAAGATTAGGATTTGTAATTGGGATGTATGATTGTTAGAAAAAGTAGGAACAGCTTAATAATCAGGCATCTAATAATCAAGTCATGATCAGAGGATCGCGATAAAAAAAAAATAAAAAAGTAGGTTTTAATTAAGAAAGATTGTGGCTGAGATCACTGAATTATTTGTGATCATACATTGAGTATTGAATTTATAGAATTGCAGAGTAAGTTTTTTTTTCAAACAAGTTTTATTAGTTAAGCAGAGAGGGGGGTGTTAGTTGCTTGATAGGAAGGACATTAGCAATCAGCTGGAGAAAGCAATTGCTTCCATTTTGGCTGCCTGTTAGTGATCAAAAACAAAGACGGTATGGGCACAAAATAAATGCATAGATAATGCAAATATTAATACTATAATACATACACATGTGTACATATTATTAAGAAATAGATAAATAATCTGACAGAATAATTATGAATGTATTATATCATTTGAAACTATTTGATACGCCTTTCCATAGTTACACGGACAATGAATCACTCGGCCTAGACAAAGTAAATAGAATATACAAAGAAAAACGAGGCTGCTGCAGGAATCATATAACCTGGGTTCAGAAAAACTTTTAGAAGTTATAGCCCTCCTCACTGTGGTCATTGCAAGGCCATTTGAAGAGTATCAACCAAGAAATTGAACTCATTAATACAGGTCCAGCTTCAAGCCAGATGGACAAGTTGTGTCCAAGAGGGCCCCCATGCTAAGGTAATCGAGTCATCAAATGCACACAACATAATGCAACAAACACAAATGTTGTTCATTTTTTGTTTGTTTATTTGCAGGTTTACATCAAAATATACATAGATCCATTTCATCTATCAACCCAGATGCACTTTTAAGTGCACATTTTGATCCCTTGACATTCTGTCATAAAGGTAATCTATAATAAACTTTATTTGTATCTCCAAGATTCTACAGACCTTAGCATGATCCTAGAGCCCTGCAAAAATGTTTCCAATCAGGCCCTGCTGCTCCTAAGGTTGGTTCTGCATTAATACCCCCTAGAACTATAAAGATTCCAATTTTACCTATTGTGCCATTGATATTAATACAAGAACTCAATAACTAAAACAAGATATCCCCTACCATGAACAAGAGAATAAGAACAATCTATCCTCATGGACTGAATGAAGGGTTCAGCTTTGAAATTCCAAGAGTTTTAATGAATATGACTGATACATGAAGAAAGCCTGACACTACAAAACATTGTGAATATAAATACAAAGATTGGTGTATAATAACCCTAACATTCATGATTCATTTGGGACTGTGACATTCAATTCAAGGAGATGAATAGAGAAAAAAAAAAAAAGATATATGAATTCTAAATACGAGCTACTAGTGCTTGAGGAAGGCCGAAGAATGTATCTGTTTGAGAACTAAATGGAATAATTGTTCATTTTTTTTTGTGAAGATATATTGGCCAGTTAATAAAAAAATTCTGAGCAATTGCCTGCAACCTGTTCTTACTTCAATATTTGCTTTTCAAAATCTGTCAATTCTCTTCAGGAGTTTGTTTCTTTATTTCGTAATTTGGCTGGGCTAAGTTAAACATTGAAACTTTAGTATTGGAAACTGACAACCAAAACTGTCAACAAAGGTATCTTCAGTTTTCAAGTGGGTCTGGCTGGCTGGTTACGTATGTATATATCACATGTACAGGCTGCAACAATAGAGCTAGAGGGCAGAAAATATAAACATTTATTTATTATGTCCAAAAAAAAAAAAAAAAAAAAAAAAAAGTTATTTTTCAAATTTTTAACTAACCCCCCCTCCAATAAGTTTTTAGTGGTGCATTCAATTAACAATGCAAGTTAGTGTCCAGCAGCATTCATACTTGTTTTTTGTAAATTAATACATTTTTAGCTATCAAGGCCCGACAAAAAGTGAGAGAGGTAGTTTATTCATTGATCATCCCCAACACAGCATGCTGCCAAATGATATTGGTCATTTGATGGTTTCCATTGGGTGACTAACAAGACCTGCCATTTCATTGATTTTAAAGGCTCTTACTTTAAATTCTTGATCAATTATTCTGCCTAAATCTGCAAGGATTATAGAAACATAGTATATCCTGAACTGCATTTTAACAAGAAACAAATTAGATGTGCATTAAGTACCACTAATTAGTGTCTCTTGACTTGATTCAGTTTATATTTTAATCCACAGCATAAGTATTTACTGGGATAGAACTGAGACAATATGCCTTAGACATAATCAAGGTTAGCTTTTAGCAGAATAATAATTCATACATGTGAATTCCTATCAATCAGATCAAAAAATTAGTAAACAGGAACATTGTGCTTTAATCCCCGATATATAAAATATAAAGAAAATGGTTATTAGATCTGTACCTCATGAAACAGAGGAGTATAACAATTTTAATGAAAAACTGTTCAATAATTGTTGAATCTCAGCATACATTGTTGAGCAGTCTTTGGAGTTATATTTGGCCATTTTTCTCACAATGAATAACAAATGTTTTTTTTTAATATAATTTCATATAACATTATTAGGAAGAAATACTGATCGAAATCAATGCAAATTTATATTCGCAAAATTTTCTAGAAACATCCATTTGGTTGATGTTCTAATTTATGACAATAGATAAAAATTTCAATAAAAAAAAGGACAAGTCAAAAACTGACTGAAATATCAAAATCTATTGAATGCTACAATAAAATAGTACATTTATAACAATAGAATTACTGCAAATGCCAGCACATAAGATGGACATTTAATAAAGCGAGAGCCATAAATTCCACTATAGGTGGTAATAGGAGGAGGAAGAGCATGTAGTCTTTACTTGATTCTCATACTTGTAAAATACTTTGATATGAAATATTCTGCAAGTATCATTTTTAATAAAAATTGTAAACGGCCATTTTTGTCTCTTTTCTATCATGACATCATTAGCAGTTGGAAAAAATGGATTGGAACAGATTTTCCCTCTAATGACATCATACCTCTTCCTTCCTTCCTATTTCAGTTGTTAAACATAAGTGGGACTGGCTGAATAGCATCATCTAAAATAAAAATGATGCAAAAATATCAAACTGCATCCCATGTACCGATATTATGACAAAGGAGCCATCTACCGCAGCAAGATAGAGACAGTTATGGGGTTTGGATGAATCGCAGCGAGCGGCAGTCCTCCAAATACCCTTGTAAACCATTTATCTCAGTCTGGCATATACAGAAGACTTTTTAAGCTAAAGTTTTCAGTATTAAATAGAAAATCAGCAAGGTCAATTTACATTTTAAAAAAATGTAATCAGAAGTAATAATACATGTGGTAGAAACTGAAAAATGACTAGGTTTTCAAGACAAAGAACCAGGTACAGTATTGCCCAGAAATAAGTACACACCTACACCCCACTTTTTAAAAACATTTTTCTTTATAGAGAATCAATTTTCTTCTGAACCAAATGTAGCAGGATTCTATTATTAGAGTCATTATACAATGAAAACCGATATTAGCAGGTATTATTTATGACCAAACTATATAGCATTGGAACTCATGCCAAAAATATGGATATGTTGCCATCCAATAATGGGTACACCCCAATGGGAAAATACTTTGGGCAACAGAGTCAATCCTGAAGAGTTAAGTCATAAGTAATATCTGAAAATATCTGTTTTGATCAAGTAAAGTTCCAGATATAGTAAAATCCTGTTCTGTTTGGTTTAGAAGAAACTTAACTTTCTATATAAAAAGGGGTAGAGGTGAACTCATCCATGGATAATAATATATATATATATATATATATATATATATATATATTATATATTTATACACACACACACACACATACTGGCAGTGCAGTAAAAGCAGAGCTTGACTGAGTACAGATTTGTTAAAAACATAATCAAATAAGCAGATAACAAGAAAAGCTACCATCAGTCGTCATATGAAAATATAGTAAAATAGCATGAAGCTACAAATCATGGTATACCAAAAGACAAAATCCCATTTTTCAAATAAACCAGAAACATGCAAATGAGTGAATGATATTCAAGCAGAAGAGATGCAAGAATAAGAAAATTGAATCAAAATATAAATTAGTAAAATGCAAGGATGCAGAAAGACCATTACAAACTTGATAGTAAATATAATAGTTAACTTTCAGCTTTCTGTATCAACTGCTACTATTGCCATATTCAAGTCAAGTCTAAAAATCACGTATTTCAATGTATTCAGACAGAGAATAAAAACTGGTTTAACCTGTTCACTGCCAATGATGAGATAACTCATTTTAGTAGGTCAGTCATTGCAGTGCCAAAGACGAGATAACTTTCTCATGATAGTGTGTTATTCTACAACAAGATGGCAGCGTCTCCTTGTGCGAACAAAGGAAATTTGAATATTTCCTTTGGTGATATGATAAGTAGTGGATGAAGAACTTCTGTTTCCATCAATTTTTCAAGGGAAAAATGATGCTTGACATTGTAAAATAATCTTGGCAGCAAACAGGTAAAAATCTGACTATACGCTAGAATCTTTTGTAGAATTCTGTCTATACACATTTTCAGGAAAAAAAAAATGTTAGAAATTTTGAGTGAAATAATCTATCTAAAAATTTAACATCTAGTTCATACACAACAGAGTTAATACTTTTCAGTATTTTTTTTTGTCTTAAAATACTTTACTTCAATCTAATATCTATCCCAAAACCAAATGTTACCAAACAATTTTGCAACATATATATATATATTTATTTATTTGTTCTAGACATATTTCATAAGAATAACCTTCCTTAAGTAAGAAAGACAACCACTTGGGCGAAAAATTCAACTATAAGCCCAGAAAAATACTTGAGAGGGTAACACGGTTTCATCCTAAAATGGTCACAAACCTAGAAATTGAACCTACAGGTTGAATAAACTATGAACAGCTCTGGAAATTAAAAAATCCTGCATACGTATGTTGAAAAAAAAAAAAAAAAAAAAAATCTTGTTAAAAAAAACACCATAACAACATCCATAGTTGCTGCAAGATTATGGCCTCATTCAAGTCAGTCCTAATTGTATTTGTGGTAGAAGCTGAATCATTTGCTCCAATCACGTAACACATGAGGCAATGGTTTTGTCTCTTTCTTGAATGATCCATGGAGACTCAGTTATTGTTTCTGTAGCAATTGTGGGTTTTTACAAGGTTGGTGTGCCAGCCCAACACCCTAGATGAACTGCCCTACAAGGCTAAAAGGCTCCAAATGCCTTGCTATTTACCCATAGTTGTGTGGGAGGAGATTCATACCTTTCCTGAGGAGATGGTTTGAACTTGGTATGTCATTTCTATTTATTTCTATTTATTTGTAGTAGAATAGAAAAGGATACTTCCTTTAGGCAATTTTTGACTTTTACAATACTTGATTACTTCAAAACCTGGTTAGTTCATTATAAGAAAAAATAACTGTCTGTGCATTTGTGCATATCTAAACAGAAGTAAGCATAAGTATACATACATACACGTGTGCAGGTTGCATGTATGAACATGCACACAGTTTAGAGGGAAACTAGAGTTGTTTATATAAATATCACTTACGAATAAATAATGGAATATTTGTAAGTTATAGGAAAGGAAAGTTATAAACATTTCTTCAAGAAAGTTGACTTTTTCTTGACTCTTGCATAAGTAGATATCTGTTCAACTTGGATAATATAGATTTTACAAAAACACGTACTAATTACTGGGAGATAAATAAAACCAAAGCGATCAATCTATTTCAAGTTAGGATCAGTAATTTTTTATGAGTCGGTATTTAAAACACTATCAGTCAATAAAAACTTAGAGTTTGCTTTCAATCATGGCAAATTGCAAATATGTAGTCATACAGCCTATCATGCTCACATTTCAATTAGGGGACTATCTTTATTCTAGATAGTAAGTTTTCAATTGACATACACACCTGTTTTTTTACGCAGTTGAATGAAAAAAAAATTAACATTTATTTCTATTTACCATGACTTTAAGATATGTTTTCAGCAAGCAAACACCAGGATGAGTAATGAATAAAGATTTCAGAAAATATACACCAAAAATACACCAGACAAAAATGTTTCAGAGCAATCAAATTCTTAGGGGTATTTTTGTTTCAAACAGAGGTAATTCTTTGTCATTTTTGAGAAAGAATTACATGTCTATTCATTTAATATTGTGTATAGTCTCCCCTGCAAAAAAGACAAAAAGCAAAAATAGCGTTCAGCATTTGTTTTGCAGCGGGCCATTATAGAGGCAGCACATACCCTCTTCCTTCCTCTCTAACAACCTAATCTCCTGTACCTGCCACCAACCCAACCTCTGGTATCTCAGCCTAATATATGATCATCATCTTGGGGGTCCAGATATGCTTTAAAATTTTCTCCATATAAATGATGGTTAATTGCTTCTTCACATCATGTTTTTTCCAGCTCACAAAAGGTCTTTATAGGATAGCACGTGAAATCTGTACCTTCATTAAAAAATTACTTTGGATTGGCTTGCGACATTTACTATGTTTCCAGTCTTTTTATTCACATTTTTGTATTTCCTATAACTTAAAATCATAAGATTGTTTTTCAATTTTGAGATCAGGCTATTTCTGCCCCTCCCCCCACCTGGAAGAGAGCAATATACAAAGCGGATGAGAATCAACTCACTATTAGAAATTATATGCAACTTGTGTAAACGTAGTAAGTTATCCAAACTTCCAATAGGGAGTTTCTTTTCACCCACCCTGTATAATAATGAACAGCAAAGAGAATAGCGAGGCCAAGAAAGAGCAGTGTTTTAAGCTCAAAAATATTTTTCAATAAATGAAACAAAATTTCCTTTTTTTGTACCACAAACTCCTTGTAGCAGAGTAAGAAAATTTTTTTTTTTTAAACTCAAAGAAAATGTAATAAAAAGGCAGAAAGTATGGAAAAGGTCGTGCAAGCCATTTAGCTGTGAATATCCCATAAGTCTGGGTAAAACCCTTACCCTAATCCATGCAGCTTAGGTGTCTCACTTCTATCCCTATTATGATGCCAGGTGGACCTAGATGGGGAGTAAGGATTTGAGTAAATGCTACTCGAAGCAGGGAGTAATAGTTGGTCCAAAATGATTAGTCTTCTCCCCATCAGTATTCTTGCAGTTGGATTAGTATCTGAAATTGGTGGGAAGAGAAGAGAAAGATAAATCACACTATCAAACCTCAGTGTCCCATAGAACCATATTAGACCTAAGATCCCTAATCTCGGGACAGAAGAGATGGAGAAAATTGATACCACCAACTCTTATTCACAGTCAATTTACTTTAGCAACCTTTCCGAAAACATCAGATCAACTGTACTCTTGTTGTAAAAAGAATTTTAAAATACTGTATATGCCGGACTATAAGACAAATGGTTTACAAGAGTGTTTGGAGGATTACAACTCATTCAAGCCCCATAGCCATCCATTTTGAGCTTCAGTGTCTCCATACTCATAATACCAGCACATTTGATGAAGTGAAATACAAAGTTTTTTTGTTGAATTAAATGTCTGTCTTATATACCGGCATACGTGGTATTCCTTTTTGTATAAACTGCTTTGTGATATTTGTAGCAAAACCCACACAGAAAGCAATGCTTTCTGGTATCTTAATGACTTTATAAAGAAAATATCCTTGAAACTTTATGAAATGTTCATACAATTTCTGCCATGAATTCAGGTTGAATAATTATTTGGCATTTGTTATTCTATTGAAAAGACAAAGAATATTATCAAAAATATTACCAAACAATTTTGAAAATCTCTATACAATGTAGTGACATTCAAATATTGATTAAGTTGTGATATGAGAATAAACTTACTTGCAACCATCCACATGTATATTAATCAGTGAATGTGTGCTCGTCTTCTGTCAGTGATATCTGATGACATAACATTATGTAATGTTATCTAGATAGATTGTACCTTTACTTAATTCTACCATTACTTTACTTTAATATTCAGGAAGTATTGCATATGAACAAAAAAATGCTGAGCAGCATAATGTCTTTGGCATTTATAAGTACAATGCAATTGCAAAAATTACTAAATTAGCCATTATTTTCAGACAACATACGTAAATTAGTCTTTTTTAATAATCATAGAATCATATTTCATCCGAAATCAAATTATTTTTTTTTTTTTTAGAAATTTCTCATAATTTTGCCTGAGGTTTGCCCAAGAAATCAAGTGTCATTTCAGTTCTTACAATCATACCCTAAATTCTAAATAGAGTTAATACCATCAGTAAAATGATCTTTTTTGATACTTATATTTAATATATGAAGAAAATTCATATTTCACAAAAGCAAGAAAAAAAGTCTTGCTGTTTTTCTTGTCTTTTTTCCAGCTCCACTGACTTTCTTCTTAGCATCATTTTTGTTAAACTCTTATCTTTCATTGTCTATGATTTGAGAAGAGTCAGAGAAACCAACCTTTGTTAGGACATTCTAATCTCTTCTCATCTTTGATGTTGACACAACATATTACACCTGAAGAAGGCCGTGGAATGAATCAGCCTAAACATGTCAATATCACAGATGGGAAGAAGAGATTAGATTGTGTGAAAAAAGTTAATATATTCCAACTTTTGTCAAGACAATCAAATCTTTTCTCTCCATCCTCGATGCTGTCAGCAACATTTTGGACAAGCCATTTTTCTGCCTTTGTCAAGTAGATAATTCAAGGCAATTCCAAACAATATACATTGGAGTTCATAAAACATCTGCTCAGCAAAGCAAAGAAAACCACATGGTGTGGAAAAAGGTTTGCCTCTTTTCTAGAATTATGCACTTGACAAAGGTTAAAGAATGCATCATCTGAAACTTTGTGTTGACAGCATCAAAAATGAAAGATTCAAAAGTTGTAATTCTTATCTATGATTTTCAGATTCATCTGCTTCATTAAATGATGGAAAAAAAATCATTTCTATTTAAAAGCAACAACATATCAAAATACAGGAGGGTCTTTTTTGGTCATATCTTGAAGAGCCAAACAAGTACTGGAAGAAAATGCTATTAAGCTTTGGCAACTTTTGAAACTCCATCTCTTATAAACTGAAGATAAATCATTTAGAAATCAGTTTTCATGGAATGAGAATAAAGAGAAAATAACTTTTTCTCTTAATATTAGAAGACCAAATATAACAAAATCACCCCAGCAGTTTCAAGCAAAATCTCATTTGAAATATATTTGATTATATTTGTCAGACAGAAATGATATTGCGATCTAAAAAATCTAGTTTGAAGATTATCATACATCCCAGTATATAAATGGATATTTAATCTGAAAAAATTTTTTTTTAAATAAAAAATTAACAGAAAAATCCCCCCCCTGCTGCCCCAACTTTGCAAATAATACATTGCATCCAATGCACTAGTATTACTGATAAATCAGCTACCATAGCTGGGCTTAGATGAGTTATAATAAGCAGCAGACCTAAAAAAAAAAAATCCTTGTGAACCATCTGTCCATGTAGATTGGTATATTATAACATTACTGAAATTGTAGTCCTAACTTTGATATGAAATAATCTAGTTTCATTTTAACTTCTTCATATTCTATTTATTGACTGATTGAGACTATTCTAAATGCATTTCTCTTTTTAATTTTATCCTTCATTTCTTTTACCTTTTTTGAGGGAATTTCTGCAACTAAAAACTTTTTTCTTTTCTGAAGCTCTAATTGATTTTCTAACCAACCACATTTAAAATGGACTTTTCAATCTATGTTCTTATATCATCCTGCAAAAAGCTTATCCTAATGAAACTATGTCATCTATTTACCTTTGATGATCAAACAATATTTTTATTCTTTTAATGTAATTGATATTTTTTTGTCATAACAAGAAGAAAAAGCCTCCACTTGAGCAGGTCCAAAGACTTTCCTTTTCTAGCCGGTTACAATTTGTAGTAAACCGAATGAATATAATAATAGCATTCTACAGAAATACTTTTCCTAGATCAGGTTTCAACTTTATAAATTTATAATGTACTGAACAACTGTTTTCCTACAGAGAATCATCTGATAAATTTTATTGATTTAAGCCAACTCTTGCACTAAGTCATGTTTATAGAACACCCTGTTAAGTTCAGGTTTTCCACAATCTTATACAATATTTACAATACTTACAACTATACAGGTGCGCCACCAATTCTCCAGCCACTGATGGTCTGGCACCTCTTTTGATCCAGACAAAATTACAGGCGGACATTTGAAGTTCTCTAGCTCTCATACTAATTCACTGAGTGGCCACAGGTGATAATATACGTTGAGTTGTACCATGAAGAACTTTGCATGAGTGTATTTGCAATGGGAAATGGCTTCAGAGTTTCAAGAAATGTTATGGGATCTATGCATAAAGTGTGTGGAGATAAATGGTCTGCAAACCATGAAGGTACTACTGAGTATGTGTATGAATTTGCTGAGTCCATAAATGACAATAACCTCAGGCCCAAATAAGTGTATAAAGCAGATGAAACTGCTCTGTATTGGTAGTGTATCCCTAGAAAAACACTTAATTGATTTACCTACATCTGTTCCATTATATAAACAAAATGTATTATTTACATTAATGTATTGCATTTAACCATTTAAATCATATTCAATACTTGTTCAATGAAAGTTTTTAAAAGTCTTAATGTTTTAAATATGCGATGTGCATAATTAGTGGATCAGAGATGGATTATTGAATCATAATTACATGACCTCTGTTGAAGCATCAAAATGGAAAAAATCAGTGGTGCGCCAGTACAAGTGGATATTCCTATAAAGATGTCTTACAACTTGTAGCAAGTGATTCATTCATAACTGAAACAAAATGAACTGTTATGCTAGGTTTGGCTAATAGAATGCTATTGATTCTACAAGTATCTGCACTGAATCCACTGGTAGCCAGAGTACAACCATTCTGTTTTCAAACAGCAACACTACTGCAGGAGGAAAACTCAATGTTATAATGTTAATTAATGTCAAGCCCAAGATCACTGAACTAATCTGGCAGTAAGAAAAAAAAAAAAAAAGAAATAAAAAAAACCCACAGCAGGTAAGTTAGCAGCTCCAGCCAGTTTATCATAATGATTGGATAAGAGCCAAGGTAAGGGTCATGAGAACATAGCCATGTCTAATGAAAGCACATTGAACTCATTTGTATGTGTATGCACATGACGAATATATTCAGGAGTGACAATGTGTATGTGCATATAAAGTATGTGTGTGTGTATATATATATAATAAATAACAACTCAGGTGAGAACAAAGTATTGAGACGGAGGTACTCTTAAGTTAAGGATAGTATTAAGTCAGCGATCTGCCAATGTGTGCTTTAAAATACCATATATGCTGGGCAATGAGATGAATGATGTACTCGAATATTTGGAGGATTACCACTCACTGCAATCGGTAGTGAGAAAATGATTACTGACAGTGAGAGATAAAATTTATAAAATGGAATTCTAAAGGAAGAGGCAGTTCATTCTCCCAACTTGCAATCGGTATTCCTTTCCTTGGTAAGTATATCAAACTAAGTATTGCCAACAAGAGAGAATTTCAGTTTTAAGTTTCCTGCTTTACCAATTAGTGAGGTAGAGAGATAAAGCAGATAAGATGCATTAATTATTTAAGGTGAAGAAAAAAAAAAAAAAGCACACAAACTCATATTTAGAATAATAATAAAAATAAGCAAACAAGAAATCATCATTACTCTGGCATATATATTTCTGCAATTAAAGTACATACTTTTGTTCAAGTGATTTATTACTTCTGGAATACATTTATATTGATTATAATAAGATGCTATAGCAAATGAAACTAATACTTATTATACTGTTATAATTATTATTGATTACTTTTGCTGTCTAAATTCCTGTGGCCTACTACTACTTCAAGTTGGTTTTTAGGCTTCAGATTTATGAGGGAAAAGTAAAGAAAGAAAATTATAGTGAAGGTTGATTTCCTTTAGCTCCTATAAGCACTTACCTCCATTCTTACCCTTTTTCATTACATTGCAAGGGTGGGAGGTTGGAGGAGGAGAAGAAAATGGATGCTGTCAGATACTATGCTTTACTTCCTGTGGACAGTAATTGACACCTGGCCTTCTCTACCCAAACATCAAAAAAGAACAGGTGTAATAAAAATCGACAACATGTTGAAACAAATGAATCAACAAGTTTTATTGGTATGATGAGAAGACACCACGGTAGAAATCTTAAACTGTCATAAAGGTCATAAGCAGTGATGGGCATGGTTCCTTAATCCGCTGATTAGTGAAGCTAACTTTTCTCTCAACAGATTAGTGTTTCCCTCAACATTGAAAACCTATTAGTGGACCAATAGACTTCCACTAAATTTAGTTCTGCTCATTTTTTTTTTTTTCACCGGTAAAGTAAATTAAGTTCAGTCAAAAATATTAGTAAACCCTAAAATCATACGACATGTTCCAGTTGTTTAGACTGCCTAAAAATATTTTACAAATGCTAGAAATATTCTCCAACCTGAGGATGAAAGCTAACTGGCTGGACCTCAAGAACTAGCCTGCTCTATGGTCAGGAGGAATCACACCTTTGATGTTTTGGCCATGATGGACACCAATATCAAGTTCTACCGACAGGACAAGGTGACCAGGACCACAATGGACATTGGCAGCATCTTTGTCGAAACGTTTGTACGGTTGGAAACAGAAGCAGAACCCTTGCCAAATATTCCTCAGCCTGCTGCCAATCCGAGTACATCCTGTTAAGGAAATCCTTGAAGAGTTCAGTGTCCTGGGCCACAACTTTCCAGTGCACATGAGGTGTGCAGTTCAAATCTTCAACTTAGTAGCCAAAATGGATGCCGATAAGGTGCTCGACAGTGCTCAATTCAAGACATCCTACAACTATGGCTATGTCTGAACCACAGGTGCTGTGGAAACCACATAGCTGTCGGCAGACAGATGTGGACAAGATGAAGAGGGGGCTGGTGGTCAACAACAGTACTAGACAGAACTGAGGGAGATCAGTAAGGAGGGCAACAACACTACCAGCAATGACTTCTTCAGCAGCATCACTCAGCTTCTGGAGCCACTGGTCAACAAAGTACAAAGTACAGAACTTAAAGACCTGGCTGGAGGCTAGCCTTTAAGGACGTCCTGAGTGACATAACCTTCTTGGGTGAGCAAGTGTTGATCAATCTGTTCATCAAGTACAGCCATCCCATTCAATGCCTGCAGATGAGCAGCCTGTTCTCAATAGGCAAGGACATTTTCAGGGTCAAAAGAACCAACTTGGAGAGGCTGATATTCATGAAGGGCAACCAACATCATGTGAGGCAACGTATTGAATTTTCAGCACTCCACTTTGGTTTCTGTCAATGTCAGTCCCTTCTCAAAATAAATCAAGATAGGGGAAAAGAAATTAAACTATCCTCCCTCCTGGCAGGGGCACCTCTCAAGAATAACACAAAGTTGATTAGGGAGAGAAAATCCTATCCAAATCTAAATTTATTCTTACTCACAAAATATATAGATAGTAAGATCCAATTTTAAAAAAAAAAAATTAGCCTTCACTCAGATGAAATTATCAAAAGATATACAACTGCAGACATCAATATTTAGTCTATAGACCAGATTTTAGACTTTATTATTGTAGCTTTGTTAACAATCCCTGACCGACAGTCTACATGACTGAGAGAGATAATGCGAAGATCAATGAGCAATTTGCCTTGATATACAATGGGTCCTGATCTCTAATCTCCAAAAGGGTAGATTGTAGTTCAAAACCATTAATCTAAATCTTAATCTCAGTATGACTCATCTGAGATATTTGAAACTAAAAGCGATGAAAATAAGGATTTTAATGCAAATTTAAATAAAATTTTTTAAAAATCTTTGCCGCTGCCAATTAGGTGTTATCTCACCTGATCTTATTTTCATTCAGAAATTTACTTACTCAAGTTGCCGTTATTAAGCTTCACATTATTCAATAGTACATAAAAATAAAAAAAAAAAGTAGAAAAATCGGACTAATCACCTAAAACAAAGAAGACTTACCCGCTCTCAGCAAATCTGATTAAAATAATTAGAGAAGTTCTAAAGAGAGTAAAAAAATTTTTGAAAATCAAAAAAAAAAAAAAACTCAAAAAAATCTAGGCACTGAATCCGTTTTGCTAATATCATAACTAAGGAAGCCATCTACCAAAGCTGGATATGGACAGTTATAGAACTCGGATGAGTTGCAGTAAGCGATGGTCCTTCAAATCGCTTTTATAAACAATCTGTTATGTAGTTTGACAGATATGGTAAACTTAACATTCCCTAAAACTTCAAGCACCTGACCCCCCCCTCGCTTACTAAGAAGATAAGAGAATTTAAAGACCAATTTCTGATGTAACTAGACAGCTTCAATTAGTATAATAGACAGTGTAGTATAAATAATGTTATCTAATTTATGCAAACAGCAACAGTCATACACTGTGTTGAAGTCTACAACACAATGATGAGTAATCACAGCTGTCTATAATTGGGCATCATTGACCATTAGAGATCAAATATAACCCCATATCCTATCTTAATACAGGTCCAAGATGTGAGGTTATATCAGCAAATAAGAGTAAACCAATTGCAGAAAAGAAAAAGAAAGTCAACTCCAAAGAAATCTGCCTCTGTTGCTTCTTTCGACCATGCCCTTTATGTTCAGGTGAAACCCTAATCATCTGCAGCAGACTACAAACTTGTTATTCTGACATTTATTAAAGAACTCAAGAAGATATGACTCATTAGCAAAAGGTAAAAGGTTTTCATCAATCATAGTGCATAAAGAGGGTAGGCTCAGTTTAGAGTCTAAAAGAAGGCATCTACGATTATTAAACCTCCACTGCAGTTGGTCTGGTACAAATGAAATCACTAGACCAAGTCTATCTGGATGGTATCCAGCCATTTGAATATCTCGAGAACCAGTAGTGTAGCCTTAATGTAACTTGGCAACCACCCTACTGTGGATGTACGAGCAGACACTCCCATGGTTGGAAAAAACAAAACACATACCCATATATATTCCACCTTATTTACTAGTCATTTCTTGTGTGAATATGAATAAGGTTGACTTTAGATATTTGCTTTGAATGAAAGAACTGGTTGATAATTAAAATGGTAATTTTGAAAAAAAAAAGAAGAAAAAAAAGAAAAAGAAAAAAAAAAGGTAACTGAAGGTGGTTGATTATTCTAAAATTTATCAATTTTTCTCATTCTATAGCAAAAAAAAAAAAAAAAAAAAATTAAAAAAATACTTTTAACCCTTTTAAAACCAACCTGTTAAGGTGCTTAATGCCTGAATTAAGATATTCCAATCAACTTCTGAAAGAGATCTACAAGACATAAATCCCAGCAGTCATAGAAACTTCAGGATATTTATGTCCCAGGAGTCTTGAAAAGGTCAAAAAGAACATGGTTTCTGTTCTTGAAGTAATCATAGAAAGAATTCATTAGCTGGATCACTAAATGTGGTAGATAATTATTTCAATCTGAAATTGTATATTCTATTACATACGAGGAAAATTAATCCTTAGATGAATAACTTATTCAAAAATACTCATTAGCTGAAGCAATAAGATGAGGAAATCTTCATAAATGGTTATTGAAATAATTAACATATTAATCCAGAAAAAAAAAATAAAGCTCATTGTCTAACTTTCTTATTCTGAAGCTGTTTGAAATTGAGTGACTCAAAATCAGGGAAACAAACAGGTTTTTGTAATTAGATCAAAAAATCATAATCTTAATATTCCCTTACTTATAATTAAAAAAAGATTAAGTCAATAATATGTGAAGGTTTTGCTTCATTATCTACTTGAAATGCCTGGTCTATATTTTCAATGCTGTATAATGAATCCGCTTAATTAAACAATGAAAACTAAGTAATCATATTTATAATTCATTAAATCAATGATTCATAAACCTTTTATGTCTGAGGACACACACCATGACCCCTAATATACTGAGGTCATAAAATTTGGCTGATCCTATAATTAGATATTGAAATCATAGATAGTGGCAATGATTTAGAACTACCCTCTAGGTCCTCGTTCAAATAATGTTGATAAAACTGCTTTACTCTACAAATCTGTTTCCAGTTTTTCTATGGAATACAATTTGAAACGAATACAGATGAGCATCACAAACAGTAACCCCAGGAACGAGAATGTCCTGAATTTATGAAATCCCCTTTTTTGTGTATAGTATAGGCTAAACCGACTTTCAGATACAACAGGGTTAAGTTATCAACATGAAATTATGTGAATAGCCCAGAATTTAAGAGTATCCTAATATTAATGAAATATTCATTTGAACCACTTCCAAACAATAACCGACATTTTCTGACTTCATAAAAAAATAAATAAAATAAACAAATGAAAAAAATATTGGCTGGAAATTTTTTTAATGGCTTGGAGAGAAAAAAAAAATTGCCATTCGATTACTAATGTTCAAGCCATGTATATCAGTCTGAAACATTATTATTCAGAATTAAAAAAAAAAATTAAAAAAACTCTTACAAAATTTAATAATTTAATTCTTAAAAATTGCCATGTTTCTGATGTTACCAAGTTTTTAATATCCAAGTTTGTGATGCTCAACAATATCATCATTATATAGTAAATGAAACCATATACCAATATAAGTGTAACCTTTTGTGTCTGCCTGTCTTGATGTTGGGGGCTGAGGTTCACAGGCTGCTCTCAAAGACTTGAAATATGACTGCCTAGTTTCTCATTTTTCTATCATACAATTTTTTGTAGCCACTCAATACCAATGATGTACTGGAATACCACTCTGGTCACATTTTTAAAGAAAAAAAATGAATGATTTTTTGTAAATACTATGCTGGATATCCAACCAGATTGATATTCAAGTATATCACAGCTCAAAATATCCTGCAAACCTTCCCTAAATCTAAACACCCTTCTAAAATTAAAATCATAATTTTCTGCCATCTTTTTATCAAGTGCAATCAACTTCAGCTTACAAAAAAAGTTCATAGTAACACTTTCCTTCAGAGATAGGAGAAACCTATATTCTTTCCAACCTGTTTCCTGGTCTTTAATTGGAAAAAAATAAGCCACTAAAATACACTTGATACAAATAAAATGAATTTAAAAAGATACTTAGATATCCTTCATGAACTTAAGTTTTAATGTCTTATATATATTTTTTTGATAACTTTTTTTTAAACATCCAAATGTATACCAAATTTATTTCCTCAACAATAGAGAATGGAGACCACCTGATAGATGTACTGATTAGTAAGGATGGCCAAATATTTAGGGTAGCAGACCTGCACTTGTGAAATCATTAGTTTAATTCAAGGTATTTTTTTTGACGTTTGTCATTATTAATATTTATATTGAAGAAATGGAGCAGATTTTCAACTACAAGAAAATATACATTTTCTTAAAATTAAGGAAAAACTTCTAAAATCCATGATATTTCTAAAGTATCAAGTTTTTCAACACATAAATGAATATTAAAATTTAAAAAAAAAAAAAAATGATCGTACAAGTAAAATGAAGTCCCTGGCTTATGAAACATTATATAATAAGTGCTTTAACACCAAACATTGAGTCATTCCTTTTTTGCTTTAGAATCTAACAATTTTTTTTATTCATTTTATCAAAGTTATGATAGCTTTTCAAACAAATAGTTCTTTCTTCAGAATTGGAATGTTCTGACATAATGACACATAATATAAGAGGTTTTCAAAACATCAACAGCAATTGCTGCTTCATAGAACTGTTTCAGTCGTTTCTGCCATTTGTGAGAATGCAATTTCAGTATCTTTGAAATTTTCTAAACAATCAAATCTTTGTACCATTTCCTCTCTCAAAAAAGGAATGACTAATACCTAATCTTTTTCCTGTTACAACAGATGATTTTTAAAAAAAAACAAAAAAAGAAAACTCCCTCTAATTAAAAACCTCTACTAACTTACAAATACTTGCTGTTAGTATAATATATAGGTATTATCAATATATTAAATGATTTTGTAGATACAGGGCCAAAGTAATACTACAGTGTAGTTGATACAAGATGAATGGCCAAGATACAGCTTGAAATCAGCCATACAGAAGACATAAGGGATTTGGATTTATGATATATGTGTGAGTGTACATGTATTTTTAAAATTCTATCGCATTTAATAGAAAACATTGTCTCAAGAGTACAAAAATATTGTATTGTTAGTAAAGATAATACATATGTAATATACATTCTTGCTGCAGTAATCAACGTCATCATATGGAGTGTGCGTATGTAAAAGAATTCATGGGTCTCTTAAGTATATTAACATCAAAATATTACTATTAAAAGGTGTTTGTTTCTTTTTTTTAACATAAATATTTTGACCATAAATTTACAAGAAAACTGAATCTGGAACATTATCAATATGGTAAAAACAGGTTTGACAACATAGTTTTCAATAGAGCTCCATTGTTTCAAGAATCTATCCAATATGTATGCATGCTAAAAAAACTACTATGCAAGTAAGTATTAATGAATAAATATCTATTGAAAAATAAAAATAGAAATAAATGGTTGTAGAGATATCTTTGCAACACAATTTAAAATGCAAGAGATTTTTCCTAGTCTTAAATGATTTTTCCAGCAGAGGAGAACAAACCTGTTGTGGGTGTGTACGACAGAAACTGACATTCAAAAATCAATATTTTCGACTGCCTACCAGTGCACATCAGAGAAAAAAAAAAAAGAAAAAAAGAAAAGATAGAATTGATATGAATTTGGAATCCTACCATACATGCAGCATCATTTTCTTAGGATGAAAACCGACCTTTGGTACAGTTAGTGGTGATTCATTTCACTTACCCCATGATTTCTCACATTCAACATTGTTGTAAAATAGCCACTTGTCACAATTTGTTTCAAAAACTGAACACTCAAATATGGTCTATTGACAAACGCAGAACAAACTGTTTGAATAACCAAATAAAACTAATGAAATTTTACGTTGTCATAACTAGAAAATAATACGCAACGAGTATAAAATTTTCCAATTCGTGTTCTAGTATCAGACCTCAAAAAGTAAGCAACTACGCATAGCTGAGAAAACATGAAGAGAATGGCATCAATCTTTTTGACTGAGAAAAAAAGGCTATGAAGAAAAGAAAAAAAGAAGAAAAAAAGAAAAACAAAACGGGACATGCAGGGGATCCAGGGTGATACAACATTCATTAATCTTTTATAAATGATTTATTCAATAGTCCCTGGCTGGTCTGGAGGAAACCAGACGGAACAAGTGGCCAAATATTTCACGCAAAAAAGGCAGCCTTTTTTTTCAAAAGCCTTTCTCTGCGCTTTTCTGAAGTTTTTCTATGAGGTTAAGATTATGCTGTTTACAGGTTCTTGAATGCTTCATGGTACAAGATGATTACAAAATTAAAAAAGAGCATTAACAAAAAGTTAATCAATGCTTTAGAGAATAAAGAAAAAGTTTGAAATGTTTTTGGTATCATTAATGCACATTGCAGGAATGGCATGAACTCAATCTGATGAACATATTATCATTGAAGTGATGTTTAAACCCAACAAAATACATACAAAAGAGAAGTGAAGATGATCATTAGTTTAGAAACAATTATGCAAAAAGGAGCCTTTGAATAATCTCAGATCAACTGAACGAAGACATACGGTTATTCTATTTAGGATAACATAAGGCCATTAAAACTAAAATTCCTACAGCGGTTTTATAAGAAACAAAACATTTGTGGCTGGAATATTTTTTCTAATTAAACATTTTTCAACCGAAAATGGAACATCTCCAATAATAAGATAAGTTTGATATTTTTCTATCACTAATGTGTTGGGGTTTTTTCAAGAATGCTAATCAATCTAATCGTCATCTTGATTGATTCATTAATTTTGAAAACATTAAAAATGAAATCAGTATTCCTCTTTCTTCATAACATGGAAAGAGAGAACACTTACTAAATTATGTAATTAATTTTAAACAAAGTTAATTTGATGATTATAGAACTAGTAAAGTACATTTGTCATTTGATATTGCATTGAATAAGCTTTTTCCCCCCCAGAAATGAGTCTTGAAAATTGGTATAATGTAGGGAAGGTGGTCCCAATCAGAGTCCAGCTGACGTGCAGTGGATGTGTGATCTATGGAAAATTTATGAAGCAAAGCAAAACAGTTAAATTTATTCAAAGCAATAATCATAATTCATGTATTTACGCAAGTTTTTCTTTCATGAATACTCACAATACTTTTTATTTGTGCACTGTTTTCATCGAGTGTGCAAAGGTGTGAAACTTAGCAATCAGGACCACTTTCCTTGCATAGTGCCCAAAGATATACTCTGCATCCTACAGACCAAAGGTTACTTTAATTTTACACATACACACATATATATATTTTTAAAAAAACATTTTGCAAGTCTAAATAGGGGTACGTCATTGAGGGATAGAGCTTTCCGCAACACTGAGAAACACAGTAAATCAGAGCACAACATTATTTATAGATATATTTTGCATCAATTTGTTCACTACATTGGTGCATGATGTCGTGTGTAAAGCTAACGTGTGTAAAGCTAACGTGTGTAAAAACTAGAAAAGCAGCATTGAAACAAGTTGCAGCAATTATTTGTGTTCACAACATTAAAGTAAAGTGTATCTAGGCAGCAATTTTTCTTCAAATCATAAATACAACAGACAAGGTTTGTCTATTTAATTTTTTACTTAACTTTTCTTGTTGGCGAAAAAGATGTTTTAAAACAGGATTGAAATTATGTAAAAACTTCCTGAAGTTCATAAAATTGTGAATCCTAAAACTTTTGATTAATCGTTGGTCATTATCAAGAATGAATGTATTGTGTGAACTGTAAAGTTTTAAAATTTTGCTATTGTTGATCTTGGCGTTTGTGGTGTGTTAAAGGCATTTAAATAATTGGCGATCTTTTGGTTTCGGTCGACATCTCTCTGACTTGGTGGCTTCATCGCCGAAACTTAAGTATGGAAGGATGGAAAGCAACAACGCTTTTTTTCGGGACTTATTGCTGAAGTAAAGTTGGATGTCAGATTTCTGAAATTAGATTAAAATTAGAATTATTTTAAATCTATTTGCGAAATATTTGCACTTGATACAACCGATGACGGTTTAGATTCTTTAGAAGTGTTTCCATTTATGCAATCCTTTCTAAATAATCAAAATACTTTTTTCAAAAGAATATTACAATGTAAAAATTCATATCCAACTTGATTACGAAAGACATATGTTATAGAGGGAACGAATCAGAGGCTTGGAAGTTCAAATTTAATTCTAAAAACAATGGTATGTGAAAACTAGGTTTCTTTTATTTACAGTTATTCTTTTTCCTTCAGCTCTTTACTATATAAAAACAAAAAAGCTTCAAACCTAACACTTCAGAAGCTACCCATCTTATTTTTTTTTTTTAGACATTATCTGCAGTAATAATGAAGAATAAATAATAGTAGTAATATGATGATAGTAATAAATAGTAATAATAACAATAAATAGTAATGTATAATAATAATAATAATGATAAATAATAATGAATAGTAAAATGATAAATAATAATAAATAGTAATATAATAGATAACAATAAACAGGTCGGGTTATTTGCTAAATAGAAACCATCATGTGACCAACATCTTTTGGCAGCATGCCGTGTTGGGGAAGATCAAGTGAAAAAGGGGTGGTCAATGAATAATTTACTTCTCATCATTTGCTAGGCAGGGACACTCAAAGTCTGAAATCTCAAAAAGCAAGAATGAATGCCACTAGGCACGAACTAAGGGATCAATTTAGCAAAAGATTTCATTGTAAATTGAACACTTCACTAAAAACCTACTAAGAAAGGAATTTCCAGAAAACAAAAAAAAAACCTGAACACTTTTTTTATACATAGTAAGGAATAAATCTAGACGTTTTCAGCCCTCTATATCCATTGTACACATAACACATATATACATGGCCAGCCAGATAACTTCAAAACAGAGGAAACCTATGTTGACAGTTATAGTTGATGGTTCCTATTAGCTATATAAATAACAACAAATCTACTTATATAATGAGCCAGGTGATGGACAATATTTTCTGTCTGTAACATTAGTCAGAGTAAAGAGAGACATAAACTTTGGTAACCCTGTTAGCTTTTGAATGTACTACACCAGGAATGATAAGCAAGCATTTCACCATTGGACCATAGACCTATTAATAAACTTTAGTGAAAATGACACAGTAATAGTTAGTAGCTGCTATAGTATTAGAAGTAGTAGTCATATTACTCACAATGTAAACAAAACTGGGTTTTTTTAACCGAATCATCATCCAACATAAAAATAAGTGATTTAAAAAGATCTTTAATGTTGGTAATTATTTGAAGTCACAATTTTTTCAAATAATATTGATGTGTAAAACTCATTTAAAACAAATAAGACAATTTAATCTCGATTCCGAGTTTTTCTATGTTTGTAATTATTGGAATCTTCCAAGCCAGGAAATAAACCACACTGTCTGTAACATATGTCATGGGAGATAACTTAAATGCCACTTGTCAAATAACCCCCCTTACCTAGCTGGGTTTTTTTTTTTTTGTCAAGGTGTAAAAGAATTAGGGTTTATTATGGTTGAACATAAATGAAAAAAAAAGAAAAAAATTCAGAGCAACAATGTTCTTGATATTTTTTTCTCGCTAAGTACAGTACAATTGCAAAATTATCCATTACCACTGTCATCTTTTGATGGCACGGTTAAACTTGAACTAGTATTAAACATCAAATTAAATAGATACCTGGTTTTAATGTTGGACTAGTTTCATTCAATTATGTTCCCTTAATTATTCAGGCTTTCCATCCTTCTGTACTTAAGTTACAGCGATGGTTTCACCAAGTCAGAATGATGGCAACCGAAACCAAACGATCACTTATCAGACAAGTCTTTCTGGAAAAAGTCTTAGCATCAAAGTAAAGAAATTGAGAAAATGCATTCTTCACATTTTAGGAAATTACAGGAAATCCATTTTAACAAGTTGAAAATTACCAGAGAAAATAGTATGAAGGGTATTTTTATATCTTTAAAACAATTGGTCTGGTTAGTCACTCAATAGAAACCGTCACATGACCATCTTTTGGCATTAGTGAGGGTGATCAATTAAAATATTGGAAAAAAAAGGGTGATCAATGAATAAGTTACTTCTCTTGCCTTTTGTTGGGCAGTGATCACTAAAAAAAAGTCTGGATTTTCAAAACCTTAAAAAAGCGTGAATGCTGTCATAGACAAACTAGGGATCAATTTAGGATAAATTTACTTTGCAAGTTGAACCACCAACTAAAAACCTATTTGGGGAAATTTAAAAAAAAAAAAAAGTTTTTACTAAGCATAATAGAATAAATATTTCGATTTTCGGCCTTCTAGCTCCATTGGTGCGGTCTATATGCGTGATACATAAACAAGTACATACATCGCCAGTCAGTCAGACCAACATCAAAAATGAAGAAACCTAAGTTAATAGTGTTGGTTGTCGCTTCCTAATACAGAAAATCTACGATTTCTATTGCGTTGCGCAGTTATATTACCATAAGACATTATTAGACAAGACCATAAACCCCGATGCAAACGTTAAATAAACTACACCACAAATTGTACAACGGATAATATCAAGATTAATTCAAAACAAAATTCACAGCATACTAGGAAAGCATCCGACACTATTTTTTCCTATAGGGAAAATAGTACAAAAATAAAAAAATACAAAAGGCAAAGAATACAGGAAAGTAAATCTAATCTACCATTAGGGTTGTTTTTTTTTTTTTGAGGCCATGTGTTGTAATCAAAGATTCGGTCAATCTTCAAGAAGATGATTATTTACTTAATAGAATTCAAAAAGGTGTTATCAAGCAGTGTTTTCAATAGAAGAAAAAAAAACGGTCGGATCATAGATATGTTTTCATTTGAGAAATAAATCCTACTACGTAAATTCTCCATTGAGTAATGTGGTGGATGTGAACTCAGCATTTTTTAAGAATGTTTAGAAAACAAATAACAAGTCGCTTAAGTAAAATAAAATTTAGACCATAAATTAACAATTTATTTTATGCTGTGTATGAAAATAACCTATTATTTGGCTAAATTAGCCTGAGACTCAGAATAAGAATATCATTCACAAAATTAGAAATTCGGTCGATATTTAAAAATAAGATTCTAGATAAGTGAATTAGTGAAGTTAGAAAACACTGAACAGCAGTAATCTGTAAGGAAAATTCAGAGATATTGTAACGAAGACATTCAATATGCTTAATCAAATGTTTTTTTTTATTATTCAGGTATTAGGTAAGTAAGTTATATATTTCTCAGTTTTTTGGGGGGGAGGGTGAAAGTCAAACTTACAAAAATAAGAAAGATACAAGAACTGGACTTGAGCTTTCCGGATTATAGATTCAACTCTACTTTCTGAATCAATCTACTTCATTCATGTTCAGTGTAAATCTCTATTTGACTTGTTCCTAATGAAAAAAGGGGTATTGATGCATTCAGAAATTTAAAGTGTTCTAACGACGTACTTACAACTAAACTGAAAAGCAAACAAGAAGTGATTTCAGTTGAAAATAAAATGCCATAACTGCAGCTATATTGAACAGAAAAAAAAGTAATTTTTCAACTGAAAATCTATAATTCCTCATTAATGAATTGATTAGTTGGGGTGGGGGGGAGCAGCCGAAACAATGATTCTCTTCATCACGATTCAAGTCCGATTTTGGTCAATTGGTAAGAAAAACAGAGTTATCACAAAGAGAATTTTGGAACGCAGAAATTTGGATAACACGGACAATATGAACTATTTGCTTCTTTGGTACATTATAGAATTACGGGTTTTAAAATAATCTGTACAAAGATTCCGTTAAGCAAAACTAGGTATTTTTTTTCATGAAAATGCACTATTTTTTTTTCTTTTACTATAAATTGAATGAATAAAAATATTACTTTATTGCTATATGAAATTAAAATATCACTCATTTCATTTAGAATAAAAGATGGGAGAAAAGGGGTAAGGTAGTTTATTGATGGGGCAGTAATGGGACTTGAATAGTTAAATAAAAGGGTACGAAGTAAGGGGAGGAAGGAGAGTTAGATACTTTACTGAGGGAGAGGAAGAGGAAAAACGAAGTTAGGCAATTTAATAGGAGATTCGGAAGTGAGACGACAGAAAAGATAGTTAGGTAGTTTACCGAGGGAGTAGGAAACTAATCCATGTTTGTATAACATTTATGGACCAGCAACGAAGGTTGGACGGGATAACAGACAGATTGAGAAGATACAGGCATAGGATGAGAGAAGAGCAGAGACATTAAATCTTAGTAGTTAACACCCGTGGAATTTCCGTTGGCCCACTTAAAATAAAGAGAGACAATTTTACACATTCAAATGCAAATTTCTAAATTCATTACCTTCCCTCAGCCAGTTTAGGTTTGCGGCCATTATGCTATTTATTTTAGAAAAACTCTTTGACACCATTAATGGTCTTTCCAAGGATGTAAGAAATAAATAAGAAATGTTTTTAAAGTACAGGTGACGTGGCCCCTAAAACGATGTACAATTTCTCCTACAGAGCAATATATTGCAACATTTTCACATATACTCCAATGATTATGGTCCCGAAATACTTACCCCGACCCCTAACTCTAACATGATGTACCACTATCAGTAATGATAGCAATGTTTTGATCATATATTGCAGCACACTTATCAATGGTATGTTACACTTTGAATCGTATCAAAATGAATTGATAAATACTGCTTTGAATTCGGGACCACAGTCATTGCAGTACAGTAAGGGATGAGATGCAAAAATAAAGCACTACTGTAAGCTCTGTAGGAGTGCCTGCAGTTCTTTTCTGGGACCAAACAATGCAACTCATCGCAGAAAAGAAAAAAAAACACACACGTACACCCACACTACTGCTTTGAAAAATCTGGCAAAATGCCATCGGAATCACTTGTTGGCAGTACAATAGTCACGTGATCAAATCCACATTCCCCTCCAAAACGTATAAAATTATTTCCTTCTAAAGTTTGTTTTTTTTTTCCATTTTTTATCCAGCTACGACGATTGAATGATGAAACCGAGATTTTATGAACTTCTGACATTGTTGTTTCAAAAATATAACCTATTTTACTCTTCGTAATCAAGCCTGGGTGGGATACTGAATGATGTCATCAACATCATCAGATGAAGAAGGCGTTGACTGACTTGACAAGAGATGGCCTAGACGGGATAGTTGATGATGATAAATTTACCATCATACGAGAGGCCAGACCACCATCTTTCTACTACTTACTGGTATGAATACATCTATGGCTAACTACCCAAGGTGCACTAATCTAAGATATTGGTCAAAACAAGGTCAACGTTTTTATATTTTGAGTTGTGTCAGGAGGAGGAGGTATTCCAGCAGGTGTGAACATACAGGGAAGCAGAGAATGAATGGGGGAATACTACTTCTGACATGCTTGAAGGAGAAATCAAAATAAAATAAAAAGTGCTATGAAATGAGATTGCTTTAAAATCTCATTTCATATATCAACAGAATATATATATATATATATATATATATATATATATATATATATATATATATATATATATATATATATATATAACGACGCTTGATAAATAATTTCAAGTGAAAAAAATTGATCTACATGACTTCACCATAGGGTGCGGCATTTATTTAAATCAATTCAGTTTTCTGACCACATGGCAACATGAAGAAAAAAAAAAAAGATAAAACAAAAAGATCCAATATTTTGTTTTTGGATTATGATTTTTTTAAATTAAAGATTAAACTTACTTTAGAGAAAATTCACATTTTTTTTACATCAAATGAATTTTGAATGTTAGGGAAAAAAACGAAATTTAATTCAAACGAACGAAAAGATATTTTTGCAGTAAGGTTGCAAATCCAAACGCATTCATTTTTTTCATGCTAGATTAAAAAGATTTAATTAGAAAGGCTGCAATAATTCACTTGTTTGATTAATTGATTTTTTTTAATTGTTGTGCAACCACTGAGTCGTTGTGTTGCAGGAGAAAAATTTCATTGGAAGCGCCCTTAATAATTATCTCCCTTGGAGGCTGGCTTGATGCGCAACTGGCCTAATGGTTAACAGCACGGAACATAGAATAATCAGCGAACCAAGTCAAAACTCCGACAGTTGATATTCACTTAATAATTATGGGTAAATCTTCAGTCTTAATCGACTTGAACTCGAGAAATATTCAGAATTAATTTTATGCTAAAAACTATACAGAAAAGTAACTTCTAAATCAAAAGCTGATACAAATCCAGAGTTTGAGTCTCATTTGGTCTCATTTTTGAAATGGGATCAAATGGAAGGTTCGAGAGAATGGGACCTTAATTGAATTGATAAGTTCAATAACAATGGAATGATTAATTTTATCTGATTAACATAGGCTATTAGTCAAAGTAAGACATACTGTCTTATGTTCCCATGTGATATCAAATATATCCCAAAATGATCGACCGAAGATACATATGTTATACAGGTTGGAATTTAAGGTGTGAGTATTTTATAAATTTTGCATTAGTATGATAAGCTAGTTTCTTATGATAGGTAGGTTGTTTTTAAACGTGTAGGTAGAAATAGAAATTACTGTTATAAATTTGTCTCTAACACCAGGATGGAATTAAGTGATACTAGCAGAATTTAGATATTTTAATGTAGTTAACAAGAAAAAACATTATGTTAATTTATCAGGGAGAGTGGTTCAGCAAATATTTCGAAAAAAATAAACTTAAAATACCTTAAGTTGATAGAAGTATTCATCTTAAATTCATAACATTCATCTTAAGAATGTAAGTTTCAAATTTCGTCTATTTATCTCATTAATTGTACTTTTGCTTTAACGTTTTTTAAATTTTCAATTCTCAAGATAACAACAATAAATAATTAAGATCTCTAGGCTCATTTTTTTGTAACATTTTGTTGACAATTCTATAAATAGTAGTTTCACAAATATAATTTTGAAAATGTCCTACATAGAAATAATAACTCTCCTCTCACTATGTGTACGAGAGAGAGAGAGAGTGTGTGAATCAACAATGTCTTAGAGACGTTATCAGCAAAAACTCGTAATGACAACTAATGCTGTTAAAAGTTTAAAAATAAGGTCTGAAGTAAACGATATCTGAATAAAAGACAAGGAATAATACAAGTGGGAAAAGAAATAGTATCAATTTCAAATTTGCTTATTCATTATTTTCCTTAAACAAAACTGTTGAATGGCATGATGAAGCAAAATCATAACACGCAATGTAAAAACCAAAATAAGAATACAAAAGAGTCAATCATTTTCATAGAATAAAAACTAAGAGCAACAGTTTATAAAGTGGCCATAATATCAGGGATTAATTTATAACATATTTCAACTGATGAAGTATTCCTCCATTTTGTGGCCACTATAACAAGCACCTGGTTAAAATCAAAAATCAGGTTAAAATAGTCTTTTTCGTACCCTACCAAAATGTCCATAACCGGTTGGAATTAATACGAGTTTATTTTAGATCGAGACGATCTTTGCTTTTTGTATGGCTTTCTACCTTATTTCTTAATATAAATTATTCTGGAAAGAATTAGATGCATTTCTGTAATCATTTCAGCGAGTACAGATATGATACCTTGATTAGTGCGGTTAATTCGTTCCAAAATACTCCGTACTGTTCAAAACTACATCGTTCATGGTCTTATAATTAAATGAGTAAGTTTTTCCAAATTTACATCACTTTTTCACACTAATTGAGGTATTCCTGTACTTGACAATTCAGTTTCTTGGAAAATAGTGAAAAAAAAAAAATTCAACTTAATTTCCGGTAGTTACAAAAATCTTGGTCTGGTGGGGATTATTGAAAAAGATCTAGAATCCCAATGAATAGAATGAATATTTATGTTAATCTCATTTTAACATAGTAACATTAATATTTTCATTTTGGATGGAATAGTAAGACTGAGTCTGTCATTCATTGATGAATTTTTGCATAAGAAAAACAAATATTCTTTTCACAAGATTAAATCTACGTAATCCTAGACATAGACAGTATTTAGTAACATATGTAAATAATAATTTAGTGGAAGTAAATAGGAGAAGACTGAATATTAGAAAAAGTATTTTTTAGAAGGGTATGAAATAGATTACAGGAATATGTAGTGCTATCTACAAAATGTAAATGAGTTTTTGAAAAAAATCATAATGTTAATAACACCATTGCCAACGTTAATGTACGATTTGGATATTGTATAAAAACGATTATTTGATGTGTGCTTTTAGATGCAAATTGTATACTTTTCCACACTAAAATAAATGTTTTAAATGTTTCATATTTTAAAGGATTGTAACACTGAACAGACCTACAAGGTAGTCGTAATATCAGGGATCAATCTGCTTTACATCTCATCTTATAAACCGATCCCCCTTTTTGTAACCACTTTGTAGTTGTGACGACCTGTTGTAGAACTAAAAAAAACAAGACACTGAACAGTTGAATAGTAAACAAAAATGATATAAGAGAATTTTTGAAAATATAAATTTGAAAATATTTTCAGTACTTTTATTGTCTAAAAGCAGATTTTTAGTCATTGTTTAATTTTTCTAAGTCTTTTTTTGTTTACTAAATCACTGAAGATAAAAATCATAACAGTAATAACGACAGCATTTACATAAAATAGAATAACCATTTTGTAAGCATATCTCTTGTTTATTACTTATAACATTTACTGCAGTGACTCACACACACTTAACTAATTTTAATAATAACGAGAAGCAACAAGGTGGTCGAAATATCAGTGATCAATCTGAAATTATTCTTATGTAGTAAATAACCCCCGCACTTTGTGACCACCATGCTTGAATATCGCGTTTGATATCACTATCATTACTATGAGATTAAGAAGACTGAAAGAGAAACATAATTCACGGATCAAATTCTTAATATTTAAGAAGATCACATCTCGCATTTCAATAACTTTATCTCCCCCCCTTCGTTTTTAGAAGTTGGAAAGATTGTTTGGTTTTCTTTTCTTTTTGGAGCTAAGAAAAATTCTAATAATAACACCGAACTACTTGACTACTCTCCTGGGTTAAAAGATGGTGAAAATAAAATGGTAAATAAATAAAACAAGACATTCGCGAAGGAACAAATATACTTACTGACAATCGTTCATAATTTCCTCCTGTGACCGAATCTGTACAGGGGCAAATTTTTCCACCTTTTCTTCGAAATTGCAAAAGCATTTTGTAATTTTCTCATCGAATGTATTGACGAGGTCTTCGAGCGAGCCCGACACTGTTTCGCCGAAGTGATTTTCAACAACCAAATTGTTGTCATTTTTCTCATTTGGTCCTTTAGAAGGCTTAGGGTTCTTGTTGGAGTTTTCCACATCTGTGACTGTCTGGAAGTCGTTAAAATCGTTCCATTCGTCGCTTTCGAATGTGGCTAGGGGAGCCTCGAATTGTAGTTCCGCCATCTTAAGGCCCCGCATCCTCAGCACGAAGTGACGACGGCCTTCACCTTCGTAGCAACAAAAATGGAGAGATAGAAAGAAAAGAGAGGCTGCACACAAGCAACAATTTTCCTCTCGATTTTTGGAGAAAAATTATAATTATTTTCTCCTTTTTACTCTCCTGTATCCCTCTACTTACTTTTGCCTCTTTCAATGGCAAAAAGTTGACTGTTGTTTTCCATTAAAACTAACCTTTCCTGTTGCAAATAAATCCGAACTGATTTTCTATGATAGCTCTGACCGAAAAATGTCGCGTCGTCTGCTTTTCATTGAAGTACTGTAGCTCCGCCTCGTCTTTTAAATAAAATGAGCTCCGCCCTCACCTGTGTTATTATTATTATAATTATTATCCTTTATCCTTCAGTATATTTAGTATTATTATTATTGCTGTCGTCGTCGTTGTTGTTTGTAGTAGTAGCTGGTTTTATGCCTTAAAAGCAAATAGGTGCACTAGTAACAGATGAGTTAGTAGCAGCAAGTAGTAATTTAAACTAATGATTATAATATGATCATTATATAATCATTATATAAAGTTAATTATAATAATAGTATTTGGTTGCCAAAAAATCTAGTAGCTGTGACTGATAATAAATCCAAAAATAGTAGCTGTAATATCAATATTTCTGCAATACAGCTATCTCAATTTGATGCAGGTAGTTGCTTTTATAAAAGGGTTCTGTTAGTATCAACTTGCCAAGGTAGAATTAGTACTGCATCAGGATTTTGCAAATTGATTAGTTTTGTTTTATTTTTTTAAACAATGCAAACAATAATCAATGGAAAAATTATCTTCATTGATGAATTATAAAAGGAGATGAAAAATCAGAAAAAGGTATTCACAATCATTCATTCAGTTTAGCTTGTGGATGTTGATAAGATTGTATCTTGGCAGGGCTGTTTTATCATTATTCTTGACTCATCCTCCTTTCAGTTCAGCCTGTGTGCTGCTGCACCAGTTCGATAATTTATCCATTCATTCACGTGATCTTAAAGCTACAAAGGGGTGGAGTATTGAATTCTAATCAGGCTAGTATATTGAGACAGCCACCTGAACCTGGGTAATAATTATAGCTTAGTGAAGCCTGTTTTGACTGTAAAAACAATCATTTTATACAGGTACATAGATCTAAGCACATTTTCTTGATGTAATATTTTCATTGCTATTTTCTTTGTAATTATTTGAGCAATTTTTAATACTCAGCTTTATTGCATTCATTATTTCAATTACAACAAGGTGAAATGTCTTGTACTTGGTATTACAGTAGTAATGGTTTTAGATTGTCTAAATATTATTGGGGCAGATAAGTTACTTGGTATTGGACAAAATGTAACAAGTTCTGCTGGTCCTCTATGGTTACAAGGTTAGTGAGGTTTATTACCTTTCAAGTAGAGAGAGAATTATTACTCAGAAAAAAGACCTTTCCTTAGCAATCAATTAAGTATTCTTAAAATTTACACTGATCAATTTTTAAAAAAAGATTTTCCGCTTGTACTCAAGGTGTCGTGGAGAAGTGGAGTTAGCATTATTTTATCTGTCCATTTTTTATTTTCCTTTATTTTACTTGAATAATTTTATCATAATCCACTTCTGGCTTGCAAGGCCTGTCAAGGCCTCACCAGGAATACATTAATTGTACATTTTGGGAACAAGCTCCCTATTCTGTCCACCGTCAGTTTCTCTCAACACTGGATAAGGAGTTGGACTCATTTTGAATTCAGAGTTGTCTGTCTCCTGAACTGGTTGCCAACCAAAGCTGGAGAGCCCAGTCTGCCCTGCTATTCAACTACAGCTGGGGGAGAAGAGATGGATTCATGCCTTTCCTACCCGCACACTGTCACAGCCAGAGTTTGAACTCATTTTGCTGATTCAAGTTTTCATGCTGCTAACCATTAGGCCACTCACAACTCCTTAAATGATCAGATGACTTTAATAATCGCTTTTGAATTGGAACTGATTTGGCTTCAAATGAAAATAACATTTTTTTATCTAATAATCATAATATGGGTGGCTTAACAATTAAGGATAGAGTTAGCACACCACGTTGGAAATTTGGCTGGGCCAACTCATGTTCACTTTGTACTAATACCCTTAGGAAAGGCATGATTCCACTTCTCCCCCCAATTATCAGTCAATAGCTGAGCAGTTGGAACCTTTTAGCCCTGTAAGGTTGTCAATCTCAGGCATTAGGTTTGATATCCTGTCCAAAGTGTTAAAATAGCAAGACTTACTTTGTTGGTTTGAATTATTTATGTGTCTTTTTTCTCTATAACAATTTTTGTCAGCATACATTGTGGCCTTTTTAGGGTGTCTATTGTATTTAGAAATATTGAACTTTGCTCTGAGGAAGTTTGCGCTTGACCTCTCATACATGTCACATTTAGTGTTTTTGTTGTTTTTTTCTTGGGATCGGTTTCTCCTGACCTATTCACTGAACCATGACCTTCCAGTGAACTCATCGGACAGAACCCCTTTAATTGATCTCATTATACTAAAGTAGATAAAAAAGAAAAAGAAAAAAGGTTACCAAAGGCAACAGGCACCTGGGCGAGGACAGAGTATATGGCGGCTGAAATGTGATAAAAACAACTAAGATGAGGAAACTAGTCAGAATAAATCAATGGATGCTTTATCACAGAAATCCAGTCAAGAATGATGGGTTTTTCTTCTTTGGTTTTGCTCTCTATGCATAATTTTTCAAAGTCTCATCTTCCACTTGTATTCAAGGTGTCGTGGGGAAAGGTAGAAGGCATTGTGTTATTTTGTCTGTCTGCTTTATTTTTCCTTTGTTTTACTTGATCAATTTTTTTATAATTTACTTTGCTAGACCTGTCAAAAAAAAGTGCTATCAACCATATATTTTAGGAACATGCTTCTCACTCTACCCACTGTCAGACTCTCATGGCACTGGATGAGGAAATGGATTTTCCCAGTTTGAATTCAGAGTTGTCTGCTTCGTGGTCTGGTTGCCAACTTAAGATGAAGAGCCTAGTCCACCTTGCTATTTATCCACTGATGAGGGAGAAGAGATGAATTCATGCCTTTCCCAAGGTCATTAGTGCAAAGTGAGTGCCAGCTGTCCCCGCCAATGTTTGAAGTCGGTGTATCGATTCCATTTCCAATGCTGGTAACTGTTAGGCCATTCACATCTCCCATCTCTTTGGCGATGAATATTGCATTAAATGGATAGGAAAAAAATAGCCACGTTGGAATATTTCAAAGTTTAATTTATATAATGGTAAGACTGTCTGATTATATAATCGCCATTTGATTTTGTGACTGCGTAAAGTAAAAAAAAAAAGATCTGCAGGTATTGCTGAATGCCAGTGATAAATAAGTCCAGCATTTATATCAATAGGACACACCCAAGTTGAGCCAGGCAGGGCTTCATAGCTACAGTTGAAAGGCTATGAAAGTCTGTAAGAGTATTTTAATGTGTTCAGCAGCTCAATCTACTGTTTAATTATTTATGTAAATTAAACATTTAAATCCCAGGAGTTATCTGCATTGATCACCGATAAAATGAGTGTTTGACTAAGGAAATAAAATAGTTTGATAGTGTCATAATGTTTGCATGATAACAAACAATTTATAAGTTGAATATTAAAATATAACAATTTCATTTATATTCCTTTTATATCTGTTTATTATATACATTGTTTCCAAGAGACAAAAGTAGTGTTTTTCCAGCTGAAAGTGATTACAATAATTTCTATACTGTACATACAGTAAATAAAACAATTATTTAAAAATGCATATTTTTCAGTATAACTGTCTTTATTTATTAGATTAGAATAACCCCTTGCATATTTTTTTGTTGATAAAATGTTTTTTCAAGATGATATGTTTGACTTATCACTTTGGCTCACTTGGTAAGGAAGCTGTCTACCAATCAGTCAGTTGTGATTTCAAATCACAGTAGGGAAATATTAATTTAATATATCAGTCAACTCCAGCCTCCATCTCGGACTGTAGTTTGACAAAATTGGTTATTAGATTAGATCTAAAAGCTCTAATCATTTTTTCTTTCTTTTCTGATGTCATTTGTCAGGTACAATGAGTTTACAAGATAATGAGGACTATCTGACCCTATGGAAATCCCTTGAGTGTTGATAGCTAAAATATCATCATTGCTCTTGTGAATACATCTCTACAATTAAAGTACATACTTTTGTTTAAGTGATTTATTACCTATGGATTGTATCTACATCAACTATGATAACATACAAAGGCACATGAAACTAGTATATCTGTGGTTATTGTTATCACTGATCACTTTTGTTATCGGTCTATATTCATATAGTCTACTACTACTTAATTCTTCTGCCTCTGACCTCTGAAGGAGGAGTAATGAATGAATGACAAGTTATTATTGCTGTTATTATTATTTACTGATTACTTTAGCTATCTATCTATACTTTAACTCATTTTTAGGTGTCAGACTTTTGAGGGAGGAGTAATGATTTAAAAATAGTTATTGTAGACAGTCACAGTACGCAAGCTCACTCAATGGCATCTTACAGCAGGTTAAATAATCCCACGAGAGAGTGTCTGTAAATTATGCATACTCAGTAAGGTCCTTTCAGACTCAGGGTGAGAACTTTCTCATGATATATTTTGTCGGCCACTTCTCGGTGGTTATCAGAAAATCGATTACACATTCATGAATGTGTGTGTTTATGCGTGTGTGTGTGTGTGTGTGTATGTGTATATATGCGAAAACATTTGAAAGCCTACAAGAGAGAAAGAGAAGAAAGAAAGACGTCACAAGACACTATCAATTACCACCACTTCCCAACGTACAACCTCTCAACTTAGGACCGTCAGTATATAAAACTGGAATGCATGGATATGAAAAATTCATATAAATATAAAAGTTACACTAAATGAAAAAATATAAGTCAATATAAAAAAATCACTTGGTTGTGTGTATAGGAGCTAATAAAATTCAAGAGAGTATATATATCATTCTTGTGCATTGAAAAAAAACTTTTCATTCTATGTAAAGATCATAGATACATATTACACTAGGTTCTACCAGTGTTGTAATATTCCTTCCTACCATAAAAAAGCTATTTCTCCCATTCAGCACGCAAAACATTCTTAAAATCTTGGAAAATATGTTAGATTTCACAAGTTTCCCTCCAAAATAAAGCCAGCAACACATCAACAGCAGTAGCTTTTCAATGTCCATCGTTGAACAAAGACCTTCTGCTGCCAACAGATAACAGTGATGATTCAAAGATAATGGTTGCAGTAAGTTGTCTACCAACAGGTCACTTCAGACAGTGGAATATTATTCATCAATTTGACACACCTTTACGCACATATCATCCTACAGCGAAATATGCCACACATGCACAAATACACACACATACAATGTCTTAAACAATATACTTTCTACAGTTTTTGGTCAAATCCTTGACTAAATACAATTTTTTTTTACCTACCTTTCATTTCTAAAATATGATTATGTATTTGTTTTTCTATTTCATTTTAAAGATTTCTAAGGGAATAAAAGCAGTGTTACCAATTTAGATGTTTTTTTGTTTTGCTATTTTGAATTTGTAAGTCATGTTGACAATATTTACATTTTTTTGATTTTTTAATTTTTTCATGATTTCAAATCCAGTGCGGCCAATTAAGATCGGTTTTTCTCTCAATTTTCAAATTTGAGAGTGACATCCTGAAAAATTACATCTAAATTGACAACATTGAATGAAAAACCTAAAGCTGTCGATGTGGTAGTTTTTTTTTTTGTAAATTATAGCCGACAAACATTTCAGAAAAAAATGATGTACAACAATAACTGATTACACAGGCAATAAAGAGGTAACTAAACTTCAAAGTCATTTCTATGATTTCCCTAACATTATGCGGTTCTGATGCTGGAAAATTTGCATCAATTCAATAAATTTCTGGCAGATCTGTTTCTTTATTAGATATTTATTAAGGTCAGTTCAGCATAGGGAGTCCATTGCCAAAATTCATAAAAGGAGGATATTGCAGACTGAAAGGGGGGAAACGTGTTGACTGCATGGTTGGTTCACTGTGGCTTATCAACAGTATTGACATTGGCAACAATGAGCATCTGCTTCAAACAAGGCATTTGCACCCACTGGTCATCACCAAGGACAAGGGAGTTTGTAAATTAGAACCTTATTGTCAACAAAGGATACAATTGTTTTATGCAGCCCTAACTAAACGTTACTTTATGAAAATACTTGTATTATTATTGCTTGCTAAATCATGTCAACCTGGGGTCATGTCATGTGTGTCTCTGTCAACAATCACCATCTAACATCATGGGTTGCACTTGCTTACACTACAAATGGCGGTGAATGCATTACCTTCTTGAGAAGTGTTATGCAACTTACTTATATTCCAAATATACCCTTTTAGGTATGGAATCAGCTTCTGTTCAACTATTGAGTCCCCTTGGCCGGAAGAGGGCCAGGTGTATACTCTGGCTAGAGGGAGTTAGGTTTTCACTGTTGGCTTATTCTTCAATTCCGATTACGCAGTTTAATCATTGCCATAGAATTATGAGCCGATTCAAAGTTGTGATAAAAAAGCAACTGAAAATTAGGATGAAGTTAAAAATATGGTCAAAATTGATGATAACTTATTGTACTTGTCTTCCAAGTGAGAAAGAGCTGCAAGAATTAGCATTTGAAATCCTGGGTTTTACCTGTAATCAAATTCCAGCCCTTCATACAAGCAGGTGATACAGAACTAACACAGTCTCTGAGCATACTGTCAATAAAAACTGTCAACATAGGAATTATTCTGTTTTCATGAGTTTTACCTGGCTAGCTATGTATGTAGGTATGATTGCATGTGCCATGTGTCAACCAATGAAGATAGAGGGCTGAAAATTTAAATATTTATTCCCTATTAAGTCTAGAAAAAACTTTTCTTTTTTCTTCTCTTTTTAAAAATTCCTCTCCCAAATAAGTTTTTTTGGTGGAGGAAGAGGGTAACAATAAAAGTTTATGCTAAATTGGTCCCTTATTTTGTCTCCAGGGGAGGGGCTTGATGTTTTTGAAAATTTGCACTTTTTGGTGATCTAACAAAAGAGAAGTAACTTATTCTTTGATAACCCCGTTTTCCAATTTTTCAATTGATCAACTCCAGTACGGCATTTCTGCAAAAGATGTTATTCACGTGGAAGTATCTATTGTGTGACTAAGCAGACTTTTTTCTTCAATTCATCCAACAATTCTTCTCTATTCTGTGTTTATTAACTTATATGTTCAACACACACACACACATATATAATAATAATTAAATAATTGTGTCATCCACAGACAGCTGTTTTGTTGTATTACAACTCTTCAGTGTGGCTATAGACTATCCATTATCTCATCCAGTACCACAAGGTTGGATCGAAACCTTCGCTTCAGAACCAGAGGCTGGCATCTTACCTCTGCCCTACACAGAACTGGACATTCAGTAAAGTTGAATTTAAGTGGTGTATTTATTCACGTATGAATTCCCTATCCACCAGTGCTCTATTCTTGAGTTGGAAGAGCATTGCATAAGCTTATAATGAACGAGTTACCTCACTTAAAGAGTGCTCAACCCTGAATAAGGGAGCGTTAATTATAATAATGTGTATATAAACACATATATAAATATAAATATATAAGTAAATTGAAATAAGCTAATGAACAATGAAGAGGATTTGGCAAATACTTTTACACCAGATAATCTTGGTAATATCTTACAAAAATTTATTATTTTTGTTTTTCAATTTATAATTATCCTAACTCTTTAATTATCCACAAACATTGTAGACCTGTTATAACACAGAAGTCAGGGTCCATAATTTTCTACCGTATTATATGAGTCTGCATTGTAACAAATTTTCAATTTTCACAAACCTTGATCCAAGTTACTCCCCCCAACTTCTCCAAGACTGACCCTTGTAGTTTGTGCAGAAATGAAGAGAAAAACCATGTGGGTGGGGTTGGGGTGAGGTGAATCCAGCAGGAAGACAGTAATGAATATGAAATTTTTTAAAAAGTCATGACAGATGGTTACATTTGGACAAAATTTTCGAACATACATAGCAAGTTGGAGTTTGGCAATAAGTAATCTTTTTAATGACACATGGAAGAGAAATGGTTGATGAGTTTCATTTATTGACAAATGTTCTTGTCTGATTTATTTCATTTTTTTCAGTTGCTGCAATCTTTTTTCAGTAGGGGTCTTCTTATTTTTGTATTTAGATATTATTTTGAGTGCCAAATTTAACATTTTGAAAATTGGGGTCCATGCTAAAACCGCGTTATAAGCGATTTCATGTTATATCGAGCCACATTATTATGGGTCTGCAGTGTAAATGAAAGACAATGTCCATCCATATATATGAGTTTTAGGAAGTAGAGGTACATTAAGGTTTGAAGGGCTGAGGTTCAGAAGGGAAGGAAGGAGGTAGGTGCTAAAATCCACCCCCAATGGAAATTGAAAAATAGGGGAATGCCTCCCTGCCCCACCTTCTATCGCTGGTATGTATTATGAGAATAACACATTTTAATGAGTTCACATATACGATACTTTAATCTTTAGCAGAGTGACGTTTTCATCTTAGACTTAAGGCTGGGAAGCGACACTTCAATCCAAGGCAGAGTGCACAGATACTCTGATCTGAGGCAGGAGTGCTGATCAACGTGTAATCCATAAGTAAATTAATAATACCGTCATTCTAGACGGATGCCGTGCTAGTCTCAGATATAATACAGTATTTTGCACCGTACAAGCTGTCTGTAGCAACACCCAACTCCTCACTTCTGGCTCTATTCCACCAGCCCATCTTCTCTTTCACATCAGCCTTCCAGCACAAACAACTAACGGTGCATATATGTGAACACTATTGATTTGCACAATTCCAGTGGTAGTTTTCTGAAACCAGTTAGGAGGATGGGTAGGTGGTTAGATTGGGAAGTAGGACTTGTTTCCAGGTAAGCAAGTTCATCTGATACATTCTCATGATGGTGACATTGATTGTAGTTGATAGCAAAAGTTCAAAGACTGGGAAATTCTACCCACTGTGAATAATGTGAAAGGGAAACGGGCTAATCAGACGTCAGTTGGGTGGGAGTACAGGGTGAGTCATCATTGAAGAAAAGGTGTATACTTTTCACCTGCATCAGCCATGTTGGTACCAGGATCTATTTAATTATTTTTCATTTGTTGAAGATTTACAGCTAAAGCAACCTATTAAACTGTTTGAGAAGTGGTCACATTTTTGGAGAGGAGATTAAAAAAACAAAACAGCTCAAATATAACAAAAGTTGAATTTATTTGTCAAAATTATGATTATACTATTATTCTGCTAGTTTGTATGTATAATCAATAGTTTTTGGATCGTTATTCATTCTCCTCACATTTTTCATTCTTTCTCTTTTCTCTCCCCATCCACCCATGTGACGTAATAAACAAAGGTGAGAATCGAAGAGTTGCTTATACTTGTGAGAGCAAAAGGGACTCGACCATTATCATAATTGTTTCCCTTCTCATCCACCCTTGCAATGTAATGCACAAAGATGAGAATAGAAGATGCTGCCTTTGCTTAAATGGGAGCGAAAGGGGCTCAACCTTCACTATGACCTATGGGGGAGGAATAATGAATGAATGACTTCATTCACTATCCTTCCCTTACAGGTCTGAAGCCTAAATATTAAAGAGCAGTAGTAGACCACAGAAATATAGACTGTTAGCAAAAGTAATCAATGATAATAATAACAAATATGCTGGTTTAATTTGTCTTTGCAAGTTATTACAGTTAATATAGATATATTTTGTAAGCAATAGATTACATATAACAAAAGATCAATTTTTTAAAAGAAAAATCCATTTGTATATGTCAATCTATCATCGCCTTCAGCTCAACTTTTGGTCTCTTGATGATAATATCACCCTGATTGAGAATGACTGATCTAGACCAATGCTTAATCCTCAGAAAGTGTTGGTGTGCAGACAGTGAAATATGGTCTTGTCACATTGTTAGTCAACTCAAAAAGGTTGTTTTTTTCTGGGAAGGAACTTGACCGCTGATTTTGGCATATAAGAATACTTGCTCTATTGTTGCAAATGCAACTTACCAAACGATCATAGTGCTAGGATAGGAAGCTTCTCTATGTATGACATGTTCTCTTGTTAGTTATTGATGTCCTATATTTTGAGGGAGTAATAATAATAGTCGTGGCTCTTGTGTAGCGAGAAGGCCTTAGTAGGTGCAGAAGACAAAGGAGTCCGCCTACATTTTCAAGTTTACTGCCAGATGCTGGTGTCATGAGAAGAGTTGAAAGAGAAGGGAGTCTATAGTTATCATGACACTTCCAAAATGTAGGTATGGGGGTAGCTATGATGCCATTGTTAGAAAGGAGAATTCTACTCGCCATATTTGAATATGGATATAGAGGTTGAACAGAGAGCACGTAACTCAAATGAAGACGAATGCAAATGTTTAGACTAACAAATAGTA
>OY735223.1:51944128-51964128 GCA_963457665.1 Thysanoteuthis rhombus
AGATCGTGACTTGAATGCTCTTTTGCTGCTAATAAGAGAAAAAAAAAAAGAAATCATATTAATAGATTTTTTAATGCATTCTATAAACTGTTACCTGTGCAACTATCAGTTTTATTAAAGAAGAATAAAATTTTAAAAAAAGAAACAGGTCTGGTAAATCACTCAATGAAAACTGACACATGACCAATATCTTTTGCCGGCATGCCTTGTTGGGGGGTGATCAATTCAAAAATTGGAAAAAAGATGTGATCAATGAATGTTATTTCTCTTACTTTTTGCTGTGCTGTGATCTCTTGAAAAAGTCTGAATTTTCAGAAAAATAAGTGTAAATGCTACAAAACACAAGCTAAGGGATCAATTTAGCATAAACTCACATTGCAAATTGAACTTCCGCTAAAAACCTATTTGGGGGGAATTCTGAAAAAATTAAAATATGACATAATAGGGTGTGGATGTTTAAATTTTCAGCCCTCTAGCTCCATAAGTGTGGCCCGTACACGTGGTACATATATACATAGCCATTCATCCTGACTAACTTTAAAACTGAAGAAAACTATATAGACAGTTTTGTTGACAGTTCTGATTGACAATTTCTAAAAAGGAAATTATTTAGTCCATTAGAAGAAAAACCTTGGTTGATTATATAATCTTTTCTAGGTTTCCCATTAGTTCACCAATGAAAAAATATCATTATTGAAAAATGAAGTGACATTTAAGGAAAGTAATTACCAATATTTTTTTTAACACGTTGACTACCACACAACGCACCTGTGCGTCTTGTGGCATGTAACGTAATGTCTCTCTATCTAAAGTAGCAGTTGATGTGTTTGATGCTCCTTATTTTATATGTATATGTGTATGAATTTTCAAATTCTTTCAAACTCAGCATTTGCCGTTAAAAAACAAATAACATCTACATTTTTCAACTGATAATGTTTGGATGGAAAGCATTCAGTAAAATAGATACAAATTTAAAAGCCATTTGTCAATACACTAGAAACATAAAACAAACGATACGATGCATAATACCAGCTACGACATATTGATGTGAAACATGGATAGAAAAGAAAACGCTCGGTAACAAACTCAGATGCACACTGACAGCAATGGAAAGAGCAATGTTAGGAATAACTCAAAGAGATATGAAAAGATCAATGTTGATCCAAGAGCAGACCAAAGATATCAAACAAGTAATTAAATGGAGAAGGTCTGGACACTTAGCAAGAAAGAAAGAGCAAAAGGTTAAGCAATGGGTTCCCAAAGTGATAGTAAATGCAGTAAGGAATAATGCTGAGAGTATGTACATCAGTAGAATGGACAGTTTACGTCTGATAGAATACAATAATTATAGCAACGTTTTGTGGAACAAAAACTGTCCATTTCACTGATAAACACTTTTGGCTTAAGGGAACACGCATACATACATAAGTAGATATTCGTGCTTATGAGTGCGGAATCGAAAAGAGTTAGGAATATAAGTGTGTTCTCTGATTCCTGCCTTGCTATAGGGGCATTGTTAGCTCAGATGGTAAAAGCAAAGCCGCATGTTGGCTGCTTCATCGGTGGATGCAGGTCTGAGTCCCACACAGCACTCATTTTTCTTCATCCATTTATGCAATCTAGGACCATTCAATGTTACTGATGGGTCATGACAATACAACTCTTATTTAATTAACATAGCATCATTTCCAAGCTTTTGTAGAGATACACTGATTTCAGCAACATAACAAATTATGGATCCAGCGTGATAAAAGTCATCAGAGCGTGGCAATGATCAGTAGCAACTAAAATGCAGACAAGCTTGGATACTTATCAATCAATCATTGTACCCAATAACCTTCTTCAAATGTCTGTTGTAACTGGTAACTGTTTGAGAGTTTAAACCAAATCCTTTATTCAATTCAGAGTGGTAGATTCTTCTCATTTGCTGGATTGAATAAAGGGTTCGTTTCAAAATCCCCTGAAGGTTATTGACTATGAAGACACTTGGAGAATGTCAGAAGGTACAACAGCCAAAATGTTGTGACAATAGTAACCAAGATAAAGATACTAGTTCGAGTTATACCAATGCATAATAATGATAATTTCTCCTCTCAGAAATTCAGATGAAAAATTATTTCAATCTCTTGTTCAGTAAATGAAGAGTTGAAGCATTGCTGCAGGTAAGGAGGACTGTATATTGTCTGAAATTCTACACCTCACATGTAAGTTGATCTCAAGCTGAATGCTTCAAACTGCTGTCTATGTTATAGATTTATGCACACTTCCTAGGAGAATTATGCCTCACATGATATATTCTTGGCGTAGAAAGATAACCATCTTCTTTTCGGTCTTGGTTGATCACTACAATGATTGCGACAAAAAACAAATTCATCTCACTTCTCCGTAGCCACTGTACTCTTTATCAGGGTCATTTGCTCAGCTTGTGATCGCATAATAGCTGACCAATCATTAAAGTGTGTATTGCTTACATGGAGTTGTTGCTGATTTATGTTGATGTTAATTTGTGTTAAGCGAAGCTTGACTGGTAGTTATAGACTTCACAGTGTTACAATTTGAAAAGAGAAAAGGTATGTTGATTTTTTTGCTCTGAATTTCTCAGATGGGGAATTATCATTATTATACACTCATATTACTAAGATTAATGTCCTCATCTTGATTGTTATAGTCACAAAGTTTTGAGTGTTTTACCTTCCGGTCCTCTTCTGCCATGAGTTACCTCGGACATTTTATAGAACACACGGCCTAATTGATAGAAGCATTGGTTAAGCATATCTAGTGAACTGCCTGGTGGTCATCAGTTCAATCTCTGGGTTGGGTAGTACAAAAAAAAATTCATAAAGTTTTGGTTAGTCACTCAATAGAAACTGTCCAAGCCCCCCACTAAAAACTTATGTAGGGGGCTAATTCAAAAATGATGCTTTCAAGGGGTTTTTAGCAGATTCCTAATGCAGATTTTTAAGGCTGTAGCAAAGTGTTCTGTACAGTTTCTGCACTACTAAAACCTTTTAAAAATAGGTATTTTGCAATATAATATCCTTAAAAGCCAAGAAAAGAACTTTGAAAAAAGAAGGTTTTTAGAAGATGTGTAGTAGACTACTGATGAAAATTTCCAATGCATTCTGTACAGATTTCACACTTTAAAACCTTTAAAAAATTAGATGTTTTTGAAGACAAAAAGCCCCCCCCAACCCCCTAAAAAGCGCTTTTTCAAAAAATCCCAAAACCCTTTCAGAGGGGATCTAATCATCAGCCTTATAGGTTGATTGGTACTGTCTGTAGACATTCCAGACTGCCAGGTACAAACTAAAAACCGGTATTGTATAAAGTTTAATTGCAGATTGAAGCCCCCACTAAAAATGTATCGGGGAGTGGGGTGAGAAAAAAAACATGTTTTTAGAAGGGGTCTAGTGGAGTACTTATGCAAATTTTCATCCTCATAGGTTGATTAGTGTCGCCTGTAGACGTTCCTGACAGAGAGGAGTAAAAACTGAAAGAAACCTATGTTTTTCGATATTTTTGGTTAATGGTTTCTGATATTCTGGTTCAGTGGATAAGCAGACAAGCGTCATTGCAAGGACAAACCAACTAGAAAGAATTAACCGATACAAAATATCCTCTGTCATGCACAGCAGAATGAGAACAATGTATACTTGTGGATTAAATAAAGGGTTTCGGTTTGAAATTCCCGGAAGGTTATGCACTATAACAGACACCTAAAAAAAGGCCAGAGGGTACAATGTCCAAAATCTTATGACTATAAGAACCAAGAAGAAGGCAATAGTCCGAGTTAATCAGTGCATAATTAAATGTTGGTTCTTGTTGCTGATGAACAGTATTTGTCAATGAAAGTACTTTACTACAGACTAGTGAAAGAAGGAGATAGAAAATAAGATGGTATCAAAACTAGTAAGTAACAAATTAATTCATACCACAATGTACATCTGTCATTGATTGAGGTCAGCATGACAGAAGTCTGTTGCCATGAATGAAGAATTTAAATTTATAGCTGTCAGCTAGGTGCTGGTAAGTTGTTTTATAATGACCAACAATCTTTGTCCTCTGCATTAGTTTGAGTGTCTTTAAAATAAAGATGAACTGAATCAGGGAGAGGGTTAGAAACAGCAACCGTCAATCTGTAGGGAAATATTTTCATATTTTCTGGCACTTTTCTAGGGTCCTGGCAGATAACTGTTTTATGCCATTTTATCTCAGACCTTTCTAGTGTGAACATTATTACTGCTACAGGACTTATATGCAATTGATCTCTTTTTATTTCAGTATATAATGACCCGGCTGCCATAAAGGCATAATAAATATTTTATGCTCAAGATGCTGGTGCACTATCTTGGATGTTTATAATCTTTACTCTGAATTTCTGGACTCCCTCCATGGAAATTATGTCTCACAAGCAAAAAAATTGCTTTGTCTGTACACTGTAATCTTATGTAAATCAAAGAGAGACTGTTGATAATGTACGACAAACTTGGTTTGGGAGTGATGTTAAAAAACAACTGAAATCAGGATGAAAGTGGCACTGGTCGAGAAATATAAGAGTTGTGTCTGTCAGTATCAGTCGCAGTCATTGATTAAGGTCAGCATGACTTCAATGGATGTCTTATTGCACTACCTAACTCTATTTTCTCCCCTCTCCCTTCATATCCTTTTTATTAAACTACCAAACTTTCAGATCTCCCATATCCCTTTTTACTTTTTTATTAAACTAGATGACTATGTTTCCATCTCTCTCCCTTCCTATTAGGTCCGTCACACTTATAGTATCAGTAGCAACCAAGCCTACTGTTTTGCCTTTATGACAAGCATTGGCAGAGCATCAAATCCCGGATTAGTTACTAATAACTGACAATGATTCATCCCAGAAATTTAAAAAAAGAAAAAAAAATCTTTCATTTTGTCTTATTTATCTACTTATTTTAATTTTTGTCTGTTTTACATTAAGTATTTAAGTACATTTTTCTACTTTTTTGTTGAAACTGAAGTCTCCTTTGGCTATTAGAAACCATCAACCAAAACTGTCAACATACGTTTTTTCAGTTTTTAAGTTGCTCTTGCTGACTATGTATGTATTAAACATACAGGCAGTGCCAATGGAGCTAAAGGGCTTAAAATTTTAACATTTACTCTTTTTTTTTATTTTTAAATCCTCCAAAATAGGTTTTCAGAAGTTTTTTTTTTTTAAATTTACTCATTGATCGCCTCATTTTATGATTTTTTGATTGATCTTCCCCAACATGGCATACTGCCAAAACACATTATACACATGGAGGTTTCTATTGAATGACTAACCAGTCATGACTACTGAGTGTGGTTACTGCTGAGAACCAAGTCTGTACATGTTAGTCTTGGTTGATTGGTACATACTGTAATTTCCTGACAGTATGTTGTAGGTTATTCTCATTTCCAAGTATTTAGTTCCTTTTGAATTTGGTGGATCTTTAGTTTTTGTTGTTTGTTCCGTTTGTTTCTGTGACATTCTTGTTCAAACAGTTCTGTAGCAGTTGAGGTGGTTTTTACTCCACATTTTGCAATCAGCCATTTGTACTTCTCAGATTTCCGTATTGATGTAAGTATTCATTGTGGTCTGAGATGACAGTCACACGGTCTTTTGCCAGTGTCCAGTTTGCTTTGTGGTTTACTAGTGTCACTCATAAGGCACACGTGGCCTGTACATCTAAGCTGGTTCGATAATGGAGCTTAGACGCTGTTAGAAAGAACCAGCAAGAAGAAATGCCAATGGTATGGATTTATTGAAGGTGGATCCCAATTAGCGATCCCTGGATCTTCCTCTGCAGCATATGTTTGATAGTTTTTAAAGAGGACATAACTGTAATGGTCTGGATGGGAGTGACAAAAGGGTTATGATTCCTGCCCTTGCTTATAAAAAGGACCTCTTTTTATTGGCCAGCATATGAGTGAAACATGGTTTAATTTACCCTGACAGTCTATTATCTTTTTTGTATGTTTGCCAGTATATTGCTATTTGACATACATATGCCCTTCACATGCACACATAAACATACACAGTATATGCCATAATTTTGATTTGAGAAATTTCTGTCATGACTCATTTTTGTACTTAGTAACCTATCTATTTTTCAACATGTTCTCTAATTGGCTAATTTCTTAAGCAGCCAGAAAAAGGATCTTTCCTACTAGTATACAACTAATCAGTTGCTGCCAAAATGTCTTCAAACAGACACATATTCTTCTAATCATGTCTACCTATCAACCTGTATTTCTATATGACGGACTGCTTGCAATCTAATCTATTCTATTCTATCCTTCTATTAATATCACTACTTAAGCTTGACTAATATTTCCTTCATGCATTATATTTCTGTGTCTAACATGCAATTGGAAAAGACCTGTTGATATTTCGTATCAATGCCTATTGATGTATAATTAACTACTTGCTACGTATTAAGTCAGGCATTACAAAAACTGCACTTGAAGATAATGGAAACACCTTTTTCTATATGAGACTCAACTTTCATCTTTAACCAGTAAGTTCTTTCTTTACACTCTTTCTTTATATAGAATAATATCTATTTTATACCTAATATATGTGTGTGTATCATTTAACTATAATGAAGGATCAAGACATGACTATTACCTTATTTTATATCATCTGTAAACTTCCATCATTTTTCACAACACCTCGCAATTTTAGGCTACCCATTATATTTTACAATCATCTTCTACATGAGCAATTTTCTTTCTGAAAGGAAGATTTAACATGAAGTCAAGAAAAAAGAGATTGTGTATTCATGCATGAATGCCTGTGTTTGCTTACATAGTAGCCTAGAGAGAGACATATAGATTTTCAAGTTGCACAAAACTTAAAATAACTCAACCAATTGATATCAGATTCAGTGCACAGTCATGACAACAGTTCTTAAGGTTAACAGATTTCTTTATACTATTCACACTCTCACTATTCGCAAAAGTCTCAACATACATCAATGTGGTGATTCAAATATTCATTACTCATGCAACAATCCATCAATATACACACAACTCAACCTTCCAGATTTATTATGAACTTCTTCATTATTGTACTCTTCTTCATTTCAGCACATTGTAATACAAGAAAAAAAAATTTTCATAGTTGAAATTGTCACCACTTGATTCATGTTCTCATTTCTTGGCTCTACCAAGAAACTGACCAGAGTCCACAACCTGGTAACTTTGACTCAGCTTCTAAATGACATTGATTCTACTTCCATTGAAGAATGAACATGATTTTATGACTATCACCTTCAATAATTGATAACTCCAATGCCAGACAGTTTTAAGCAGCATGGATACTGATGCATTGGAGGAACTTTTGAAGTGAAGATGCAGTAAAAACATGTGAACAGGTTTGGTTGGTCTGGTGAATCTTTCAATAGCAACTGTCATGTGACCAACTCTTCCGGCTGCATGCCATGTTGAGGCTGATCAATGAAAAAATTGGAAAATGGAGTGATCAATGAAAAAGTTACACCTCTTTCGTTTTTCAGGCAGTGATCACTAAAAATTCTGAATTTTCAAAAAAAAAGCATGAATGCTAACAAACATGAAGTAAGAAATCAATTTAGTATAAACTTACATTGCAAATTGAACCAACCATAAAAACCTATCTATGGGAGGGAATTTAAAGAAAAAGTTTTTCTAGACATAGTAAGGAGTAAATGTTTAATTTTCAGCCTTCTAGCTCCATCAGTGTCGCCTGTATGTGCAACACATATATATATATATATCGCTAGTCAGCCAACTTTAACACTGAAGAAATCTAATCTGATATCTTTGGTGACAGTTTTAGTAGACAATTCCTAATTTGCAGAAAAAATTATTGGTGGATCAGTCAACTAATTTGAATGATACATTGAATCAGAAATGACCTTTATGGCAGCTCTTATTCTTTTTTGTTAAAATTAAGTATAAAACCTCACTTTCTTTAGCGACTCCCTATAAAAGCTCTGAAAGCACGTGTTCACTTGCTCATTTGCCCTGGCTAATAGTTGCTAATGCTTACTCTCTGTCTCTGTTGCTCATTTTATTTCACAGATGTCGAGGCATCTCTCATATGCTCAGCTATTCAACTGTATCCTCTTCTCTAGCTTAAGACGTCTATACAGCTCCGTCTCTCGTGATTGAAATGGCAATGCCTTTACTACACAACAGTCACAATTATCTGCCTTCTAATTCTCCTTACATTGGTAAGCGCACATGGGCTGAACCCCATGTTTTTTCTGTGGCATGAATAGTCCGTCAGATGTTTTTCAGCATCTGAAAATGGCCTCCAAGTTGCTTGTGATCCCAAATATATCTTCCACAACTTGGCAGGTAGACATATACGCTGAAAATGATCCTCATTACCATTCCTTGGTCCTCTCCTAGCCTAATGGATTCAAAGCATTTCAGTTACCTCTGCTTCATCAAAACATGACTGCTACTACGACTTGCTTAGAAGCTATCTCCTACCTTCCTCTTCTCTTCGTGATCATATTAATGCTTCCTTGCATGTATCCCTTTTCTAGTCTTGTATTGTTAAAAATGTCTATTCATTAATATAATGAACATTTTATTTGTTTGTCAAAATACTTGTACATGTCTTCTTTACAATCCTTCCTTCGTACTCTGTTTAAACTCTGTGTCCACACTCATACTTAGAGCACATATTTCCATGTTGTCATGGCAACTATCGTTCTCCCTTCCTCTTTCAACATCTCCACTGATGTCAACATGTGGCGCTAAAAACCAAACCATGTGGAGCCAAAATCCTTTGTCCTCTGCAACTACATATTCTCATTGCTACACAAACCAACTACAATTACTGCTCTCTCCTCACTCATTAGAGGACCCACATATATCTATTCTAGGAATTCATCTGGGTCTAATATTCTTAGCCATCTGATACCTTCTTTCAGAGCTGGAAAGGTGACTAGTGGTATAACTGCATGACAACACCTGTCCTCAGGTGATGCAGTGAAGGATCATAGACCTGGTATGAAAGGTTCTTCCTTAGCCAATTTATTCTTCAGATTATCTTTTGTTTCATTCCATTCATACATTCTACAACAAATTTGAGACATTGAAAAGTTTCCAGAAGAATTTATCAATCAAAACCAGAATTATTTCATGACGAAATTAAAACTAATATTATTTTATGACGGGATTAAAATAAATATTATTTTATGATAGAATCAAAAATTATTTTTTGATAGAAATTTCAAATTACCTGATATGAAATATATGATGGAATCTTCAAATTACCCAAAATTAACTACTTTATGATGGAATCTACAATTTACTTAAGAGCTAGCAAAAGGCCAGAGAAAGCCAGGGTAAATACTGTACATGCTTGTATATAAGATGGACATTTATTTTGAAACAAAAGTTTATGCAAATATTACGCTGCGTTTAATGTGCTATTATGACTCAATATGGACAGTTATGGGGTTTGGACGAGTTGCAGTGAGTGGTAACACCCTTGCAAACTATTCCTCATATAGTCCGTGATATGTGGTAGTTTGATGACTAAATAATGCTGCAATGAATTTATATAGATAAAGGGTTCTGTCAAAATAAAATTTTGGATCTTTGTGCATCAACCTTTTATGAGACCCATGTTTGCTATGTATTCAGTATAACTATTATCTTCTCATTCAATTCATTTTTTCTTGCTTTCTCTGGAGAAGAAAAAATGGCCTCTCTGCTGCTTTGCTTTCTTCCAGACAGCTAATGTTTGTTTCTAACACTCCAAGCTGTTTTTATATCATTCCCTTGGTTCTGGATAAAAGCAGGAAGATATTAAATGAGTCAGCAACTGGTTGCTGTTATCAGCAGACTGTAGTGTACAGTTTTTCTGCCCATACAAGAACTAGGACTAAAGACAAGGTACTGCCCTACATGTAAAGGTTTTCTACCAACCCACTCCACTATCCAAAGGTAGAGCATTCCTATAAAACCTTTTATAAACTGAAATGGCGTTAAGTGAATGAGCAATTACAGAGGAAGTCGCTTATTGTGATCTTTTTAGGAAAGAGTCTTTTATTTCCATTATTATTTGGACTATCCTCATCTTTGTTGTTTTTCATACAACGTTTCGGCCGTTGCACTCTACGGCCTTCATCAGGTAACATCTGGGAGATTTTTGGGAAGTAACGAACCGAACCCTTTATTTATCCGACGGGGGTATATCGACCGAACTCCCCTCTTTCAGCATTAGTAGTATTGTTATACTGCCTCACACTAGGATCGAACCTAGTACCATCAGATTACTTAACAGTAATTTGTTTAATAATAATGGAAATAATAATAATACCTCATCTCAAAAATTCCGAGATATACTAAGAGTCTTTTAGATAGCAATAATCAGTCTATAATATTAAGCAAAGTGTCCAGAATTTCGATCAATTTACATTCATTATCATGTTTACATAAATTGTTTCGTTATTAAATTCATTATTATAAACAAATTAATTTGATTAATATAATGATTAATACAAATATTTTAATATATTTTTTAATTCATCATAATTAAAGTGTTTTGGTCCAACTAAGTTTTTTAACAATAACCATTTGATAACATTATTATTCCTCTGTATCATTAATTTGTATGGGAAAAATTTTTGAGAGTTCCCTGACCTTTTTGCATTGTCTGCTTTTGTTCATTTTAAACGTTAGTAGCTGTAGTAGAAGTAAATGCAGTCGCATATGCTAACCTAATTGCTTACGACTGTTTGGTACTGAATTGACAACCAATTGCAAATCTTCACCCAAATTTCTATATGAAGGATAGAATAACATCATTATCCTTAATTTTCATCAACTTCTGGAGAGATTATCGTCTTCTTCATTTGATTTGTTGTTAATACCGACACAAATCTTTTACTCAAACTCTTACTCTTAATTATCCTCTGACTGTGGGAAAGACGACAACAAGAATTGTGTGTGGCTAAATATAGGATGTGGAGGTGCTGTAATGGATACCAGCACAGAAAATTAAATCAGCGGACTGAGTTCAAGTTTTGGATGAAACTGCTTACATTCATTTAACACTATAGCCTTTAGAAAAGGCAATTTTAGATAAATAGCAAGGCAGTTGGAACCCTTTAGACCTGTAAGGCAGTCCATTTCAGACTTCAGGTTAGCAAATCCTCTCCGTAAAAACCTACTTGCAATTCAGTCTGCAATGTAACTCTAAGCTCTACAATGAGCATACAGGAATTTAAAGAAAGTTTAAAGATATGTGGCCAGTATATTGAAACTCTCTTGATAGTTAGGTCTTTCATAGTTCTTTTCCTAAACAACTAAATCATTTATAAATCCGTGGATTGTAAGTTGAGTTGTGACTAAAGAAATAATACGTTCACGTGTAGTGTACAAATACTGAAATTATTACGGGCAATGAAGGTAGGTATGAAAGACTGTGTTAGTATATACCTTGCTCTCATTATTATAACTTTTATATAATAACAATTGAGCCGATCGTAAATACAGCTACCCCTTGATTAACATGGTTTTGTTCAATTTGAGTTTTGATTAACATGGTTAAATTAATTGCGACCATTCCTTTATGTGTGTGGTAGAAACTTTGATTAATACGGTTTTAAAATCAAGAATTACAGACACCAATCTCTTTGTTTCATTTCTTTTATTGTCAACAAAATCATCTTACACTCCAGACAAATCTCCTTGGTGCTTTCAACAAAATATGAAGTGGACAATACAACATTCTCAGCAAGCAGGCTGTGGTTGAAAACTTTAAATGTAGAGCAGGGATGAAAAAATGTTGAAATAACAGAATAAGTAGTGAGTGTCAATGAAGATGCCGTTTCCAGATTTCCTGCTTAGCTGTAAAAAGTAATTGAAGAAAATGATTTTGATTATTGCCATATTTCAATACAAATGAAACCAGTTTCAGACATTTTGTGGACGAATGTTTCATCTATAAATGTTTGATCGAAAACCTTTTCGTTGACAGGATACTTTTTTTTACTTGGGATTATACATATGAATATGCATATCTACTGTCTCAAAATTCAAAAAAACAGAACTTACTTAAACATATGTTGATTTAAATCTTATGTTATTTTTGGGGGAGGCCTTTTTCCACTGATAGACGTAGTTGTCTTTCTTTGTCTTTTTAAAAGTAAAAAATAAAAATAAAAACAATATGATTTCTCCAAAATAATTTTTTTTTTACACCTTTGCAAGAAAAGCATTATGATATAAATCAAATATAAAATAAAATTTTACAAATAATAAGAAAGATCCAGCAAGAAATTCACACCATATTTTAAAAACATAATTAAAATTTCACAAATACCATTCTCAAGTTTCTTTTTGACTATAGAAATGAAAAACTAATTTTCATTGATTATAAAGTACAATTGGACTGTTTCAAAGTCGCTGTTTAGTTTAATTGTTAATCATCAGTTTATTAGTTTAATTGTTAATCATCATTAATACTTTCATCAGCAAAACATCAAAAGATAATTTTTTCTTTGAAAGTAATCATAAGTAAAACTACTTTAATACATTCAATAGATTTTCATTTCACATTTTTTATTTTCTTTAAAAGAGTACCATATTATGTACTTTATATAATAGCTATATTTAAATATTTTGAGTCCCTAATAATCGACCATCGATTGTTATGTTTGATTAACAAGGTTTTGATATATGCAGTAATATCTGAGGATTAATTTAACACATTAATCAAGGGAAATGATAAGACATCATCTCCTACAATAATTCATCAAATTTCTGTATGTACGTAGCAGCATAACTCAGGAAACATACAATATATCCCCATGAAATTTTCTACGTGTTCTACTGGAACCATCAGGCATGCTTTTAGCAACTTAATTGTTGGAAATTTCCCCAAAATCATAGTGTGGGGTCTGCATTCATACTGACCCTGATAATAATGATTTGATTTCCATCTATCTATTTACCTATCTCTATGATGCCAAGAGTCTGATTCTGTTTATCTGTATGTGGCCTCTAAGTAGTTGAAACGGTGCATTGTAACTAGAAGTATTAAATTTTAAGGTACCTCAAAGAAAAGAGATTTGATCTTTCATTAACACAAATAATCATGATCCTACTTAATAATCCTGCTTGTAAACAAAATGCAAAAATGTTATTCAATGTTTTGAAAAACTAAACCAAGTGGATATCTGCATTCATTATGGAACAGTTTTTACTTATAACAAACCAACTGGTGGGGTGCTGTGGGAATGTATGAGAACAACATTAACTTACTTTTCTTGGGAGGAGGAACAGCATTCCCTCACAATATATCAGCATCATCTTTCTTTTAACATCTATCCGTGGACATTAGACCTTCTCCAAGATTTGCTAGATCACTCTATTGTGGATACCGGTGCCAATATCTCCTCATGTCTAAACTGTCACACCATCTTATTTTCTTCTAGCCACAGTTTTACATATGATCTCTGGGGATCCACATTGAGATTCATGATGTCCAGTGTTTGTCTGAGATTCTTGCAACAAGACCTGCCTCTCGCCATTCACTCTATGATTTCCCTGTTCTGCTTTTTTTTCTCACTATCTATATGCTTCTAAAATTCTCTATTTTAACAATTTACTAATAGAAAAAATTAGCCACTGATATTTCCAAATGCTCTTACCATATGGCCTCAATACGTCTCTGATCTACGTTGAATTTCAAAATTTTTCTCTTGACCCCTTTCCCCATTCTGAGAGCAGGCAGCCCTTTGTTCCCTCACTTCTTTTTTTAGCACTATACCCCTGCTTTGGCAGACTGGCAGCAAATCATTAAATCCCTTCCCCCAAATCATCTTTCATTAAGAATATTCCCCCTGTATTTATTCCCCTCAACAGATGATATATTATCAATAAAGACTCGTTTGAAAGGGTTTTTTTTCCAAATAGATCCTATTTTAGTTAAATGTTTACCATTTTTCTTGTTGTTTATATCACCCTTCATCTTACAATTCAAAAAAAGACATACCGTATATAACAACCTAATATAATTATGTAATTGATTGTCTAGAGAAGTGATTCTGAACATGGGATACATGTCCCACCAGAGGAAACTTTGAATGTCCAGGGAGACAATTAAAAATTTGGGTGTGAAGAGCAAAACGTGTTCTATGACTCAAAAGCCAAATTTAGGCTTAAGTGATTAATTATGAATGATACAATACTACTAATACCTAATCATACAAAACTATTTATTACTCATTTTACAAAAGATTCCATAGTAACCAATGCTCAACTCATCAACTTAGTGAGGTAAAAAAGCAATGACATAATTATGTTGTCACTGAATTACACACAATAAAGAAATTACAAATAATTTTGTAAGTGCTGTAAAGTTCATATTTCAATATTTTTTTAGAAAGAATTTGCCAGATGATGTATAATTAAATCATTTGTTTTTAATCGTTAAAAGAACATCAGATTTTTAGAGTTGGGGTATTGAGTAGAAAAGGTTGAGAACCTTTGATCTAAATTGTTCTGACTCCCCAATTTACAACCTCCTGACTTACTATTGTCCATACAAACCGCCAAAATTCATGGATATAAAATGTTCATGTAAATATAAAAGTTACACTCCTGAATTAAGAAAAGATCATCATCATCATCAGTCTTTTAATGTCTGTCATTGGACATAGACCTTCCTCAGGATTTGCCATAATTCTCTATAATGGGCGTCGCAGAGCTAGTATTTCCTGAATTTGTGTAGTTCATCTCTCCATCTTGTGTTCTGTCGCCCTCGGTTTCTCATGTGATCTCTGGGGATCCATGTTGTGAGTCATGATATCCATCAGTTGTCTTTCATTCTTGCAACATGGCCTGCCCATTGCCATTTGAGTTTTTTAATAGTTTCTATGATGTCTCAGGCTCCCGTTTTCTTCCTTATGTACTTTGCTGTCTTGTGATCTCTCCATGTAAAGTTAAGCATGATTCTGTCTTGTGCATGTTACATTCTTTTCAGTTTGTAGGTCTGTCTCTCGGTTGGGTTCCATGTTTCAGCTCCATAAGTGACTATCGGGAGAATGCATTGGTTGTATACTCTTCTTTTTAGGATTATTGGGATCATCTGGTTTTTGAAAGTTGAGCTTGCTCTGCCAAAGGCATGCCATCCTAGAGTGATTCTTCGCTTGATTTCCTCCTCTTTTGAGAATCTCATGGAGATTCATTGTCCTAGGTAGATGTAACGGTCTACCTTGCCGAGTTTTACATCTTTTATCTTGACAGTTATGTTCTTATTCTCAACATGATTGTTAAGTGAATATAAATATTTGCTTGGTCATATGTGTGTATAAGAGCTGATGAAATACAAAAGAGTTTATAAATTATACTTATACATTGAAAAAATATACATATTATGTAAATACCATAAATATGTATTGGTTGTACCTTTGTTGTATATACAATGACTTGAACAATTTACTTTCTACAGTTATCAGATGATATTAATTATTTTTAAATATGATTATGTACTTGTTTTCTATTTCAATTTTAGAATTTGTAGGGGTATAAAAACTAGCCAATTTAGATGGTTTTTCTTGTTTTGCTTTTTTGAGTTTGTGAGTGATGACAATCCAGATGCGCTTTTTTTGTTTTTCAAATTTGAGAGTGACTTCCAGAAAAATCACATCTAAATTAGCAACAATGAGTAAAAGAGTAAAGAGGACAATCGACTAGTCTTTTTTTATGGTAAAGCCTAACATACAAACAAGTTTATCCAGCTGATCATTTTGAGATACAACTTGCCTGTTGGAATGGAACCTGGTCATAAGTTGGGGAGTCGGTTTATTTCTCATGATATTCTCTTAATCTTTGCTTCAAGTGAGTTAATTATTCATCACATAAGACATCAAAACTGCTAACATCATAAATATGGCTGGCTATATATGTGTTGTGTATACAGGCATCAACAATTGAACTAGAGGGCTGAAAAATTGTAATATTTACTCCTTATCATGTCTACAAAAAGCAATTTCTTGGGCTTTTAGAAAATTCCCCACCAAAATAGTTTTTGTTCTAGTGAGGGGCTCAATTTACAATGTAAGTTTATGCTAATTGGTCCCTTACTTTGTGTCTGGCAGCATTCATGCATGCTTTTTGAAAATTCAGACTTTCTCAGAAATCACCACCCAACAAAAGGTAAGAGAATTGATTTGTTCATTGATCACCCCTTTATCACCTGCTTGCCAAAAGATGCTGGTCAAGTGACGGTTTCTATAGAGTGAGTAACCAGACCTGTCTTCTCATTTGTCAGATCCCTATAAATTGATAGCTTATTTCTGGCCTGACTGAGTTTGAGATCCATGCAAAAATAAACTATTCATAAGATACCATTGAATCATTGTTCCTTTGATATATCTCAGCATGCCATTGGCCATATCCAGTTCTTTTTGCTTTTAACACTGATTACAGGATGTGTTTTTGCTAAAAGCAGCACTGCTAGTCTAGATTGAATTGAGTTGTGCCACAAATCAGGACCAATTAAAAGATTTTTTGAGATTAGCTCCATTAAGACCCGACTGCCATCTTCTTCAAGAAGCCAAGAACAACAAGGATCCTATTTTTGAACTTCTAAGATAGTACGGATAAAACAAATTGAATATTAATGTCATTAAAACTAGTCAAGTGTATTCTATGGATATTTATTCCGTTTGGTGAACACAGATTTTACTAGTACTCAATAGATCTAATTACTCAAGCTGTATCATTTTTTATGCTGATTCGAAATTTCAAAATCTATACAAGTAATCTATAATGACAATTATTGTGGACACATTGTTAATATTTTAAACATTGTTATATAATTTTACCATTGAACAATCTAAAAGTCATTTAGAATAATCTCTCGACCAATTCCCACAAGAAAATTCTCAAAAATGGAGGGTGTAAGTGGCTTTGCTTCCTTGTTATAATCTTCGTTTTAATTTGTTGCAATCAGTCAAATTAAAGTGAAATAAACCTATTGTTTATGGTAAATACCTTGTTCATTGTTACTAGGATTTATTTCACTTAATTTATCAAAATGGAGCATATTTTGTGTCCAAATGAATTGAACATTACCCTAAACACTTCCGACTCCAAAAAAGAATTCAAATATTGGAAGTCAACTTTCCAAAGTTTTATCAACGAATGTGGAGAAAATGCACCAAACAAACTGCATAGTTTGTTTCCACACCTGAATCCAAATACATAACTGATTGCTGAATGTATGACGCTGCCATGAACATAATTTTTCTGTGCCAGTTGCCAGCAACAAGACTGTTAATGTCAGAAACAATCGATGAATTCATTCAGGAATTACACAAGCTGAGTGAAAACTGTCAGCTCGTGAATGTGATCAGAGAGAAGTATTTATTGATTCTGCTAGTTCTGACAATTTTATAGACTACAAGCTGGCTTGGAAACACAAGCTGAAAATTAAGCCCAGTGTATGGGACATCATATTGACCATGACTCCCAAATGTGCTCCTGTCAAAGGTGTATGGCATGCTGATTTTGTTATAAACGACAGACAGTATCAAAGCACTCATTTTGAGGTAATTGAAAATCTCTGTGGAGATATTATTCTTGGCTTTGACTTTCAGAAACAACATACTGCTGTTACCATTTTGTATGGGGGGCCTGATTCTGAGCGGAGATTTGACTATCCTGGAACTAAAATTTGCAGTTTGACTGTAGCAGGTTTGGATGTGCCACAACTATTTGCAAGCATGAAGCCAAATGTAAGACCCATTGTTATTAGATCTTGTGGGTATAGTGTTCTAGGTCAGCAGTTTGGTCTTCAAGAAATTTAACATTTGCTGGCAGAAGGAATTATTGAGCTGAGTTTATCACCCTGGCAAGCACAGGTTGTTATTGTGGAAAATGAGGTTGACCAACACAAAAAAACGCACGTGTATGGATTATTCCAACACTGTAAACTTATACATGGAATTGGAAACATATCCATTACCAAAAATTGAAACACTAGTAAATAATCTGGCTAGCTATCATGTTTGTTCAACATTTGATCCAAAGAGTGCCTACTATCAAGTGTCATTGGGCCATGATGACAAACCATTTATTGCTTTTGAGGCTGATTGACATCAATATCAATTTACAAGAATAACATTTAGTGTCACTGATGGTGCTGCAACTTTTCAGCATGCTATCTATAAGTTTGTTGAGGAGAAGAACCTCTCTAACACCTTCCCCTTACCATTCAACATTACTATCATAGGAATATTCAAAGCAGAACATGACCAATGTGTAAAAACATCCCTTGAAGCTGCTCAACATCGGCACCTCACTTTGAATGAGTGAAAATCTACATATTCGTCCGACAAAATAACGGTGTTTGGTTATTATATTTGTGAGGAATTGATTTGGACATATCTGGATTGCAGCCATTTGCAGCTCTGAAGCATGTTTGTATATTATGCAAAACGGGTTCCTTGTTTCTTAGATTGTGCCTAGTCTCTAACAAAGCAAAACGTTCTCCAGTACATACCAAAGCTTGTGAGGCTTTGGATAGTATAAAACATTTGCTCATGAGTGCTGCATTGCACTGTCCAGATAACTCCAAGCCATATTTGTTGGAACACAATGGCTCTGATTTTGCTGACTCAGCTATATTGAGCCAGTCTGAGTGACCTGTTGCCTTCATGTCACAAACTTTAAATCACCATGAAGTCATTGTCCAGTTATTGAGAAAGAGGCTACTGCTGCAACTAAGGCTGTGAGAAAATAATGTCAATTAACACTTCATTGTGACAGATCAAAGGTCTTTTTGTGACGGATAGTCATAAAAGTTAAGGATTTAAAAAAAATAAATTCCAAGATTGACGGTTGAAGTTGGCTAATTTTTGTTATGACATCTATTATTGTCCTGGACCTTACAATGTTATTGCGGGCACTCTGAGTCATGCTTACTGCAATGCTAGCTTTTCACCATCTCTCAAGAAATTACATGATGACTTGTGTCACCCTGGAGTCATTTGACTCTTAGATTGTATGAGATCTAAAAACATGCCATTTTCTACAGATGAGGTGAAGGAAGTGTACATGTCTTGTCGAGCATGTACTGAACTGGAACCAATATCAACTTCATCACCATGGCAGGCTAATCAAAGCTACTCAAGCCCTGGAGCACTAGAGTGTGAATTTTAAGGGTTCACTGCCATCTAGGACTCACAATAAATATTTGTTTGTGGCAGCAAATGAATTTTCTCAATTTCCATTTGCAATTCCTTGCAAAGATACTCCATCCAAGACAGTTATCACATGTTGAAACTAATTTTTTATTTGTGTGGCACACTTGATTATATCTATTTTTACATGACGCATTGATGTAAAAACTAACAAATAACGATCAATTTTCTTTTGTTCAGAACCAACTGGTCTGTTGAAATAATGATGAAATAATTAATAATAATTTGAAGCTCGTTGCCAGAAAATTCACGATACATTCTTTATCATTGAATTGAATTTTTTTTTAGACTTTTATACTCATGTTCATTTCAACTAATTTCCTTATCTTTTGAGCGTTTTTTTAATCACAATGTTTTAGCTGCTGTACACTATAACTTTCCTCAGGTGTTTGTTGCATTTCAGAATGTCAAAACTTGTTCTCATGGGGCATGTGTGTTCCTTCCTATATAACTCACATTCGATGAGAATAGAATAGTTAGAGGAAACAGCATGCATACCATACTAAAATAATCCAATCGGACGAAGCATAGATATCAATAGCATTTGTGAACCTATAACCAAAAAAAAAAAAAGAATGAAATCATGAATTTGAGGTTTCAAAAACATGAACCCAAAATTGAGGTATGGGTGAAATTCTCCTAGTTTCCTGAAAAGTCACAGGTTCAATGAGTGGACAGTTCCAAGAGCTCAGAGGCAGTGATATTAGAACAAGATTTGACATTTCAAGATCCAACGGTTACCTGAGAAAGGTCGGAGTGTACAGAAGACAAAAT
>OY735223.1:51969128-52147549 GCA_963457665.1 Thysanoteuthis rhombus
CTTGTATGCAGTTTACCTGACGGTCATGCATTCAATTCATTACTCGGGAAGTGAAATCCACATGCATCGGATCAGTGGAATGAGCAGAATAGCTAATTGTCTAGGGCAAAGAGAACTTCTCGTAAGATATCTCAGCAGCTGGTTTTAAATAGTTGATTTAATCTTTTCTCAAATGACCACTCAATGCTTGTGACATTGGACTGAAGACTAAAATTTTTGAGTAATATAAATTTTATTTGTCCAGAAACTCCAGCAGACAACTGGTTCATGTATGTGTAATATCCGTAGTACTCAGGGATATATCATATTTCCTTACACCGAAGACACTATTTTTTTCCCCAAGTAAGTAAAAATTTACTCTGCATCCCACAGATTAGTATTTTTTTAAAGGTTTATCCTATTTTCATTCTTTATTTGTTATTTTCAAAATATTGCATTTCAAAGTTCAGGTGCGTCCTTGGGGCTAGAATGTCCCAAATGCTGGGAAATGTGGTAAATATCAATTTACCATCCTTGCCCTTGAAGTAGAATCTCAGACCTTACGTCTCCAAGAATTCCAATTATTGACTGTATTCTCTTACCAAAACCTTTATGTATTTATTTGTCTGCCAAATTTTTTATTTGATATAACACCATGCATTTCCTGACTTTGTCTCCTTCGTGGTTCCTTTTATCTTTTCAATAGACAGTGAGATTAAAAACTTACCTCATTGCATCAATAATGTACGATAGCGTTCTACCTTCAAATGGCTTCAGTAGACCAACACTGGAATGATGCTATCTAACAACATAATTTCCTGTCCATTTCCCAGGAAGAAACTAACGACCCATGATATTATTTATCAAAGCGAAAAATGTGTTTCTAACAAGAAGAGAGCAAAGAATTCTCAATCCAAGCTGAACTGGTCAAAATGAGAATTGCTTCTATATCTTTTCCCAATGATTTAACCCTGTTTTATTTGCTTTTATTGTAGGGAACAAACCTTGCATGTTGAAGCATTACATACAGAGTTGGTTAAATGGTTAGATCAGCAACCTAGTGGTTAAGTGGTCTGAGGATCCGTCTAACAGTCACAAAAAAAAAAGATTTGTGCGGTTTATAAAGAAGGTAATGTGAATGATCTAATGTGTTAAAAGTAGTTTGCAGAGTTTTGAGCTGGATATTCCTCATTGAACAACGTTCCATGTGTAGACCAGCTGCTGTTGATAGCGATTCAATCTAGACATTACCTATTTAATGTGAAGGATAGTTAACATATACAAAATTTTCAAATTAGATGAGATGAAAGAAGAATGGATTATTTTTTATATGTGAGGGTGTGTGTGTAAAAAGTGAGTGTGTGTTAAAACTATACAAACTACCCTAAATAAAGAGAGAGTGAAAAGAGTGAGCTGAGGGAGAAAGTAAGAGAGAGAAAGAGTGACCATCAACAAGTGCCAGGGCAGCTGGCAACAAGTGCTGGGGCCAAAAGCATAACCAGCTAGGAATGCTGGTGCTAATGAGCATTTGACCAGGGAGAAGGAAAAAGAGAGAAAGAATGGCTAGCAACAAATGCCGGGGCCAGAAGCTTGACCAGCGAGGGGTTCCGGCACTCATAAGCATTGGACCATGTACGTCCAGGAGCTTTATAGGGATCATCGCAGTGAAGTTTTCGATATGTAGCTAAAAGAACGGTTTCTTATTTAATTCCTAACAAAAGGTATTGAAAATCATTTGAGTCAACTTGCTTATGTTAATCATTTTGATGTGTAGATCCCACATGAGTGGAGAAAAGGACAAACTGCTGAGACATATCCCCGTGTGTGATTTACATTCAAATGTTTTGTTTTTTAAACAAATTTTGATGGGCAGTGAAAAATGGATATTTACACAACATGAAATGCAAGAGATTTTCAGGCAAGTGAAATGAATTCCCATCAACCACACTAAAGGCTGATATTCATTTAAAGAAGATGAAGCTCTTTATATTGTGGGATTCGATGTGAGTCCTCTGCTTTGAATACCTTCTGGACGATCAAACAATTGATTCAAACAAGCACTGCTTTGATGAAAAATAAGATATTAGACAGACTGATTGAAGACAAAAATGGACAAAAAGTGTGCAGTATTTAAGAGAAAGGGCATAATATTCCATCAGACCATATTCTATATAGAGCACTTGTTTGTTTGTTTTGTGACTTGGCAAAATTTGTTACAATTGGCAAAGAAGTTTTCACTCATCCATGATATTCAACAGATTATCATTTATTCCAGTCTTTTCAGAATATTCTTCATTAAAAAATATAAATCCCTGGAAGACTGTAAAAAGTACTTGTAGTAGTTCTTCACTCATAAAAATAGAAGATTCTGGAATGATGGAATTATAAAATTGCTTGAAAGATGGAGGAAGATTGTGGAATAAACTGGTAAATATGTTTTTCAATAGAATTGATGTCAAAAATAAAAAATTTGTCCTTCATCTTTACTCAACAAACCAAACAAGCTTTTTGGCTACCTATTACTGAGGAAAGCCACTCATTGCGACCAATCTGGGACAGGGACTTTATGATAATAACCGGCAAATAACATTAAGCAAAGGATGTAATAATTGGAACAATTTAAATACATTGTATTAAATTTTCTTGAATTATTATAAATTCATTGTTATTAAGAACTTTACATTAAATGAATGTCAACATGACCTTTAGATATATTTTAAATAAAATAATCATTCTATGATAAAATCAATGATTATGATAAATAGCCTCCTCTGTAATATTCTTGGTTTTGGTCCATTCCAGTAAATTATTTTTAACTCGTTTGTTCTAATCTGCTCCTATTGCTCAAATCTACTTAATAATCAAGTTCACATTCAAAGCTAATACCTGATGGGTGCTGGCGTGAGACTTGATCTCAAATTGCTGTCTAGAGACTAAGGAATACACAATATTATCAAGTAGTCAAAAATCTGCGGATGAATTTGTTTAAGAGTCCGTTGTTCCTAATGGTGGGTAGGAGATATTTTTAGCAGCAAAATAGTCACCTTCCATTGGAGGAGTTCATTTTTGCAGAAAGAGAAAAAGAAAAAAGTCACATAGTTAATTATATAAATAGATAAAACCCAAGTTCCTTGAGTTTAAAAAAAAAATCCTAATGGTTATCAATTTCTCTAATGAATGTGCTATCACTTTTTTTTGCCTAGTACAAAAGATGGAATGAGAAGCATTGTAATGTTGCCATGAATTAAAGAGATGAGGTGCCAATATTCTTATCTATTTACGCATTTATTCCAAGTAAGGATAATTTTTCATTGCATTTTAAACTTTATTTTCTATCAAATTTTAAATTTCATAAAATCTTTTTCTGCATGGACGCATACATATTCATGACTCTGCACCTACAGGAACATAAGTATACATGCACAAACAAACACACACTCACACTTGCATGCATAAGCATTGTAAAACCTTTCCTTAGAAATAGAACTTGTTCTCTGATTATGTATGAAGAAATATATAGACCATTGCTCTTACAAGATATCTTCATACATCCGCTCAGTGAATTAGATGATTGGGTCAATGGAGAATGGCATAAATACACTAAGTGTATAAATTTTGGGCTGAGGGCATTGCTCTGGGGTGGATTGAATTCATTCTATCCAACAGATAACAGAAAGTAATAGTAAATGGATGCGACCCTGGATGGTCAAGCATTCTCTCTGGGGTGCTGTAAGGCTCTATCCTGTGTCCAATACTATCCTTGTTGTTTGTAAACAACTTACCTTTTGAAGTAAAATTAATGGTATGTTTATTTGCTGATAACACAAAGCTGTACTCACTGGAACCAACAGAAGAGGCAGCATTTCAACTACCTGATGATCTTATGTGCAATGCAAATGTGTTTCCACCCATTGGAATGCAAAGTGATACAACTAGGCAAAAACAGACACACGAATACACCATGGGGATAGAACATGGAGTTTATCATACTCTGGAAGATGCAAGTGTAGAAAAAGGCCTTGTTGCACACATTGAAAAAGCATTAGAATTCACAGCATACTGCCAACAGGAAATCAACTTAGCAAAAAAAATGTTTGATTGTTCCCGCTACACCTTCAAGATCATTGATGCGGAGATATTTAAAATGCTGCATAAAGCACTCGTCAGAATGGAATTCTGCTCCTGCATTTGGTCATCCCAACACAAATTTAACAAAGACTCTATAGAAAGAGTGCAAAGAAGAGCCTCACAGATGATTCCTGGCATCAAACACCTGCTTTAATCAGAAAGGCTAGAAGAGCTTGATCTGGAGACACTATCCTACAGGAGAACCTATGCTGATCTACTGGAGATATACAAGAAAACCTCAGGTCTACACACCATTGACCAAGATCGTAAGTGTAGCATCTGTCCAGATAAATCATGCTACAGCCATCCCTAAGCAATGCAACCAGAGGTCACAACGAGAAGCCCCAAATCCAAACAGCCACTGGGGTTAGAAAGTGCTTCATCTCAGACAGATCCACCCTTATCTGGAACAAACTCTCAGAAGCCACAGTCTTTTCTTGAACCATAAACATAATCAAATCAAATCTTAGAAAAAATCTCTGACACCGAATGTTTGAGGTTAAATTTTCAAATTCAATATTAAACCACAATAGGACCCGATAGGTTGACCTTACTAATCTAATGTTGTCCTGATTGAGATCCAAAAAGAAATTGTGATACAAATTATTATATTAAAAATTAGGAAGAAAAGAGATTATCAGCGGTCAGGGATAAATACAAACATTACTGACAGAATAGAACTATTATATGTAAAAATGTCTGGATTATTTAAATATGGATCAGCACTTCTGTCTAGGATCAGAATGCAATATCATTGTGCTCACTGGAGGATGTTGCACGCACAAAAAAATATCCACGTACATAAAACACAATGTGCATATATGTATGTATATATATATATATATATTGTGTGTATGTGTGTAAGTGCATGTCTGTAATACTTTTCAATGAGTGCATAGATACTGCACTCTAATCCTAAGCAGAAATGCTGGTTAGTGACACTCTAATCCTAGGTAGAGTGCACAGATACTCAAATCCTCAGCAGAAGTGCCAATCAATAAATTAATAATCCCATAATTTTTAATGGATACTATGCTAATATATATATATATATATATATATATATATATATATATAAATAGTAGGTTGTGGATTCGCTACACAAACTAGCTCATGTTTCGACCCTCTCTGGGCCTCTTCAGGCAGAGCTAGTTTGTGTAGCGAATCCACATTCTACTATTTATTTCCAGCTCTACTCTAAAAGAACTCAACTCCATGAGTAAAATGTTGTATGTATCGAACACTCTATGAAATAAATCTATTGCATTTCAGAAGTGGCATTACATTATTGATATATGATTATATTATGTTATACTGCTAGCCTGATTTGTACCACATATACTGTGTGTATATATATATATATATATATATATATATATATATATATATATATATATATATGTGTGTGTGTGTGTGTGTGTGTGTGTGTGTGCGCGTATAGAGAGAAAGAGAGAGAGAGAGATGCACATTGTGTTTTATATATGTGAATTAAAGCCTTTCTACTCAGGAATTACTTTTCCTTCTTGTTTAGGGAAAAGAAACTGCTGGATTTTGAAAAGACCCAATTTCCAAGACAGATATTTCCTAGCAATATTCACAAATCATTCTGCCGAGTGAATGTACAAAAAAATCAGTCAGTATTTTGAAAAATCAATAATTTTGTTTGCCATACCAGGGACATCTGGTGTCTACTTATGCATACATTAAAATCTTGATTCCTAATCTGTTATGACTGATGTTTTAAAATCTGTAGAGAGATTTGTGAGATTAAGAAGCTGTGAAATTATACTAATTAAACACTGTCAACAATGCTGTCAACGTGGATTTCTTCAGTTTTTAAGTTTGTCTGGCTATTTAGCTGACTGGCTGGTTATTGTATGTTTCTCCAGTTTGTAAGTGATTCTGCCAGCTGGCTATCTATCTATTTTTCTATATATCATGTGTACAGGCAGTACCGATGGAACTAAAAAGCTGAAAATTTAAATATTCACTCTTTACTATGTTTAAAAGAATTTATTTTTGTTTAATTTTATCTCCTTCCTGCCCTGAATAGGTTTTTTTGCGAGGGCTTCAATTTTCAATGTAAGTTTCTTACTAAATTGGTGCCTGGGTGTCCGACAACATTCACAATTGTCTTTTGATAATTCAGACGTTTCTGCCGAACAGAAGATGAGAGAAGTGACTTATTCCTTGATCATCCCCTTTTCCAATTTTCATCAATTGATCACCCCTAATATGGCGTGCTACCAAAAGACATTAGTCATGTGACAGTTTCTATTGAGTGACTAACCAGACATGTTTTCTGATAAATTCTTTCACGAATTCTCTAAAAGAAAAAAAAATCTCTCGATACAACTTTTCAAGAAATTGTGCTCATTACTTCTTATGCCTTAACAGGCCATAATAAGAGCCAAATCTGCCATACTTTTAGTAGCATCCATCAGCCTCTCTCACTACATACCCTCTCATTAAACTACCTAATTTTCTTTTCTTCCTTTCCTTTCCTTCCTTCTTATTAAACAACCTGTTATTCTTTTCTCCCTTCTCTCCCTTCCTACTGTGTCTGTCATATTTATAGTTTCAGTAGCAGTTATCAGCCAAGCCTGTTAAGGTATACATGATAACCATCAGTGAAGCGACAGGTCATGGACTTTTAATCATAAAAAACAAACTCTGCATTGGATAACGCATTCATTTGGAGAAAGGTCGGAGACCAAGGCAGATTAGAGCAAAGGTCTGAAAAAATCAGCGATTACGATTAATTTTCATTTTGTAGACTTTATGTTGGATTAAGTATCTTTAAACTGATTAAAAAATCTATAGTAGACTTGCATAAGACCTTTACATTTTTAAATATTGTTAACAGTTACAAATTGGTCGGAAAGTAAAATGTGAACAGAAAGCAATAGTTACAACATTAATGAAGAATCTTTTTAAAAACAGCATGAAACTTGCTCGTAAGGGTTTAAAGATATATTTTTTTTAAAGTTCTGTTGTTGTTTGTCTGTAAACATATAAAGTTTGTTCATTGAGTTTCTAGCCATTTGATATTATTGAAAAATAGCTTACATAGGGCAATGCCACTTCAGTCCCTTCAAAGTATCCACCTTAGGGTCTCTTATACTTATCATAACATCACTTATACCTTTCAAAACAGTCTGTAATGACCTCTTTAAGGATCACTATGTAACTTGTGCATGAGAGAATCATGCTCAACCTTACATGTAGAGATCACAAGACAGCACAGTATATAAGGAAGAAAACAGATGTCCGTGACATCATAGGAACTATCAAAAAACTCAAATGGCAATGGGCAGGCCATGTTGCAAGAATGAAAGACAACTGATGGACATCATGTTTCACAACATGGATCCCCAGAGATCTCATTAGAAACCGAGGCTGACAGAACACAAGATGGAGAGATGAACTTGACAGATTCAGGAAATACTGGCTCCGCGATGCCCATGATAGAGAAGTGTAGGGAAGGTTTATGTCAAACGACGGATGCTAAAAAACTGATGATGATGATGATGATGAACAGCTGACTCATTGTATTCTCCTTACTCTTGTCCATGGTGTGAAATCTCTTCGGGAAAAGCCAGAAGTTGCTGGAGCTAAATCTTGACTTTAGGAGAACTGTCAGACCTCGGTGATACAATGTTTTTCCAAAAAGACAAGCATGAAATGTGAAGAATGGGTAGGCTCACATTTGAATGTGATGGGCGTGCAATACGCAAGTTCACTTAATGGTATCTCACAGCAAACTGAATAACCTCATGGGAGAGTATCTGTTCAAGCATTCACAGTAAGGACCCTTCTGATTGGTTGCTGAGTTGCATCAAGGCCACGATACTTGTTCTCTAGATAACTAAAATAGCTGGACACTTCCCGCACATACCTAGTACAATTTTCATTTCTCTGCACGATATCACGTACATTAAATACAGAGTATTATAATCAGTTTGTGTTAATATTCATTGATTTTTAGGATTACCAATGAATATTAACATCTCTTAATCTCAAACAAAAATCAGTCATTTGTTTGTGTTTGTGTGTATGTATATGAGTATGTATCTCTGTGTGTTTGTGTGTGTGCACACATATGCGCGCGTGTGTGCGTGTGTATGTCTCTCTCTCTCTCCCTTGCCATCTCTCTGTGTTAGAACTTGTTCCTGCATATTGATGAACATTTTCAAAAAGCCTAATATGCCTTGTCAGATATGTTCATTGGATGAATATCTAAAAATGATTCAATTTCAGACATTTTGTTTTTATCATCATTATTTTTGGTCATTAATTTGCAATATGGTGCACGAAATGAATAAAACCAAGCATAAATTTATCAAGCTGGAAGGACTTTTTCACTATATTTAACTCAGGAGCAACTAATTTAGAATGCTTTAGCCAATTAATTTAGAATGATTTAGTTGATTAAATTGATTTTAGCTTTTCACATTTGAATAAACTGAAGATTAGAAGATTTTATGGTTGCAAAATCTGAAAGAAATGCATTTGCAGATACAGCGAAGAAATCAGAACATCAGTTTGTTCACAAAGAGTTTCAAAATTGAAATCTCAGTCTAAAGTTAAAACAGTAGTCCTCTTCAACAACACATGTTGGGGTCCAAGAAAGACCACTGCGTTACAACTGAACTGCGGATAATCAAAAGTCAAATATAAGTTCAGCAGTAAACAAAGGTATTGTTTTCATCAGAATATGAAAGAAATTACGTGTAAGAAAAAACAAGTAATTATGTTAATTGACTGGAAATTGAATAAATATGATATTTAATCATACCAAGTCTTTTGATGAAATTCTGTTTTTATTCGTTGTTTTCTGGAAGATTGGGCAATGATATAGGCAAAAATGTTAGGGTCCACCACCCACCCACTGTACATCATAAATCATGCTATATTGAAACGAGAGACTCCTGTAGTACCTGCTATCTTGCTCAGTGAAATCTTGGGTTATTCCAATTCCGACCCCCCAAAAATTGCTTCTCTGAAAAGAGTAGAAAAGTGCAAAGTTGATGCAGATTGTCTCAGCAAGAGTGTGAACTTCACTCATCGATTTTGCCTTCTGTGCTGCTAACTGCTTGGCCACCGGCGCTTTCTCTTTAAAAAGGGCTCCAGATATAAATACCATTTTAAAGATTATATCGAATGAATACACTCCCTTTTATAATGAATGAAATCAGACAAAGCTTTTTCAAAATAGCATTGAATAAGCCAGGGATGGATGAGTTCGAATGTTGATATCGCTAATGAACAGAAAACTGTCAGTAACCCCTATACCTTCACCTTTTCTATGATTTCCCAACAAAAATAATTTTATTACACTGTAATAGGAATGGCCATAAAAAACAAGAATTTGACCTTTGATGACCGATAGTCAACAAAAGCCAAATTGTTTTAGTACCAGAACAAGAGAAAATAAAACGAGGAATCTTTGGGGAAATCTCTGAAATTGGTATCAAAACAAAATGGCGGTCTGATCCAGAATTCACGTACGATTCAAAAGATATTATGATAATGGATCGCTTCATGATGAGAGCTCCAAGTACAATTAGTCGATTCTCTATCAAAATATATAAGATAATCTAAGCAATATAGAGGTGAGTTGATAATGTATATTTTACAAGTGCATGGCATACAAATATTCAAAAGTTCGTATTGGCCAGCTCATGGATTAAGACTCAAACCCTGAGTTGATATCAATGTGCTTAATCAACCAGCTCAATCCTGTTGCACTTGAAAAATTAGAATGGCATTAAAAGACAGAATGGAGATTTTTAATGATATTCTAATATTCTAGGCAAAGTGGGATTGATATTTAGACTCAGTTGCTTTTGTGTCATACAAACACAATGGGCAATGAATTTGTCTCCATTTGCCAAAGAGACAAAATCATTATTTGTTTCAATTGAGGGTTTTTATGGGGCCAGGATGTTACCCAGAAGGCACTGCTTAACAGGACTTAAGAGGTTCGATTCTTCCACTACCTATCACAAGCAGAGAGGGGAGCTCATGACTTTCCCAAAGCCACTAATGTCCCAACTGGAGCTTGAACTCAGTTTGCAGATTTTATTCTCTGTGATGTTAACTGTTAGGCCAACTGAAAGATTAAGAGCAGAGTAAATAATTCCATTCTTCTGGCATCTCTATTATTCATTGTTTTTATTACATGATTTCAGCTAGTGTGCTCATTGACATTTCATATGTTCATATCCTATCTGGAAATAATCTTGGGGTTGGGGGTGAATAAAACCCTTTATTTCCCTTGGGAAGAATATTGGGTGAGATAAAAACCTGAGAAAAACACTACATGAAGCATAATAAAGACATCTATTTCAAAATTTTCAGAAGTTATCCTATATAATATACAAGGTCTGTCCAGATATTATCGAGCCATTTCTGATATCTCAAGAACTAGTTGTGCAGTCTTGATGTAACTATAGAGAGGAGCTTATTGCATATACAGTATGCATAAATAATCTTCAGTTGGGTCACTCAGTCAGCAGTGAGATGCCATTGAGCAAGTTATCTTTACTGTGTGATTATTGTATTCACAATGACCAAGAGAATCATTCTTCATGTCTTTTGCAGGTTTCTTTTGGCAAAACATTGCATCACCAAGGTATGTCAGTCTTCCTACAGTCGTGATTCGGTTCCGTGATCTCTGGCTTTTTTCCCAATAGATTTCAGACTGTGGATAAGATTATGGAGAATGCAAGTAAGTAGTTGATGGTAATCCTGAAAGAAGATTTTTCAGACTGTTTTGAAAAGTGGAAATGATGCTGGGATAAGTGTATGAGGCCTCCATGGGGACATGATGGTTGTGATTGGCTGATGAACCAAAATTGTTCACAATCATTTTCATCATTGTTGAATTCTGACTTTGATTTTGTTTTTCTTCCTTCCTTTTTCTTTTACAAAAAGGTTAATTTCATTCTTTTTCAATCCAATTTTATTTGGTGCTAAAAGTAAGCTTTCAAGATTGCCCAATATTGAACAAAATGATAGAAATTTGAACTGATATTTCTGTCCCTATTTTATTGTGAGTAAAAGAATAAATACTACATTTTTATCAAATACCACAACAATATGTTTAAGTGAACACTTTTTGAATTTATTTTTGCTTGTGTTTTCTTTTCCTACTTTAACTGACAACTAGCATTCAACCAATTCTATGGGTCCCATCATTAAAGAATAAATAATTGTAATTAAAATTGAATAAATAAATATTAGATATTGGATTAATGAAATTATATTAATAAATATTTCGTAATTGTTGCCCATTGTATGCTTTCAATCCATCAGTAATTTGTTTCACCAAGTCAAAGTGATCCTTGATGACATTAAACAGAAGATTGCCTACCTATCGAGATTTTTTGCTAAATTAAACCATAACATAAATAGTTTTACTTTTCAACAGAATAATCGCATTCCTGTCCCCTTTTCACCTTTTGCATCGGAAGGTTGGGAGTTGCTGTCATGATAGGGGAGGTGTACATCATTGGATGGCTGAAAAGGGGCAAAGATGGAAGTAAAAAATGGGGTAATCTACATCATAATCAAATTGTTATACTCCCTTCTACTAATGATGCACATTTACATACATAGAAAGATAGATATCTGCAAAATTAATATACAGATATTTCAGAGGTAAATTGCCTAAAAATATAACAAATTATGCACTTTATACATCAATTGACTGAAATTATTGAACAAATTAATCCGATTAGGGTTTCATTAAATGGCAATAATTGTCTGAACTAATCTTGGAATGCTAATGACTCTTCTCAAAGTTCTAGACAACACTAAGTAATTCATCTCTTATATGATACGAAAAAAAAAAAAGATGGAATGTTATAAAATGCTTTAAATAGTGGTTTACACATTTATGAATTTAGTAATATATAAATGGCTCATTATTGAATTAAACTTGTATATTCCTCATAAAAAATGATTCTATAATGATTAGAGCCATTACAATAAAATAACGGATTACACTCTTTTTTTCATTTTGTTTCTTGCGTAAAATGGATCAATTGATAATTATGTTAAATATAGATCAGACAAAATTATCCAGTAAAGATTAACGACAAATTTTAAAGCTGCTTCATTCTTGGCAATATGTGGTAATCTGGCAAGTCAAATATTGGTTTCACATTTTTTTGCAGATAAAATCAGACAGAATAATTCAATTATTATATACAAATCAGCTATATATATCTACTTTTCAACATAATGGAATTTTCTATAAAAAGACAAACAAGTCTGGTTAGTCACTCAATAGAAAACTGTCATCTGGCCTATAGTGTCTTTTGGCAGTACGTTGTGTTAGGGGGATCAATCAAAAAATTGTCAAATAGGGTGATCAATGGATGAGTTACTTCTTTCACCTTTTGTTGGGCAGTAATCACAAAAAAATCTGAATTTTCAAGAAACAGTAGCACTATCAGACACAAACTAAGGATTCAGTTTTGTCTAAACTTACATTACAAATTGAACTCACCACTAAAAACCTTTTCTGGGGGGGCAGATTTGACATTTTTTCTTGACATAATAAGAAGTGACTGTTTAAATTTTCAGCCTTCTTGCTCAATACATACATAAACAGCCAGACGGACAGACAGACCAACTTGAGAAACCTGTGTTGATATTTTTAGTGACAGTTTTGGTTGACGGTTTCTAATATAGGTATTTTTATTGATATTTACTTAGCATAGTCAAGTCTAGCAGAAAACCAGACGGTAGGAAATTAGGATGGGAAGATTGTATTGCTCCAACTAAACAGCAAAAACATTATAACAACCAAAATGAGGAAAACAGTTCAAATAACAGTGATTAATAATGATAATTCCTTAGTTCAGAAATTCAGACAAAAACTCCTTGAAATTAATTCAGTTTGCATTGATAATAACCAAATTACAATCAATCTTAACTAGATCAATAGTGACGTCTAAATTTTGGCTTTGCCTGCTGTTTTTATGGATCTTTTTTAATTTATTGCCTGACTTTATGTTTATTGCAAAACATTTACTTTTGTACTTCAAGTTTTTTTAGCTGATGCTATATTGTGTGAACATTATACACTGACTTATTTTGTTATTCTATAATATTTTTGTAAATTCCTTTGAAAAATAACTAGTTGATAAAAAGCAAAGTATAGATTCACAATTTTTTAACTTTTTCATTAAAGATTATCAACCAAAACTGTTGATACAGTTTTCTCCAGCTTCTAAGAGAGTCTTACTGGGTAACTGGCTATCTATATACCTATGTATCTCACATACAGGCTACGCCAATGGAAACAGAGGGCTGAAAATTCAAACATTTATCCCTTTACCTTTTTTGTTTTTTGAAAATTCTCTCTTGAATTGGGTTTTAGTAGGGAGTTACATTTACTATGCAAATTTATGCTGAGTTGGTCCCTAAGTTTGTGTCCAGCAGATTCATGCTAGTTTTATAAAAATTCAGATTTTTTTAGAGTCACCACCCAACAAAAGGCAAGAGAAGTAACTTATTCATTGATCACCCCTTTTTCCATTCTGAGCATTTTAGAGAGAACGTTGATAGATATCCAGTAAATATAACCCATTATATCTGTACTTGGTAATAAAACTGAGCATAAATCTTCAGCATACAAGATCTATCAAGAAAGTATCAAACCATTTTGAATATCTCAAGAACAGATTGCACGATCTTGATGTAACATGGCAAACAATCGGAGGGGATCTTACTGCACATGCATGAACAGACACTCACCCACAGACTTACTTAGTCTACAGTGAGACTCTATTAAGTAAGCTTTGGTACACTGTGATGATTACATTCACAATGACCAAGTGAGTCATTCTTCACTTCTCATGCAGAGTTTTGGGCAAAACGCTGCATGATCCGGTTCTGTCAGTCCCCACTACAGTCCAGATAATTTTAATCAAGACACCGACTGTGACATCACTCATCTCGCTTTACCCATGAGGAGATTTCAGACCATAGGTCAGATTAGAAACACAAGGTGGCAGCTGATAGTAATGCCAATACAGAACTTTGTAGACTGGACGTAGGCATCATTGGTCAAAGGTAGATACTTTTTTATCTACATTAAGAGGCTGGATACTTCTGAGGTAGACCTCATGAACTGAAAAAGGAAAAGAACAAATGTTGGAAATTTACATGATGCTCACTCCAGAAATAACAAGACTGACTGCTGCTGGGTCAAACTCAATTCCTACTTCTATTCAAACAGAAGATGATTTCTACAACTTTTGTATTGGATATAATGATAAATAAATTTGTAGACATGTAAGACTTTTCAGTTTGGCTCAGTTGGTAAGAGAGCCACTTAGCTATCACTTAGTTATGATTTCAAATCATGGCAGGGAAATTTCATTTTATACATCAGTTTAGTTTAATGTGATATGATAGACAAACAGTGAAGAGTTTACTCCCCTAAATTAAGTGAGGGTTATTCTTGTCATTGTTGTTACATGGGGAAAAACAAAGTCAACTTGCACTGGAAAAATTTGAATGTTCCATGCATGTACATATGTATGGAAAAATTCCCTAACTATTTATTGGCTGGCTTCAGCTCATGAGCATTGATAAATGAGAGACATATATATATATAAGTAAACCAGTAAATCCATCACCTATTGATAATAAATTATGCAACTCTGAAAAATATTAGTTTTTTTTTAAATTGCTGATGTGAATCTCAAATAAAGTATCTCTGTAGTTATATCAATAAATATGCAGCCTATTGAGGAAAAGCATTTATTTTACATAACGAATAATTATGTTTCAATATAACCACCAACCTTGTCAATGCACTTAATTTAATGCCACTCCATAGAGCTTATAAATCAAACATTATACAGTCAGATTTCAGATCAAAATTTAGCTAATAACTGTCAGGTTATGGACTAATTGATCCTCAATCGTATGTTACCAATGTGATTCAATTAGATACAATAGATTGATTGGAACCATGTACACCAATAAGCATGTTTTCAGAGCTATCTTCATTTCATACTTTTCAAAATTATCTACAAGAGAAGATTCTATACATACACACACACACACACACACACACACACACACACACACACACACACACACGCACACACACACATATATATATATATATATTGTTCAAAATGCCTACTGAAAGGAAACTGCCTCCACTCTAATACAATATACTGAGCCACCATCAAAACTAAGGAAAACACAGAAAAATATATATGTAGGAGCAACAGAAGGTATGGACAAATATCATTCATCAACAAAAAATATGAGAACAGCCCAACATTATCAAAATATGTATGGGAATTTAAGAAACAAAAAAAAAAAACACCAAAAATTACATGGAAAATAAGAAAAACAGCTACAGCTTATAGAAAAGGTGAATTCTTTGCCTAAAGGAGAAGTATCAAATTGTAACCTTCCCTGACCAAAAAAAGCTGTTGAGCAAAAGATCAGAAATAATATCAAAATGGCAGCATGAGAACAAATTCCTGCTAAGCAAATTAACATTAAAATTGTGAACAAAAAAGTTTAAAATTACTTTGTAACAAAAAAATCAATCTATGTATGTATCTATCTCTCTCTCTCTCTCTCTCTCTCTCTCTCTCTCTCTCTCTATCTATCTCATATATACATATATATATATGCATACACACATGCAAGCCTAGAATCTTAGTCATCCACTTGAAAATCATCTGAGAGAATTAATTTTCCTCTTTCAATAGAATCTTTGCCAAGTTTTTAGGTTTTGTATAAACCTGTTTATATTATATTTAAACATGCTGCCAAAATATGTTGGCCGTGTGGCAGTTTCTATTGTGCAACTAACCAGACAGAGTCTTTTGAATTTTTGCCCTATTCAATTTTTTCAATCACTTCTAGCCGGATAATACCCACTGCGACATTACTTTTTCAGAAATTTTGTGCCAATCATTTACGTCCAATAGAATAGATTGAATTTTTTTTTCTAATCATTTAGACCATAAGTCTCGTGATTTTCTACTTCTGCTGCCAGGTTTTCAAATGTATTTAAAGGTTCAGAGAAAATATGGTGTCTGCACCAAGAAAGTCATTATGCACAGATTTAAAGCAATTTCAATAGCATTACAAATTATAATAGAAGTTAGTTATCTTACCGACCATATTATTTGTACAAGACTAGATATTACTCATCATGTATACTGCATTATCTGAATGAGACTCAGTAGTGTAGTATTGTGGGAAAGTGTGAGATTAGTGTTCCCTAACTTTTACTGAGAGAGGGAACAGCATTCCCTCACAAATAAAATACTACTAAAATTCTCTTTCTGTTTCTCTGTTATACAAGTCTATAACAAGTGTCTTGTATATGTAATAAGCTGAAATGGGGTATTGTAGCTATATATATATTGAATCAAGATAGAAAATCAAAGTGTAAAATGCACTAAAAACATAAAAACATTCAGCTGTATAGGCTTGCTCCACTCACTGGATTGCTAGCGCATGCAGCCCTGCATTCCCTCACTTTTTTTTTAGCACTACGCCAATAATGAGACTAAATGTTATTTATCTTGTATACCACATTATATGTGTAAGGCTATGTCTTATTTATCGAGTGAACCAGATTATATGTGTGAGCCTAAGTATTCTTTATCTTGTACACCACATAATATATTGGTAAAAACATTTTTCTGATATAAACCACAGATTTTTACTCCCATTAACTCAGTGGTCTATACATCTTTCTATCCATGCCTGTAGGCACTTGTTATAGACTTGTATATTCATTTATTATATTGCATTGTGCATGTATCCATTACAGTGCCTCATACATATTTATTACAATGATTGTACATGTATTTATTTTTTACTCTATGTATTATGTTGTCTTGTGTATGTAGTTATTGCCTTTGGTATGTATTTGTTACATTGCCTTGCAGATGCAGCGATTATACTGTGTTGTATGTGTATCTGTTATATTATACAAGTAAAATATCCATTGCTTTGCTAACAGTGTACTTAGGGATAGAAATCTAAAGCATGATAGTATCTGAAAAACCTTAAGAGTGTTTACTGTATATTCCTCTCACAGACACTCGAAAACAATTCCACTTACTTGTACCTTTTCTCTTTGCTTTTTTTTCTTGCTGGCCAAGTTCAGACATTCTCTTTTGGCAAATATTGTTATATTTTACCCCCTACCTTTTTGCATATCCCCACCCTGTTTCTCTCACCCTCAACCTGCCCTCTCTGCAGACTTCGCATTGTGATTCTATTCTAAAAAAAATCCTTAACCCTACCCCAATCAATGTAGAATTTTTCTTATTAAAGTATGACAGACGGATGGAGAGTTGAAAAGTCTGACAGAGGGTAAGACATGTTGTTTATAATTAGGAAATTGTTGCCTTGCCCCCATATTACAACAGGATAGTAGGGCCCATCAAGTATAATAAGGCTCTCTTACAAAAGGATTTTAATATTCTTACTACGTAGGAGTAAAATAGCATAGAATTTCGTAAACAAATATTTCACTGCATTATATTGATCTCATTGACACCAAGCATGTAGAAGCCTCAAATTTTGCTACAAAGAAAGCAGACAACAAAAATGGATTATCTTTGTTACTTTGATGCATTACGGAATTAAAAGTTCGTAAAAAATCTGGGTTAAATTCAGTTAAGCAAACCAGAGTAATTTTTTCATGAAAATTTTTTTTTCGACTATAAATTAAGTAAATAGAAATATTATCTATTGTATTGAAAATATTATTTTTCTTACTATAAATTATCTTGATTAAAATACTAATTATTTTATTGAGTTCATTGAGATCAGGCTTGCATTTAGCATTGACTTATATATTTCCTCTTCCTTCTTCCAAACGTCTCTTCAACCAAACATTGTTTTTCTATAGCATTTCTTCTAAACATAGACAAAAAAAAGTAACATTTATGGAAGTTAGAATCGTATAAAAACCATAAAGAGTTGGGATTTCACGTTATTTAGCCAACCTTATTCAAAATTCAAGTATTATTTACACCTACTATGTAGTTAACAAAGAGCATCTTGGTTTAAAGTAATGTTAACAAGAGTCTGACTTATTTAATATAAATCATATTCATTAAGATATATGAGTTTCTGTATGCAACCTCAACATTCAAAATCTGCTTAATTTGACACTTATACTTTGGTAATAGAGATTGCGCATGCATGTATTATATTATTTTGCATACATATCTATTACATCTTTTTTTTAGTTTTACTTCTCTGTTCATTAACCCATTGACTGTACGCCAGCTTTCAGCATGATCAAATGATAAAAGCATTCATTTAGACTGTCAAGGTTTATACATGGAGTAAGCAGAGCACAGAATTATCAAGTTATATGAATAATTTTCCAATATTCTATACCTAAATTGCAACAAAGTGTCAGGAATTTTCTCATATCTTAAATTAATTAATGCACCAAAAATAACATGGAATCACTCTCACAACCTTCCAACTGAGAAATATATGTTCCATCCAAAAAGTATTCAGCCATTCCAAATATCTCAAGAATCTGTTGTGTGGCCTTGATACGAATTGGCAACCAGTCAGAGGGGACCTTAATGTGCATGCATGAACAGATACTTCCCCATGGAGTTACTCAGTCTGCAGTGAGATGCCATTGAGTGAGCTTATACACAGTGTGACAGTCACATTCACAATAACTAAGTGATTCATTCTTTACATCTTGTGCAGAGATTTTTGGCAACAAATCATAACGCTCAATCCAGATTTTGTTTCTTCAACTTTTGGCTTTTCTCAAAGAGATTCCCAACCTTGGATGAGAATGTGATGAGGCAGCTGATGGTTTTTCAGACTTGTATAAAGGAGTGGGGTCCCAAAAGGAATGTTTGAAGGGTACTAAGGCATCATTACTCTTGGTAGAGCTATTTATTATTAATGCACTGTAAACCCTTTATAATGAAGAAGTTAGGTTCCATCATTTTCTACCATGTTATAACTGAGCCTACATTGTAAAAAATTTTCTGTTTTTACAAACTTCGATCCAAGTTATCCTCTTTGTTGCATGAAAAATGCTGGGGGTCATTTCCTGATAGTAAATGGAAATAGGTATACAGTTAGTAATCTATTAGTATCATTTGCTGTGAATAAAATGGAACCTGGGTCTTCAAGACCAACCTTGTAATTCGTACAGAATTGAAGAGATGACCATAGGGATGGGGGTCAAGTTAGGCCAGTTCTACGGGAAGAAATAAATGAATATAAACATTTTTTTTCAATTGGGGCACCTCATCAGAATATTACATTTTGATAAAACTTTTACACTTATGTATCGAATTTTGACAAAAAGCTGACCAATGAGAGGAGGTAGCAAGTAGAAGAAGAGAGCCAAGAGTTTTGGTTAAGGAAATGAATTTGACAAAAATATTTCTGATGTGAATAAACAAAACTCCTCAGCCCTTTCCCCTCTCATCTGTCACTAAAAAGATTGAGATCAAACAAAATCTAATCATAAAACCATTAAATTGGCCACTTTGCAGTGGGAACAGTATAAGTATTCAGAGCACAAGGCTCAAAATACTCAAAATACTCAAAATTCAACATTGATGGACCCAATGCATTAGATTTCTTGGGGGTCTTTCTATTTTTGTATTCATCTATCATTTTGAGAGCCAAATTTGACATTTTAGAATTTGAGATCCATACAGAAATTGCGTTATGAGCAATCTACCTATATATCAAGTTGTATTTTATGTGTATTAAATGGCTGGATACTTTTCGGACAGACCTTGTATCTTTATCACCTGACCTTCAATAAATCACATGTGTATAATCTCAATAATTTCCTAATGCTTCAATGGTATTGTCTTCATTTCCCAGACTAAGTGGCTCATCTTGCTACCACTTCCATGAATATTCATAAAGTTTTCCTCGTGTATTGGAAACGGTCAGCCAAAAATGTCACGAAAAATGTCAACTTTGATTTCTTGAGTTTTCATGTTGCTCTGGCAGGCTATATATATATTCATATGTTCAGGCCGCACTATTGGTGTTAGGGAGTAAAAACTTTTAAACATTTGCTCCTCATGTAAATTTATGCTAAAATGATCTCTTGGTTTGTGTCCAGCAGCATTCACGCTCGTTTTTGAAAATTCAAACTTTTTTAGCAATCATTACCGTATTCATATTATCATATTCAACTCCTTTTCCAATTTACCAATTGATCATCCCCAAACATGGCATCCTGCCAAAAGACGTAACTGTTTCTATTGAGTGACTAACCAGACCAGTTTATTTTTTTCCATTGGAAGGTCAAATCAACAAACTTTGCTGGCTGAGGTTTTTTTTCAACAAAAAGAGTAAGTAAAAAGTGTTAGCATATGCTAGTGGATCAGTAAGTCCGTGGCCAGATGCAGTTTATAGCCAAATATTGATCTGAAATATAATAATATATAAATAAATACACCTGCTCCCTGACTTGACCAACTCGACTAGCAGCCATCTATACATATAATCAAAATATATGGATATAATAAATTCATGGAATTATAAAAGTTACATTCTAAATTAAAAAAATACAAGTAAATTCAAGAAATAGTATAAATATACACATACCAACCCTTTAAGAAAAGAAAAAGAAAAATCTCATCCACCATCAACCAAAAAGATTAGAACAACACACCCAACTTCCACCCGCCGCCAACTCTTCATTCTAATAAAAAAAAGCACAACCAAACAAATTTCTCTTGAAAACTAACCATTTTCATCCTGACCCCTCCTCACGCTGTCCCTTCTTATCTCAGACAAGCCTGATATTCACAGACACAGATACAAACACCCCCTGTCCCCTCATCTCATAGACCCATCTTATTTCAGACCAAACTTGACTCTCATCTACACAGATTCAACAACCTCCCCTCCCACACCTACCAAACAACCCCCAACATAAAAATATCCCCATTTCTTCCCCAAATCCCAAGCATGTAAACAGTATACAGTTTCTTTCTGTTGCAGCAAGTTTCTTTGAAAAAGATGGCTGGCAACCATTGAAATGCATCTAAACATACCCAAGTGATAATAAAGATTTTTGAAATGTAACACCTGCTTTTCTCATAAATTTTTATCTTCCAATTGTCATTTTTGTCAATATACTATGTAAATACCATAAATATTACTCATGGTTGTGCATGCGTATAGAGTTTCAAGAGATTATATAAGAGTGTGTGTATATATATATATATATATATATATATATGTATTAACATGTAAAAAAGAGCCAGGTACGAAGAAATCTGCCAAGTATTTAAAAAATGAAAGATGATGAATAATAGCAAATATTTTTCAAAATCACGACTGTTTCAAGATACAACCTGCTAGTCAGAGAAAAACTCACTGTTAAGTCGGGGAGTTGGTGTAGGTTACTATTCCTACTGTTAAAAACTGTCAACCAAAACTGTCACTCAAACTTTCAACACAAGTTTCTCAGTTTTCCAGCTGTCCTTGCTAGTTGGCTGTTCATGGATATGCATGCAGGCAGCATCAATGTAGCTAGAGGGCTGAAAATCTCAAAATTCATTCCTTCCCATCTCTTGAAAAAACAAATTTTTTTTTAAAAATTCTCCATAAAGTAAGGTTTTTAGTGGAGGGTGGTAATTAATAATGCAAGGTACATTTATGCTGAATTGATCCCTTAATTTATGCTATCTATTTTTTGGGGTTTCATAGTGATCACAACCCCGAAAAAGCAAGAGAAATAACTTATTCATTGATCATCCCCAAAACATCATGTTGCACAAAGAAATTTGTTGCATGGGAGTTTCTATTTATATTTACTATTCTATTTATCAGAATATCTTCCTGTTTTTCTTACGCAACCATATGTACATTTTAGATTTCTATTAGCCTACAAAAAGGGAATGCAAGAGAAAATGAAAAAATTCTACTCTGAAAAGGAAACTAAAATGGAGATTGAAATATCAGTAATGAAGACTCCTTTAACCTTTAAAAGCATCTTCCATCTTGTTTTTTTTTCCCATAAGTACGTGTGATGTTCATAGATGTAAATTTTGGGTTGAGTCTTCATCATTCTTATTGGTAGTTCCATAATCCTTGCTCAGAAAATATGAAGTTAGGACTTTGATCTATTATAATTATCCTATTTCTACATGTTTGGTTGTTCGTATGGCTCTATGTTTGTTACCATAACACAGACAAAATGCCACATCGTTGCAAGTTTTTAGTTAGTGCATAATCAAATTTTGTTGGATGTTTTTTCAGTTTATGAATTTATATTTCTTTATAAGACCACAATTAAAGAACTGAATCAAGATGCTTTTTTTCCCATGAAAAACAAATAACAATAACATAGTGATGGTTTGAACTCTGCTTGATCTTTTGCTATAAATGATTGTACTGTTGGACCCAGTATGACCTTTTGATGCTAGGTCACATCATATAACCTTCAGAATTTCCAATTTTTTTTCATCCCTTTTCAGATCAACTCAAGGTATGTTTATGTACTCCCTTTTCATTTCTTTCTAAAATAAGCAAATTTTGTAAAGATTCAAGAATTTACAAGAATGAATCATCAATCATCAGACTCATGGACTTTTCCCAAGATTTGCCAGATCTTTCTATCAAAGGTGTCTATCTATCTATCAAAGCCAACACTCTCTGAACTTGGCTAGCCTGTCTTATTTTTTGTTGGCCACAGTTTCTCATATGATCTCTGGGGATTCACATTGAGAGTCGTGATGTCCAGCAGCTGTCTGCCATTCTTGCAATATGACCAGCCCATTGCCATTTGAAAGTTTCATGATAACTCTGCCCCCTTATTGTCTTCTAAAATAGCATGCTTGTCTTGTAATCTCTCCAGGATTCTCTCTAGAGCATGTTGCATGGTTCTCAGTTTGAGGAACTATCTTTTGGTTAAGTTCAATATTTCAGCTCCCTAGGCGACTCTTGTGAAGTTGCATAGGCTATAAACCCTTTTTAAAACAAATGGAATTTTCTCGTTCTTGAAGGTTAAGCATGCTGTACCAAAGGCTTTCCAACCTAGAGTGATTCTTTGCTTGATTTCTTCTTCTGAGGATTTCATGATTCAGATCATTGTCCCAGATCAATGCTGTGATCAACTTCCTTTTGCTCTGTGTTTTCAATTTTGATCGTTGTGTCTTTGTCCTCAACATGTTTGCTGCAAATGACATTTGTTTTACTGAAATCCACGTGAAGACCAATTTTCTTGCTTTTTCATTCACTTTGTCTAGCAATACATATGGCTAAAACCTTTAACCCGATTAATCATATCCAGACACTAGCATATGGTCAGTATTCTCTCCATATCTAGAGACCTATGCAAGGCTTGAGATATTACTCAACCAAAACACTTTATGTGAAGAGTATCTTATCAAAAGATTAAAGGTGGCTCGGAATGGAAATTGCAATACATTAAATTTTTTTTATTGAAGGACAAAAGAAAAGAGAGATAAAAGAGAGGGTCCAGTAGAAAATATTCAAGTATTCCCTATTCTTATACTTACCTGATCTAGTCTCTGGGAGTCTGTTGGTCCAGGGCACTGAAAGGAGACGCTTGTGAGTCACCGTGACACCTTTATGCCTATGTTCACAGGGACGTGGCAATTTTTGTTCTGTCCCATATGCGTGGATATGGGCCCCTACATTGAACTCAATCTTGTATCACATTCTGCCTTTGAGGGAAATGACTAATTATGAACTTAGTTGCGATTTTATGTACCCCAATGCCTGGTTCAATTTTATTTCAAGACAAAAATTGTCTTTGGCACAATTGCCACTATTCACTCATTGCCCTAGCTAAACACACCCATAATGAAATCATCTGTGTTGCCCCAGTGACCCTGAACTGGGTCACAGGGGTAGAAAAAGAACTCAATAGAAAATGATCATTAAATTATGATAGAAATAAAAACAAAAGTTTGAAGCCCTTAAAAAAGTGATAAAACATATCTGGCTAGTCTCCTAATAGAAACCGTCACATGACCATCTTTTGGCAGCATACCTTATTGAGGGTGATCAACTGAAAAAATTGGAAAATAGAATGATCAATGAATAAATTACTTCTATTGACCTCTGCTGGGCAGTGATCACAAAAAATTCTGAAATTCTAAAATACATGGAATACATATATGCATACATACCCAGCCAGCCAGACCAACTTGAAAACTGAAAAGATCTATGTTGACATTTTTGGTTGGTGATTTCTAATTAAAATAAGGAGCACATCCTTGGAAAAGGCCAACATTTAATTTTTATGCACAGTATTACAGTACTATAGTGAATATTCATTTTTATAATATCTTGCGATGACATATTTCTTTTTATAAATCTTTATATTTATTATTTCTATTATTATTCGGACCATTCTCATCTTGGTTGTTTTTCATACAACGTTTCGGCCGTTGTACTATACGGCCTTCATCAGGTATCATCTGATAGGTGTGGGGATACCTGATGAAGGCTGTAGAGTACAACGGCCGAAACGTTGTATGAAAAACAACCAAGACGAGGATGGTCCAAATAATAATAGAAATAATAATAATACCTCATCTCAAGAATTCAGAGATATACTTTATATGTATGTTCACAAATTAGATATCTTGCAATTAATATCCCTCTATTAGAGATTGTCAACCAAAACTGCCAACATAGGTTACATCAGTTTTTAAGTTAAGCTGGCTTATTCACTATCTATGCATATCACACATACAGGCCACACCAATGGAGCCAGAGGGGTGAAAACTTTTATATTTAATTATTATGTCTAGAAAAGAACGGCTTTTTTGTTTTTTGAATATTCCTCCAAAATAGTTTTTTTAGTGGCGTTTTCAAATTGCAATGTAAGTTTATGCTAAATTGATCCTCTAGTTTGTGTCCAACAGTATTCATGCCTGTTTTTTTTTTCAATTTGGACTTTTTTAGTGATCATGGTCCAACAAAAGGCAAGAGAAGTAACTTATTCATTGATCATCCCATATTTCAAATTTTTTTAATTGCTCACCCCCGACATGGTATGCTGCCAAAAAGATGTTGTTCGTGTGATAGTTTCTAAGCAGACCTGTTTATATAATATCTTGTAATGACAATTCTTTTTATGTATTCTTTTATCTATGTTCAAAAATTAAATATCATGCAATTAAACATCTCTTTATTTATGATATTATTCAAATTCCATGGATGAAGCTATTTACCCTGACTCGTATCTCTTTCAGCTTATTCCTGTTGCTTTTTATCTCAACTCTTAGATTATCATTCTACGATGATTAAGTAAGCAGCATGGAGTGGAAATAAAGACTAAGCCAATATAGATAGATAAGTTAAAATAGGTCTGGATAGTCACTCGATAGAGACTGTCACATGACCACCATCTTTTGGCAACATACCACGTTGGGGGTGATAAATAAAAAAAATCAGAAAAAGATGTGATCAATGAATAAATTACTGCTTGTCGGCCACTGATCACTAAAAACATCTGAATTTTCAAGAAACAAGCCTGGTACAAAACAAGGGATCAATTTAGCATAAACTTACATAGCAAACTGAACACCCTACTAGAAACTTTGTTGGTGGGGGATTTAAAAAAGAACAAACAATGTGTTTTCACTAGACATGATAAGGAATAAGTGTTTGAATTTTTAACCCTCTAGCTCCTTTGGGGCAGCCAGTATGCATTATACATATATACATAGCCAGCCAACTTCAAAACTGAAGAAACTTATGTTGACTCTTTTGGTATTTTTTAGTTGATGGTTTCTAATAGTCTTTGGCACATATGCTACTGTTAAATAGGAGGCATTCTTTGGTGCCGGAAGCTGTGAATATATGCCAAGTTGAGCGAGTGGAGAGACAGCACATTCTTGGATTTTAAGATGAGGAAAAAGATGTTAGCAGGTCACAGAATTTGTGCTGATTCACAAAACTTCAATTTTTGTTTTCTTTTTAGCTTGGGTAATAAAATAATTGGAGGCAATTCTTTATAGGATAATATGGAATAAACAAAACGGTTGGACTGGAATGAATCTGCAAAAGAAAATGCATATATATATATATATATGTATATATATATATAGATACATACATACATATATACTCACATACTTTATATATATATATATACATATATATATATATATATATACATATACTTATATATATACATACATATACATATATATATATATATACACACATACTTATATATATATATATATATATATATATATATATATATATACATACACACACATATATATATATTCATAAATATATATATATACACACACACATATTTATATATATATATATACATGCATACACACACACACACACGCACATATATATATATATATGCATACATGCAAACATATATATATATATATAAATATATATATGTATAATGTTATGTGTTTTATATATTCAAGAAAACACACTCGCACACACATATAGCTGAGATAAAGACAAAGAAACATATATGAAGCTAAGATAGAGAGATATGAATTGACGTATAGATATAAACAGAGAAATATGAACAGACCATGATAGATAGAGACAGATTTGAACGGAATATAAAATAGATAAATCAATATGAACAGGCTGATATAGAGACATAGATATAAACGAACGTACATAAGGATATATAAGGCATACTTCAGTCTATCTCGAATAGTTCATATCTGCATTTGTTAATATCTCTCTGACTCGGTTATCTCCATCCCACAGTTTTTCACTTATCTATCACTGTATTTAACCATCGCAGTCTATTCATATTAACCAATCTATCTACGTCTGTTCATATCTATCTACCTATCTGTCTTTTCATATCTATTTATCCCTCTATCTCAGCCTGCTATCACCTAACTTTTTATCCATCTCAGCCAATTATCTGACTCTCTATGTATATATCTTTGACTCTTCACCTTTTAATCATCGCAGCCTCAGTGGCTGGATTGACTCACTAAATCTATCTATCTGGGGAATCTGTATACCATGAACCATCACAATTACTTCTTTTTTTCATTCCTTCCTTTTCATCTATTACTTACTGAACCAGTGGATATTCCACAAGTGTTGACAACTTGGATTATCTATTATCTCATGCCTCAGCTCTTCTTTCACTCAATGCCTGTATCTTCTCACTCTTTCCCTTGACCCTTCCAATCTTCATTGCCTGTCCATGTTTTTATCTAAATGTTATATTAATATGGATTAGTTCCATACCTGAGTATCTTCATACACCCTCATGAAATGACCTAACTTTCTTTTCTTCCCACTCTCTTCCTACCCTTTTATTAAATAAACTTTCTTTTGTCCCTTTTCCTTTCCTACACCCTTTTTGAGCTACCTAACTCTTTTCTATCCTCTCTCTTCTCCTATCCTTTTATTGAACTATCTTTCAACTTCCTTTTCTGCCCCATCTCTTCTTACACTCTTATTAAACTACCTAACTTTCCTTTCTCTCCTCTCTCCCTACCCTCTGAATAGTGTTATAACTAAAAGAGTAACATTTGAATTCAAGGAGGACAGTTGGAACATACAGAATAATATCAGATTTTTTTATTTTCTTTCTTTCAGTTGGGTGAGAACTCTATCAGTTATCAACCATGAGTCAGAATAAAAGCTTCCGGATTATGAATGACAGGGGAGGATGTTGACAAGCAAGTTGCTGACTGTCACTGATCAGCAAATAAAGAGAAAGGCTTGGGTGGATGGACTCTTGGGTAGGGTGGCTGGGATGCTGAGTCATACGGTTTTGCTTGTCACGGGTGTGGTCAGAATTCTTTGAATGTTACTGGCCAACAAAAGCAAGCTTGCCTGAGAAAAATCAGAAGAGGCAGCAAGAGAGTGGCTATTATGTGTGTAAGGTGCTACTTCACTCATTCCGGCTGGATTTTTTTTTAAGGGTTACAAAGCAAGGGTGACAAGAGCATAATGGAAGGGTTCAACTTGTCTCATTTTCTAAGAAACCCTTGGAAGTTATTCATTTTGAAGGTTATGAAATACGGATTTCATTTATGGCAACATTATACAAATATAATGGTCCTGTAACCTCATTATGTATTCAAAATGGCTGCCATATTTGGGCCTTTAATCTAAGTGTGAGAGAGTGAGAGAGAGTAAGTAATTGTACAGTTTGATTTTTTTTTAGTAAAAATTACATCCTTTTTTGTCTTACTGGTTCTATAACACCTATTCCCCTATGAAACTGACTACTGGCAATTTTGACCTCACCGAACCATGTATGTAACCCTGTATCACTGTCCAAAGAGTCAGGATGGGCTGGGTGGGTTAGTAAGGTCTAGGGTGACAGAGAGTTAAGCTCTGTGGAGGACTGTTTTTGGTGTGAAATTCAAAGTGTACCTCATGAGTTGAGGTGGAAATGTCTAGAGAAGGACTGAGACAGTGAGAGTAAAAGAAAGACCACTGTGGAATTTCTCTATCAATCGTCAATTCATTGAGATCCCTAGTTCCTGTTTTTGGGGCCGAAAACAAAAAACAATTAAATATCAAGTTCCAGGGAGCCATAGTTTCAGTCTGCACCTCTCCATTGCACTTAAAGGGATTGGGGCAGAGTCAATCCCTGATTCCTGAGGTGTCCCAAAGAGAAGTATTTTTTTTATATGAACAAGGATTTGTTTGTATAAAAAGTACAGCTCATGAGTATTTGAACAAGTACAAAATCTAATTTTTATTGCCCAAGATTGTAGGGACCATTGAGGATTTTGAGCAGGGTGGGGGTCCAAATTAACTTACTAGTTTGGCACCTCTTCCTGATAGCAAAGTTATTTTGCCTTTTTTATTGCTTTGACTGACACAAAACAAGAATTCAGAAGGAGAGAAAGAAAAAATAATTTAATTCTATAAAAAACATTTCTCAGATATTTACCATTCAGAATCAAAGAACATGAAGAAATGCTTGTTTTATTTTGTTGATTGCAATAAAATTTGGTTCTTCTTATAAAATGTGCCTATTTTTAACTCCCAAAACCAAGTGATTAAAAGCAGAATGTCTATTTTTCAAATACTTATGTCAAGAACTATATATACATATATATATATATATATATATATATATATATATATATATATATATATATATATATATATATATATATATATATATATATATGATTATAAATTGCGTTATATTACATAGAAACTTATTTGAAATGATCCCCTCAGCATTTCACAGTTAATGTATCTCTCATCCCAGGCAACAGAAGATCATTTCTCATAAGTTTCAATATAATATAACATAATTTATAATCATTCTGTCGGATCATATATATCCATTTCTTGATACATTATATATATATATTATACGTATTATTATATATATACATTATATATATATATATATATATATATATATATATATATATATATATATATATATATATATATATATATATATATATATATATATATTTATATAATGTGTACCGTAGAGGGTGAGACAGACTCGGGAGTAAAGTGTTTAGAGGTAAGGTTTATTAATCCTTAGATGTAAATTGTCCAGACATGTTTCAGGATTCTTCCCATCTTCAGTGCTGTGTGCTGTGTGAGTATGTGTGTGTATATATATATATATATATATATATACACACATATATATTCATTTATTTATTTAAACATGAATTTGAAAAAATAACAGGCAAACTCTGGCTATTTAATATCTTTTGTTAATTTTTTTAGTTTGCATACAAAACTTTTATTAAAGTCATCAAAGTTTTTTTAAAAACGTTCCCAAGTTGGTAGTTCTATATCTTTTGACCATCATCAAAAAAATGTGATAATGGTATTTAAAGAGTAATCAGTATTATTTTTTATTATGATTTTTGGCAATGTATATTTAAGTGAAGGATTGCTATCTTGTTATATTCTTTTTATATATAGATCTGTAATGGACCAGTGAAAATTATCTATTCATGTTATATATATATATATATATATATATATATATATATATATATATATATATATATATATATATGGTATTTCATAAAAGATGTAACCACAAGATTAAGAGGTAGAATTCACTCCCACATAAATTTTATGCGATAATATTAGTCATGCGGCAACATTGTACTCAGGGGCAATTAGATGTTGCAATGATAGCAAAATGTACTGACCTCATTCAATCATCTATTTGTTTGTCAGCTATGTAATGAAACATTTATATCATGTAACATGTATGTACCTGTTTCCAGGTTAAAGGAAATCACTTCCAATATCTATAGTAAAGTTCAAATGTATGTGTAATGAGCTTTTTTTTATAATTTGTGTCTTAAAAAAATTATATTTGAAATAGTTAGGATACAAATTGTCAAAATGTTGGTTGCATCCTTTTTTGAATAACCTGTATACATAGTAAATATATTTTTTATAGTAAATACCAATGGAGTTTGTCAAAGGATTAACAATCAAAAAATCAGTATTCAGAAATTTATTGAGATCAGTATGTTATCATCCAAGGTATAAATAAACATGTATTACTTTCACATTCAGAATATAATAAAACTAGAATAAATTATACCATTCTGTCTCTCTCAACTATTATAGTTTACATTATCATGAATTATATTTCAAAATTATTATGAAATATTATAAACCTATATTTATGATATTGTTATGAATTCATTTGAAATAGAAAGTTCTACTAAAAAGCAATTCACAAAACAATGATTGAAAGATAGATATTTGGTATTTTGAACTCATAAATTAAAATACTTGCTTTTGTGTTACTTACAAAACATGGATACAAGTATTTGATATGCTGATATTCTCCAGTCAAAAACCTACATACAAAATTTTGTATCTGGGCAGTGGTGATTCCAAAAGCTAATTTATTGAATTGAGATGGACCGTGGTCGAGTAGTTTCTTCTAAATCCAGCCAACTCCCGTGGTTGGTTTTCATCTAGTGTTTTAGTGATTCGGTCAGTGATGATATTCGTGAAAAGTTTATAGATGGAGTTTAGTAGGCTTATAGGCCTCTAGTTGTTGAGGTCTTTGGGGTTTCCTTTTTTATGTAGAAGCATTATGATTGCAGTGTTCCAGTCTTTCGGGACTTTACTCTGTTTCAGACATAAGTTGAATAGAATTACTATTTTTTGTTGACGATCTTACTAGGTTTTTTAGTAGATTAATGGTGATGTTATCTGGTCCAGGGGCTTTTCCTTTTTTTGCTTGTTTGATGGCTTGTTTAACCTCCTATGGTGTAACCTCTGGGAAGTCCTCAGACTGATTGTCAGTGTCTTGCCCGTGTCTTAAAGAGTAAAAATCTCGGTAGAATTCTTAGGTGCGTTCTACAGTTCTGTCACAATCTGTTGTTACGTCTCCATTTTTTTGAGTATGCTAGTTATTTGTTTCTGTCGTACGTTGAGAGTTTTGTTTATTGCTTTAAAGCCCCGACATTTTTTGAGAGTGATTTCAATGATTGCTGTTGTGTACCTTCTTTTATCTTCTCTTAGTTTCTTTCTGATTATCTTTTTCAGTTCAATCTCCTCTATTTTTTCCCTTGTTGTTGTTGTTGGTGGTTTGAGGTTTCTGCGTTTTTCAGTGAGTTTCTAGGTTTTGTCCAAGATTTTACTAAGGCTCTGCGTGCTTCTTTGTTTGATCATAGTGGTAGCTTCTATTAGGGAGGTTATTATTTTGCTGTGGAGTTCGTTGATGTTGGTGTTGTTTTCATCAGTAAGTATTTCAAATCTGTTCTTCAATTCTAGCTTGAAAGGTTGAGCGAGTTCCTTTGATACGTTCAGTGGTTGCTGTTTGGTGTGGTACATTTTTCTACGTTCTTTATTGGTGTTTACCTGCATCTTACATCTTACCATTCTATGGTCGTCCTATGTTTGCTTGGCTTAGAATCTGAATATCTTTGATGGTGATGCTTCTGTCATTTTTGGTTTCATGGTTGGGACTCTTCCAAGTCCATTTTCTATTAAGAAAGCAGCAGAATATATATGCCACTTGCTGTAGCATTTATAGACTTCAAGAAGGTATTTGACTCTGAAGAAATTCCCATGATCATGAAGGCCATCACTCTACAAAGTGTAGACCCTGTATATGTCAAAGTACTGCAACATATATACAATCACAGCAACTCCTTTCTCAGGCTTCATAAGGACTATAAACCCTTCCAGCTCTGAAAAGGAGTAAGACAAGGTGATACTAGCTCACCCAAACTCTCCACAACCTGCGTCAAGATGATCTTCTGAAACCTGGACTGGGAGAATAGAGGAATCAAAATAGCAAACATCTAAGCAACCTAAGATTTGCTGACAACATTGTCCTTTTACTGAGAACCTACACGGCCTCCAACTAATGCTAGATGAACTAAATGAAGAAAGACAAAAATCATATGCAATGATCACATTGAGAATAAGAACATATCTGTCAAAATCGAAGATGCAAAACTCAGGAAGGTAGACCACTACATCTACCTAGGACAATGAATCTCCATGAGACCCTCAAAAGAAGAAGAAATCAAGCAAAGAATCACTCTCGGATGGTAAGCCTTTGGCAGAGCAAGCTCAACCTTCCAAAACAAGTCAATCCCAATAATCCTAAAAAGAAGAGTATACAACCAATGCATCCTCTCAATATTCACTTATGGAGCTGAAACATGGAACCTAACCAAGAGACAGACTCACAAACTGAGAAGCATGCAACATGCACATGAGAGAATCATGCTCAACCTCACATGGAGAGATCACAAAGACAATACAGTCTGTAAGGAAGAAAACAGGAGTCAGAGACATCATAGAATCTGTTAGAAAACTTAAATGGCAATGGGCAGGCCATGTTGTAAGAATAACGGACAACAAAAGGACATCATGACTCACAACATAGATCCCAAGAGATCACATGTGAAACCAAGGCTGGCAGAATACAAGATGGAGAGATGAACTGGGCAAATTTAGAAAATACTGGCTCCGCGACGCCCATGATAGAGAAGTGTGGTAAATCCTGGGGAAAGTCTATGTCCAACAACGGAAGACTCAGGATGATTATGATGATGATTCCAAAAGCAGAAATATGCACAATATTGAAATTGATAATATTTATTTCATGAACAAGATGCTCAAAATTGGAAAGGACAGGAAATAAGTAATATTGTGTAAAGAAATAAGAGAAAGAAATACAGAAATAAATTTGGTGAAAATGTGAATTTCTTCAAATTGTCTAACTATGGATTATTTTTTTTCAACGAAAACTTTATTGAATTTGACTTAAAAGATGTCAAAGTTGTACAATTACTGTATAATCAATCTAACTGTTTATTGTATTGAAATTGTGAATAAAAACCGAAAAGAATTCCTATGTACTTCATTCCTTTATCTCCCCATATTTGTTTATCCCTGCTAAACCCCAATATTGACATTATGAACTCCATTTTGAAATGTAAAAATATATCACAATGATGGTTGGGAACATGACCATTTAATATTTTATACATCAAGTTAAACAACGTAAATCTCAACATTGTTTCATGCTTAACCAGCCAAGTCTATTGCGTCATTCATTAAAGTTACTTGATTCAGATCTCCTAATGTCAAAAATAAATCTGTAAACAAAATAATTTTTCCCCTTCAATTTTAAAATATATGGATTATCATGTGTTCTATTCCTAAATTGCAATGATGCATAGTGATATTTCCATAATTCCTGATGGTTGTTATTAAAAATAAAACTGATTTCTTTCTGTGTGATATATCAAGCCAAATTTATCATATTGGCCAGAGCAAGAAATGAGTATTATTAAAAGCTTGCTATTGTATTACGTTTCAAAGGGAGATGATAACCATTAATAGTAAATTATTATTGTCATTAAAAGGCCTAAATCAGAGATTATCAGACTGTAGATATTTTAGTACATCCAAGATGACTCATAGTGTTGGCTATTTCTGGAACATCAATAAGAAAACTATTGTTGGTAAAACTTTCCTTTCGTCTTGACATGGCTGGGTAAATTCAGAGAATAGGAAGATCCGATTAGAAATGAAGAAATAAGAATCTGAGATCATGTACGGATGGACCATTTTTTTCTCTATTCTTTCCTAGATATTTTTTTCTTAGAGTCCAGTTGGTCAACGTAAATAATGTCTAGACCTTTGGTTCTCTTATTTTTAAAGTAAAACGGATGGCTCTGAATCTCGTAAAAAGATTAATCATTTTTGATGATGTTTTTTTTTTGCTTTTTTAATACCACGAAGCAGGGGATTAAAATCAGTCCGTCCGTTCTCTCTCTCTCTCTCTCTCTCTCTCCAAGTTATGTATAATTGTATCATCTTCAAAATAACCAAAGAATAACAGTGTAGTAGTGCCTTGAATAAGGCAGGTTCGATTTCTGTGTGTTTTGATGTAGTACGGTCAAGGTATTGCTGTACAAAGAGATGAAACAAGGTGTGAACTGAAAAAAACACTTTAAATTATAATAAGACCTTGAACGGTGGGATTTTGAATGATACGGATATATTTTGTAACAAATTAACTTTACTATTTACAAAGTATTGCTGTATTATCATTATTCATTTATTATTGGAAGAAACGTTGCCAACCATTATCATTTTAGATTTTTGACATCCTTTATTTACCTGGGGAAGGTCTATGTCCAACAATGGGCCTTGAATATCTGAATATTTTTTTTTTATATGACTTCATTTTCATCGTTGAAATATTATGGCAATAATTCTGTGGGTTACCATAGAAATACAGATAAAATGCAAAAAATTGCTGTAAAGAGATACTTTCATTCAAGACAAAAATAATATATAGAAATGCTTTGAATAGTGTGATTTAGATTGATGCACACTTTGATGTTGTACTGATAAGGTTTTGCCGTGCAAATCAATGTAACTACGAATAAGCTGAAAAAAACACATTAAATTATAATAAGACCTTGAATGGTGCGGCTTTGAACAGTATGGAAAATTTGGGAAAATATCAACAGCACTAATCAAGGTATATCTGTATAAGGTTGTAAGGTTATGTCCATAGACCAAATGTATGAATCCATTGAAGTTTCTAATTATAAACTTTTGGCAAATTATCCCCTTCTCAATGTCAATATCAATTTGCAAATGGATTCAACATAGTTTTCCATTTTGAATAATTGATGTAAAGAATAAAGAAGCAGCTAAGAATAGATTGCCATATGGTCACTGCATTAAAACAAATTATAAAACTTACCATAATAAAACTAGTGCATTTATTGCTACTCGTAGGCCTTTGGCTAACTAACAAATTCATTAAACATTTTCTTACTCCTGCATTGTGCATTTTATTTATTTGGCAATAAATTTCAAAGCATAATAACAATATTATAATTACACATTATCTTATAAGGTGCAACTCAAAAGTTAAGAAAATTTGACTATGAAAAAATGACTTACCCTAACTTCTAGTTTCAACCATCTCCCTCTAAGTATTAGGTGCTACCCAAATGTTTTGGGAATTAGGATCATGTCTACAACTTAGTTTCCACTGCCATATTCAGCAAATATCATACCTTTGATTTATCTTTTATTCCAGTCTTTAAAGAATTCCCTTGAAGAAAACATTTTGATTCTTTGGAAGACTGCAAAAGGCACCTAAAGCAGTTCTTTGCTCAGAAATATAAAAGTTCTGGGATGATAGAATTATGAAGTTGTCTGAAAGATGGCTGAAAATAATTGAACAAAAAACAGTAAACCAGTCTGATTGGTCATAATAAAAGCTGTCATGTGACCAATGTCTCTTGGCAGCAGGCAGTGCTGTGAGTGATCAATTAAAAAAATGAAAAAAGGGGCTATCAATGAACAGATTACTTCCCTTACTTTTTGCAGTGTGGTGATCACCAAAAAAGTCTGAATTTTCAAAAAGAAAAGGGTTAACACCACTGGGCACAAACTAAGGCACCAGTTTAGCCTACACTCACATTGTAAATTGAGCCCCCTATTAAAAACCTATTTTTAAGGGCTATTTTTAGAAAAAAAAATTTACCAGACATAATAAGTAGTAAATGTTTGAATTTTCAACCTTCTAGCTTCATTAGTGTGGTCTGCACATGTGACACATACATACAGTGGCTGACCAAGCAGGGCGGAGGGGCCCACATCAGGTGACACCATCAGAGGGGGTGATACAAATAGTTTCTTGGTGATCTTTCTTCTTATAAAACATCTGTCTGTCTTTCTCCAGAAGTAGTCAATGAATTTTTTTGAAATTTTGTGGAATGTTGGCAACAGGATATGGAAGAGTGAGTTAAATTTTGAGGCAATTTCAGGAATATTTTATTGAGTGAGAAATATTTTTTCATACTTTTGAGTATATGCTCATTAATGTCCACACAATATCTCCAGAAGTTCTCAATGGATTCCTAGGCTTATGCCATCACGCTCAATAATATGAGAGAATCATGATGAATAATGAACAGTATTAGTGTAAAAGATTATCAAAATTCTAGATATCCTGGGAAAAGAGAAAGTTCTGGAAGGAGTGGAATGACACCATGAGTTACTGCCCCGGGTGACACCTATCATCAGCCAATGACTGCATAGATACACAGATAGCCAGCCAGCCAGCCAGCCAGCCAGCCAGCCAGACTCACTTGACAACTGAAGAAATCTATGTTGTCAGTTTTGCTTGAAGGTATCTAATATGCTGTTCAATAAATTCAATAGATTCGTTGCTGAACCAAGCTCCACATATTCGTGTGTAAGGTCCCCATATTAAACTGACCTTGTGCCACATTCCGTTCACTACATCTATGTTTGATATACACTGCAGACCTGTTATAACATGGAAGTTGGGGTCCATAATTTTCTCCTGAGTTATAGTGAGTCTGCATTGTAACAAATTTTCCATTTTCACAAAGTTTAATCCAAGTTCCTCTACCAACTTCTTCAACCTTCTTAATTCAAACAGAAATCAAGAGAAAACCGTGTGGGTGGGCGTAGGATGAAGAAGACAAAATTAAGTATAAAAAATTTCTTAATCATGACACCTCATCAGAAGATTACTTTTTTACAAAATTTAGATGCTTATGTAGCATTAGTAATGAAAGGAAAAGGGACAATGAGTTTTATTCATTGACTACTATGTTTTCTTCTAATCCATTTCCTTCTTACAACTAATCTTTCCATTTTTTGACTTAGCTTGGGGTGCATGCTCAAAATACATTATAAGTGATTTCGTATTATATCAAGCTGTGTTATAATGGGTGTACATTGTAGTTTGATCTGCAGTGAAACAAACACTGAGAATCAAATTCACTTCTATAATGAAGACAGTGGTTCCCAAAGTGTACACTGCGGCTCCTCAGGGCACCATGTTTAGTTTCCACGGGCTCCAAAAATTTCAATAATTCCAGGCACATAATTCAATACTCTGATGCATGGTCACAATTATACAAAGCAACATCCAATGGATACATTGCAAATTAGTCCATTTCATTAAAACATTTCAACACTAGATGACTCTTGGTTGATAAATAAGGTTTATTTTCTGGATTGTTCTTGATTCAGAAACTTTGAAGTGAGCAATAGTCTTCTGTTGCATGTATCAGTTTAGTGAACCTTGTAAAGTCTCAGATCTGGTCGAGCACTTTATACCTGCAAGTTTTTTATGAACCCCTTCCCTTGCTTAGCTACTGAGTGAATAGAGAAATCTGTCCTGATGAAGAGTTTTCCACATTCTTTGCTTATAACGGAAATTTAATCCAGAACAATCCAAGTCGTCGTCATCATCATCATCATCATCACCATTATTAAAATAGCAAAAAATATGTGACTTTTTCATAGTTTTAAATCACACAATTCATCATTCATTATCAAACTAATGTAACCACATGCAAATAAAAACTATTGTATTTTCTGACATGAGGCACCGTGATGAAATCCTTATACGCTTAGGGTTCCATGATTCAAAATGTTTTTGAACCGCTCAGTAATGCTGTAGGAGATTAGCTTGCAAACCACTCGGAAGCCATATTTTTTGTTGCAGAGAGAAAGTCAGTGTTGTTCAAAAATTGTTTTTTTGGTTGTCAAACATGACCTATACAGATGATAATATAGATAACTCATTGACGATAATGGTAGCCATAGTAATAATAACTTTGGTCGTCATTTTGATTGTAATGGTATTTATAGTGACAGCAGTATTAAAGGTGTCCTTTCTCTTGGTGTTAGTACTGAGCATAGTGAGAATAATGTACGTCCTACCTTCACTTGAATTAGTAGGATGCAAGGTTGTAACATTGCCAATAATATAGAAATGTAAAAGAGATCAATATTCTATGTTTGCCTGAATTTTCAATGTTGGGGATGATCATTATTATACACTGATTTACTCAAACCAGTGTCCACATCTTGATTGTTATTGACACAACATTTAGGCTATTATAACCTTCAGCCTTCTTCAGACGTCTGTTGTAGTTATTCAAACCACGGAGTAGATTGTTCTCATTCTACTGTCTATACCAGAGGATATCACAATTTTTCCTAGTTAATTTGTTCTTGTGATGTCACCTGTCTTCCAATGAACCAGAGTATATGATTTTTCCGCTACATAACCATTATTATAGCGATGAGTTTTGAACCTCACCGAGTATCTCACTCTTGTGGCCTTGTGCCAAATTTTTCTGCTCATGCTTTATCAGTTATCATTACAGGGGCTTTGGAATATCACCAATTATTGCTTGATCACGAATGTTCAACAACATGTAATTAGCTTAATATTATTCTCATATTTGGATGTGAAGTGGGTTAACTGTAGAAGGCAAGGAAAATAGAACTTGTGTTCACCTCACGCTAATGCCTTTGGGAAAGACATGAATCCACTTCCTGCCCCTAGCTGTGGGTAAAATGGCTGGGTAGATTGAGCCCTTCAACTCTATAAGGTAGTCCATCCAAGAGAAGGCTACAGCTTGGCAGTCACCTTGGCTATATCTGGGGATTGGCACTGAGCCTAAAGAGTGGACTTGCAAGCTAGGAATAAACCAACAAAAGCTATTCTTATATTTAATGTTACTTTTTAGCAACATTTTAGCCATCCAATTCTCTAACTTACTTCAAGTGAATTCATCTGGTGCACAGTTTTATTGTTCGTCTTGTTCTATAAATAATCTGTTTTCTAAACTCAGGCAAAAAGTACAATGACAGTAGAACATAGCCCAGTGACCAGATTATGAATCATATAAGATGAAAAGAAAACTTTGTATCATTGGATCAAATTTAATTTTGTTAAACTAGTGCATCCACTGTACCAGAGGTTTTATCTGGAATAACCACAGTAAGTATATTCGTTGGTATTGATAGGATTAAAAATCTGTTTGTTTTTTATACTTCTGATATTCCGTAGGCTGATTTTTGCCTGCATTCGGATTATCTTGGAAATTTCTTTTCTTGCAATCTTAGAATATAGGGACAGATTTTGTGCTTGTTCAAATACTTATGAGCAGTACTTTTTTTAATATATACATTGCTTAGAAGTATTTGAATAAGCACAAAATCTGTTTTTTGATCTGAGATTGCAAGTGACATTGTGGATTTTGAGCAGGGTGAGGATCAAAATTAACTTACTAAAATGGCAACTTTTCCACTTAGCAATGGGAGTTCACTCTTTTGAATTCCTTGATCAATTCTGAACTAGATTTTAGATTGATAGAAACAAAAAAATCTTGCTTGTTTTTTCATCTAACAATTTAATTCTATCTAAAAAAACTTTTTCAAGAAATTTAGCATTCAGAACCATAAAACATAACCAAATTCATGCCTTGTTATGTTGATTGCAAAAATAGAAACTACATTGATCCTAGGCAGAAATCCTGGAGAGCAGCATTTCAATCAAAGGCAATGTACACAGATACTACACTCTGAACCCAGGCAGAGGGCCAGGAAGTGATGCTTCTGATCCTAGGCATGGTGCACAGATACACTAAGCACGAGTGTCAATCCATACGTGAATAATCCTTCTATTTTATGACAAGTATTATGCTAGTGTTTATATATGAGATAAGCTGAGAATGAAAACAATTGAGAAATAGAGAGAAGGAAAATATCTGTCAATAAACATGGGGTTTATTTGTTTAGGATTCAATCTTTTTACAAATCTTCAACTTAATGAACAAACAAGCCATGAATGACAATTGTTTTGCCAGTAGAATTCATATCAAGATGAAAAGCAAATAATGATGAGAACTGTCTGGTTAGTCACTGAGTAGAACCATCACGTGACCAATGTCTTTTGGCAGCATGCCATGTTGGAGGTGATTGATTAAAAAATTGCGAAAAGGGTGATCAATGAATAAGTTACTTCTATTGCCTTTTGCTGGGCAGTGATCAGCAAAAAAGTCCAACAATTCAAAAAATAAGCATGAATGCTGCTGGGTACAAACTAAAGGACCAATATACCATACTTGTATTGTAAAGTGAACAACCCACTGAAAATCTATTGGAAAAGGAAGGATTTAAAAAGACAAGAAATATTTTTTTTTAGGCATAAGAACTGAATGTTTAAATATTCAGCCTTCTATCTCCATTGGTACAGCCAGTATATACATACATGTATATACACATAGCCAGCCAAACCAACCTAAAAACTGAAGAAACCCACACTGAAAGTTTTTTGACAGTTTTTGTTGATGGTTTCAAATTATAGAAATAATGAATTACTTCATATCAGTAAGTATACTGCGTGACCATCCCATTCACAAAGACCGAGCCACCCGATTCTTTTTTTTTTAGAAAAACTTTGTATGACCCAGGTCCATTAGCCCCACAGTTCAGATTTGGCTCCCTGGAACTTCTGGCTTTTCCCTAAGTGATTTCAAACTGTAGACAAGATTAAGGTGAATATAGCAAGACAGCTGGTATATATATATATATATATATATATATATATATATATATATATATATATATATATATAAGTATATGTATATATATGTGTGTATGTTGGAGTGCCTCAGTTCAATGCTTTAAGTTGTGCAGACAGCCATACTATCATGATTCTCTTTCAAAGGGACGGTAGAACTAATAACCAGCTTGGTTATCTACTATACAACCATATGTGGTTTAATTACCGAGGCCAGCCATGCTGTTGGTATACACCCACAAAGGCCCCCCCCATTGCTAGTTTGGGCATCTGCCAGGAAAAGGAGACTATTGTGAAACCTACAGTCTAAGAGTCTTGCGCATATTTGTGCCACCTAGATGGACCATAGGATGCATTGGCCTGGCACATGTCGCAGCTCACCTTAAAACTCCATTGCACAGGCTGGACGTTCATTCCACACATAGAATCCACCTTCAAAGGTACTATAGTCATGGAAAACCCTTCCAAAATCTTTGTCCACAAGGTCAAGCTATTCACAGATAGAGAGAGGGGGGAAGATAAAACAGCTCATTATAATCACTTTGAAAGATATGTAGGGGAAACCACTTACTGTAAACATTGTAAATGAAGCATCTGGGATTGACCGATTTTGATAACAATAACCGTTTGATAACATTATTTGTTAAGAGCGTTGAAGTGGCTACTGTATTGGTCACAGTTTCAATTTCATGGTGTTTCTGCGTAAATGAATATACCGCTTAAATTCAGCCTTACTGACCAGTTCCGTAGTCTGGAGGTAGGATATTGGCCTCCGGGTCCGATGTGAGGATTTCAATTCTGCCTCGCAGTACTGGATGGGATAAAAGTCTATACACTGAAGAGATATATATAAAAGTTTGGTTGTCAGTTATCATGTTTCTGTGCATGCTGAATAGTGGTAAAAAAGGGAACAAGGTAAGAAGAATAAATCTGACATCAGCAGCAGCAGCACCAGCAGTAACCATAAATAGTAGAGAGTTAACTTGTGAGTCTATTCATCTTTATCAAATGCTTTATTGTAAACCAGCGTCTCTCAAACTAAAGATCACATAAATATTGGGTTTTTGAAGAAATATTAAGATTAATTATGTAACTTGAGCTTTTTTCTAATCTCTGTACAGATGTTGGCGCTTATTGTGAAATGACTTGATGTTATTCAATTATTTTATAAGCACAAATTTTGTTTATTACATTTAAGTAATTTTCTTCCATAATACGCAGTAAACACTGTAGTTAATAATTTGCAATTTTCTATGAGTTGGGTAGGGTTAATTTGTTTCTATGTTTAGTTACAGTAAGATTACAACTACCAACTAATTGTATTAGTGCCTCTACCTTTTTAACATTTTCAAAAATGTTTGTCTCATTGGTTTCAAATGGAAAATTTTCCAAAAAGTCCTGCTGTAAACTTCTATTATTTATTTTTGGCTACAATTTACCTTCATCTTAATTTTTTAGTTGATTTTTAGGTTTTGATTTTTCTTACCAGTAAAAGCAAAAGACGTCTTAAAAATTTGATTCCAAAGAATTTTTTGTGCTTTCAATCAATAACACTTCTGCTATCTTTGGATAAGTGTCTGTAGTTGAGAATGAAAATTTTTGGTTTGAGAGTGCTATTTATGATGTAACTATAACGCTGAATTGGAAACTTACTTTCCATTTATCGTATTCAAAATCTTTTTTCAAAAACTCAGCAATTTTTCTGAACACAATCAAAAAAAAAATCCCTGAAATATTCAAAGCCATACTTTCATACGATTGACATGAAGTAAGAATAGTTAGAAGGTGGATAGAATCTATCCCACCAATAAGATTTGTCTTCTTCAAAAACTGACGCTTTCAAACAGATAAGCAGGTCTTTTTCTGCCCTTCCCCCAAAGTCTTTTGGTTTTAGTGATTAAATGAATGTTAAACATTTTTAATCACAACTTAACTCAGCCATGAATCTATGACATTCTGTAAACAACGCACATTGATTTAAAGAATAAGTTCTTGGTGTAAGTAATTTTTTTTTCAATTTGTTGTGTTGCGTATGAAGAAATATATCAAAGAACATTCCACTGTGTTATCACATTTGAAGTTATTTTTCCCACGGCAATGCCTGGCATCCCAGCTAGTATATTTATGCTTATATATATATATATATATATATATATATATATATATATATATATATATATATATATAATATATGTATATATATATATATATATATACATATATATATATATATATATATATATATATATATATATATATATATATATATATATATATACGTACATATATATATATATACGCACATATACATATATATATATATATATATATATATATATATACGTACATATATATATATATATATATATATATGTACATATATATATATATATGTACATATATATATATATATATATACGTATATATATATATATATACGTACATATATATATACATATACGTATATATATACATATATATATATATATATATAATCATAAATGTATTATATGAAACTCTACTTGAAATTACCTCCTGTTATTACACGGTGAATGTGTCATTTGGCCTAGACAGTGTAAATTGAATGAAAAAAATTTAAGAATTAATAGGAGTTTACTTCAAATGGAGTTTCAAATAATACACACATTTATAATAATTTCTGTCCGACTAAATATCCATTTCATAATAACATAATTGTCCGCATTGAGAAACAATAGAGCAGATATAGACTGTGAATAAACTAAATAAGAATTTAGGTATAAAGCAGCTATTTGGTCTTTTGACTTACCGATGGGCTGTTTAGCTCAATGGTAAGAGCGATACAACGTTTAGTTGGCTACCTTTCAGTCGCAGGTTTGATTCTTGCAGCAGCCCATTTTCTTTAATTGTTTATTCTATTTATTTTGTCTAGGTCAAATGAAATATTCGCATTGTATTAATGAGAGGTCATTTCAAAGAGATTTTCAAATAATATAGCACATTTATAATTATTTTTGCTGGTTTATACATCGATTTCTCAATAACATATATATACATATATAAAAATTTACAAGGATATTTAGCAACTGTATGCCACATTTTGTGCCTAGCACACTCTTCAGCAACATGCAATATCTTTAGTTTTTGTAATTGTATATATATATATATATATATATATATATAGATATATATATATATATATATATATATGTATATATATAGATAGATAGATAGATAGATAGATATCAGTTCCAATCACTGTTAATGTACTGTGTTCAGAATTTTCAAAATACACAGTCAATAATTGAACAACCATAGCATCAAAATTTGAAGTTATGTAAAATCAATTCCATCAGAGAATAAATATGGTCAGAATAAATTTTATTAATGACATTATTGGTATTTTTTCCTGGAAAACATCTAAAATAGATTAAAATCATCTAGACAGGTTTATTAACAGCATCTGGATTCTACAAAATCTAGATATTACTAATAAATCTGTCAGAACAAGGCCCCGAAAAGCTTTTTTTTCAAAAAATCAGAAAAAACATATTTAGGAGGAGTGTAGTGGAGTTCTGATGCCAATTTTAAAGTCTGTAGAGAAAACAGTATGGCCAGGTGTGCTGGAACATGTGAACAAATAAACCTGTCAGGAAAGCTTTTTTTCTTAAAATCAAAAAAAGCTTATTTTAAAATGGGTCTAGAGGAGTTCTGATGCCAAGTTAATGATAATCTTAAAGTCCATACACCAAACAGTATGGCTAGGAGTGCTGGAACAAACAGACAAACAAATAAGCAACTATACAAACTGACACAAACAAACAAACACACTCACGTATTAAAAAAGGATAGAACACTTTCCTATCTTTGATGGTTTTGGTTTTTCAATTCTATAAATTGGATTCACCTTTGATGATTCTTCCATTTGTTCATTTTTCCTCTGATGATGACCAAAAGAGTCGAAACTAGTAAAGATATATACAACTGAAATGAAAACATTTTTGCATTTACCTCTGTATATATATATATATATATATATATATATATATATTTATATTTATATTTATATATGTATGATAATTAATAATTGTGTCATCCTAAGACAGCTGTTTCGTTGTATTATAACTCTTCAGTGTTAATATTGACTATCCAGTATTCATCCAGTACCATGAGGTAGGATTGAAACCTTCACTTCCAACCTAGATGCTGGCATTTTACCTCTGCCCTACGCAGAACTGGATGGTCAGTAGGACTGAATTTAAGCCATATATTTATTTTACGCACAATGCCCCATCCATCAGAGTGCCCTATTCCAGAGTTGGAAGAGCATTGCTATATAGCTTATAATGAATGAATTGCACTTCTTAAAGATTGCTCAACCCTGAAGAAGTGAGCGTTAATTATAATATATATATATATATATATATATATATATATATATATAATTATAATATATATACATATATATATACATATATATATATGTATATGTATGCGTTAACATATGTAAGACGCTTATATATATATATATATATATATATATATACATATATATATATATATATATATATATATATATGCTTTTGCCATTGACCTGAACAGTTGCCAGTAATGCAAAGGCTGAAATACCTGTTTTCACAACAAATTCTCATTTCGTTTATTCTCGGTCCATTTGCTTCTTTCTTTCAACAGTTATGTATGAAAAGGACATATTTGGTCCGAACAGAATGAATTATAAATTGCGTTATATTATATTGAAACTTATTTGAAATAATCTCCCGTCATTAGATTGCTAATGCATCACTCACCCTGGACCACATGAATAGAATGAATAATTGAAGAAAATGGGGTTGCTGCAGGAGTCCATTGTAGGAATTTGAGAAATAATGGGAAACAGCATTTGGATTAAACACTAATATTAGCAGATAATAGCATCCAATCCAAATTTTGTCTTTCTTTCATTAATTCTCTTTTGTTTCTTTAATTTGTTTGCTATTTGTAACATCAAATGATTTCATTTTGTGAATCAATTGCAGAAAGTAGACACAAGTTTATAAAAATGCCTTCATAAATCATTGCAGAGTCATTTCTTTGAAGTTTATTCCAGATGGTGTTTTCTAGCAGATGCAATCATTAAACTCCTTTAGGATGATGTTATCAAGTTCCTCAACCAGGGAAACAATAAAAAACAGCCATAACAATAGAAAAAAAAAAATTATTTAGCAAACTCAGACTCCCTTTGGAGGTCTGAAGAAAAATAGAATTACATCTCATAGTCAACGACATCTTCCAACAGAAAGAACCATCTTTTCAGTTCCCTCTTATTTCACAAACTTACACCCACTCCTGTCTGGATTTCGTATTGATTAGTTATCTTGTCTTATTTTTTCTCGTCTGTGTTCTTTCATACCAAGCTTCCCCAATGTCTTTCTATTGTTCGCTGTTTAGTAATGACAGTAAAGGAATCGCTTTGTGAGTTGCTTGGTTGACTCTTTAGATGGGTTTAATATCAATCGTATCCCTGAGAGAAAGGAAAGTGTGGTGTAGGGGTGTAGACCACACCAAGCGTCACCATCAGAAAGGATGAAACCGAATAATCAGTATTCATCTAATTACCTTCCCACAAGGGTGGAATGAGACTCAATGGTGGTTTAATGCGGGGGCGCACATATATATGTATATATGTATTACTTCCCGATTTCAAAACTTGGTTTTTGTGTAACTTTTGGTTGCATGGGACTGTAAGGAAAAAATATAAGGTCCCATGCTTTTTCTGAAAATGCATCAATTGGGGTCTAGCAATCCATACAAAAAATTTTACCAGACCACCCTAATAATCACGCAATCAGAAATGAGGATGAAAGCCTTTGCCAAATATATTCTTTTGTGCCCCCCCTCCTCTGGAAATATATTCTCTTGTGCAATCTGGAAAAGTGGCAGCAGACATTATCAGAAGGAATGACTCCAAATATAGAGTATTTATCTAACTATCTTCTCACAAGGGTGGAATGAGACACAAGGGTGGTTTAATGTGGGGGCGCACATATATATATATATATATATATATATATATATATATATATATATATATATATATATATATATAGGCAAAGACTAAAATTGCCCAATCCCTGTAGCCAGTGCCACAATGACATCAGAAATATTTTTCTGAGCCTCCCCTGATAGTGCAATGGGAAAGTGCTGTCTCAGGGTGACAGATTCTGTAGGAATGGACATAATATACTTTTTTGTGACAACAAGATGAATCATTTGCTGGGGGTGATATGTTCAGTATAAGTTGCTTCACTATAGGGAATGCTAACCATTTGATTTATACCATCAGAGAGAGTGACACCAAAATTATAGTGAATAGAATTTTTTTGCAGTGTTTCACCTTGACGCACCGATGTTTTTGTTGCAGTTGGTGTTTTTATGGTCGCTGATTTGGTCAGATTTTCAGCTTTTTTAACTACTTTAGGTAATTAATTTTTTTACATCAACAACTTTTGTGAGAATGAAATAATAATTACATGGAAATAAAGTAGAAAAATTTAATTTCAGTCACTAGTAATGGTTCAAATAAAATGCATTGATTCAATATAAAAAGATTCGTATATTCCTAGTTTCTGTGCATGGACATAACTCCTCATGGCCTCGAAATGGACTTATGTTTTCTCCCCTATAGAATAAAAACAGAAATAAATACATAGATTTATTGTTATTACTTTGAATAAATTATATTTTTCAATTGTTTTTATTTGTGCACCGTTTTAAACATCATGAGAGCCCGTGTGTGAAAGGTTTGTATGGAAATATAGTTTTTTCAATTTATTTTATTGGTAACGGATATTAAACCCCCAGTAGGCTCGTGCGTGAAATTATAAAGGTTGTTTTTTATGTTGAAAAAGAATACATCATCAAATCATAAGGGGAGATAATCCTTATTTCCTTTAAATGTTAACAGAAGTTATCTCCATTTTACACTGGGAAACTAGGAATCAACCAAATGATTTTACAGAATAATTTTGTTGATAGTATTCATATAATCCTAGAAATATAAAGCAATTCAAAACTATATCTATCACAAATGAAATTGAAAAATGACTTTGAATTGCAATTGTTTTGGCTTTAAAATTTGTTGTTAAAGTCCAACGTTTTGGATGAAAAGTGGAAGAGATGCTGAGATAAGTGTATGAGGACCCAAGGGGAGTTAAATGAAGGGGTCCAAGGTGTCATTGCCCTAGGTAGACATTTTTGTTTGATAATATCAAATGGCCAAATACATTCTAAACAGACCTCATATTACATTATGTATAAACAGTACTTGGAATGTTGTATCCAGATTTATCTCCTGCAATATTTTTCCAATACAGTACCTCTTGGCATTCTGCCACCTTCATAAAGGATTGTGAGCAGTTGTGATCTTTTCTTGACCAATGAGTAAAAGTAGAAACCATCAACCAAAACTGTCAACATAGGTTTCTTCAGTTTCCAAGTTAGTCTGGCTGGCTAGATGGCTAGGTATGTATCAAGCAGCTAGAGGGCTGACAATTTGAACATTTACTCCTTATTATGTCTACATAGGGGTTTTCAGGGAGGGGTTCAATACACAATGTAATTTTATATCAAGTTGGTCTAGTGTTCGTCTTACCTAGCGTTCATGCTTGGTTTTTGAAAAATCAGACTTTTTAGTGATCCAACAAAAAGCAGAAGAAGTATGATTCATTGATCGCCCCGTTTCCAATTTTTTAATTGATCATCCCCAACTCAGCATGCTGCCATAAGATGTCAGTCATGTGACATTTTCTATTGAGCGACTAACCAGACCTGTCTTAGATTGAATATGCTTACTTAAAATGGTAGTGGCTGGCCCAGGGCCAGCTGGCTTGAAAATGATCAAATACAAAATTTTAATAGTGTGCCACAGATATCTTTCCTCTTTGTCAAACAAAACTTTCCACTGAATAAAGCAAGCTCAAAATATATTGAATAAGAAAGAAAGTGATTCTAAAAATTATTTAAGTTAGCAATGAAAGAGGGTGCTTCCGCTTTAATGAGAGCAAAAAGGATTCAACTTTCTCTATGGCTATTATTCATTCGTTGCTCTTCTTTCACAAACCTGAAGGCTAAAATTTAAATTCATAGTAAACCGCAGGATAATAAGGAGATAGGAAAGTAATCAATAATATTAATACCAGATATATTGGTTTCATTTGCCTTTGCATATTATTATAGTAAATACAGATACATTCCATAAGTAATAAATGACTTTAACAAAATTACATACTTCACTTGCAGAAATATATATGCCAGAATAATGATGATATCTTAATTGTCAACACCCATGGAATCTAATCTTTTTTTCTTTCTAAGCTTCCATACTTTCAAATCATCAACATTAAGTTTCGGTGAGGACCTTTCTTGTCAATTTTTCAAAATAAGAATATCTAATCAAAATTATATCTTTCCAACATCAGTCAAATGGTTCCAGTTGATAAACTATCTAAGAAATTTACAAGTCTACTCGTAAAATGAGCAGTGTGGTTTTTTTCTATTCCTCTCTCCATAACAATGGACTCTTCTACCTAAAAGTAACATTTTTGCAAATAAAAAAATATCTCCAACCCAGTATTTGAAACAATAGAATCTATTTCAGTGGAAGAGTCTATCATACTTTTCTTAGAACAAGAAAAAGAACAGACTCTATTTAGAACCTGCAATGTTGTTTTTCACTTTCATTATCCTGATGAATACTATTTATCTATTCAAATTTGATCTGAATGAAAAATTTGTTGGCATTCACAGAGCTGCCAACTTTCATCACAGTTAAAAAATCTCATAAAAATTCAAATCTCATAGAAATTCAAATATATCTACAATTTTTTCACACGATTAGCTAGTTCGAAATATCGTAAACACAAGGGAGAAAATTGTGTCATTTTTGTTGTAATGCTCAGAATGTTAACTTGCACAAGGGAAACAACTATTTTCGTAAGGATTTTCGTTTTAAATAGCAGTTTATTAATCATAGCTTTTTCTTTAAATTTTATTATTGCCCACAAGTAAACAAACTAATTGGCATCCATGTTGAATCTATAGCTTAAGCAAGAACATTTTTTTCTCATTTGTGATATTTTTCCCAAAAAATATTTCAAATAACGTTTATATATGGAATGAATTTTTCATATACCATTAGTTCAATAGTGAAGATCTCCAGGAAGTATGTTCATACTTCATTTAAGATCCGGTTTCTATAATTTCAGGGAAGTATAAACCATAGAAATGATTTATCATGGTCAAGTGTACCATGTTTGTCCAAAAATGTCAACAATTATCTTAAATCATATACAAACATGCGTAAAATGTATGGAAAGAAATTCTAAATGCTTTAAAAATAGTTGTCTGATGCATCCTATAACACAACAATTACTTTATAAGAATCATTTGGCTTATAATGTAACAACTAAATATAGTGAATTCTGAAGTAGAGTTTCTGGTCTCAAGTATTTAAAAAAATTAGTTTCTTTGAAAGCCACTAAATTGTTTCAGGATTCATTGACTGACAAGAAAAATGCCCATTCTGAATAGATCTTCACTTTCTAAATTACCCATTCATGCTTCAATCAATTTTTTTGGCTGTGACCCAGTATATGCAATTTTTTTTGGCTTAGTATGGGCCCTCAGGATGAAAAGATAATTTCAGTGTTTTTCCATGTAGTTTTATCCAATAGATTTTATTGAAATTTTCTTTGATTCACAAATCAAGTACAAGTATTATATATGGACAGACTGGAATACATCAGGATTTTTAATATGTTTGTAGATACTTTATTCAGTACAATTTTCCTGTTCCAGAGTTTCAATGACATTTTATATTCTGAAATTTTGATCTATACATATTTGCACTGTTTTATACTTTTAATATTTTCTACTTACTTTACTTTTTTCATTTTATTTTTATCTATTTTTTCCAAAAGTATCCTTGAAATGCAACAATGTCTTTGGAAAGTACTGCTTAAATAGTTTAACATACATCTTTTAGGGAGGAAATGTGAAGACATAAGCAATGCATTAATCATTGCTCTTGAATGGTGATAGAGGAAACGAGTTGTGATGGCCGTTTCTGTGATTATATTTATTTATATGACATCACAAGCTTGGAGGAATGCCTAGAATCCTTGAGTATGGAGCTTTTTAGTATTATACTTATTGTGCTGTTGTTTGTCATCTGAAATTTTCTTTAAAAACCTTTGGTTTCAATCAATTCAGCTAAACCTCTTTAAAACAAACCTATTAAGGTGGTTAATGCTTAAATTAAAACATCAGGGTGGACTTCTTAGCTTTACTTCACTCGCAACACAGGTGATTAACAGGGGAGAAAACTCTCGAAACAACAACGAAGGGCGATAAATGCTTACTTTTTAAAAAAGGGAGGTGCGTACTTTTTTAAAAGTGTTACGTTTACTTTTTCATGAATTATTACAAAAGATAATGAAAGAATAATTGGAAAAAATATCTTTATGAAAAATTGGAAAATGTAATTTCACCAAATAAGAAGAGAAATCATTTCTTTCGATATTACAAAAAATAATTTTCTTCCTTTCTTTTTTCTTGTGTAAATTTCTTTTCTGAAATATACCTTGCTATTTATTATAAAAATAGATTTCTCCCATCCTTTTTTGAGTGAAATAATTTCTTTTATTTTTTTCCTAATCACAGCTTTCAATTTTCTTTGTATGATTATTTTCTGTGGAATATGTCAGCTGATTTTTCATTCATTTTTTGTAGTGTGAAAGAAATTATTTCTTTTATTAATAATGAACAATGAAGACCCTTTTCATCAATGATGCTTCCCTTTCATTGCAACTGTATCTAACCCTAGAATAATCACCTGGAAAACAACCAACGAGAAAACTGATACATTACAGGTGTTTGTATTTGGAGAGCTGACCTTAAAGTTGAGTAATGTCATCAACTTGAATATCATCTTGAAAATTATATTATTCCAGTGGTTGGACTATCATGGAATTTTGATGTCTTGAAGCACACTTTACACTTTAAGAAACCATTGAGAAAACTTGCCTAGAATCAGTTATGATTGAGCAATTGGTATTTTAAAAATTTGGCAGTCATCTTGGACTCTATCTTGTGAATTATACATTTCCAAAGGTCATGACTGTTGTAGTCTTTTAGTATGTCATTGAGTATACCTGATACTACTGTTGAGATATCTTTTGATGTGATTTTCTGGAAGGTTGAGTGGATTTTTTTCATGAAGCCAAATACTATTGACGCCATCTCGGAAATTATACCTTTCCAGTGGTCAGACTGCAGTGAAATTTTCATGTTATCAAGCACACTTGACACTACAAGAAGCAATTGACTTGTGCAGGGTAGATAATGAATGAGTATTTCAAAGATTTGGCAGCCATCTTGGATACCATCTTGGAAATTATACTTTTTTAGAGGTAGGTCGTGGTAAAATTTTGATATGTTACAAAACACACCTGAAACTACTGAAAACCACTTGAAAAACTTGTCTTGGATGAATATTGAATAATTAAAATTGAAATATAGTATCTCAGAATGTTCATAAAAAATGAACAAATATGTAGAAAACTATCTCCCTGTACTCTGTAGTATTCTGATTACTTTTATATTATAATGCTTGCAAGCTTGTCTGCACCAGGGTCAAACTTCCTCACTTCATTAAAATCGAAAAACTAAACAAAACAAAATTCATTTCTCCGTACAATATAATTCCAAAACCATGTGTGCCATTCCAACTCCTTTATTGGTATTTCCTGTGAATGAGATTTGCAAACATTTGCGTTTTGGACTTCAGAAGTTGGAGTGAATTACTCATCAGTTTTTGCATATGTCACTGTTCTTCATACGTGATGACAGTGGTTTATCTTGGTCTTCCCAGATCCATCATTGTTGTTACACATGAAAATGACGTCAAAACTCAATAGTAGGAAGATAACAAAAGGATGAAAGAAAATGTTTACTCAGCCTAATGGTTAATCCGCCACTAGCCTTGAAAGCAAGGAAGAGAGAAAGACAGAAAAAGTGTACTCTGCCTAATGCTTAATCCATCACTGGCCTTGATAGTGAGGCAGAAATAACAAAAAGGCCTACTCGGCATAATGGTTAATCCATCACTGATTTTCAGAGTGAAGAAGAAAGAAAAGAAAGTGTTGCTCCCGGTTGGGTTTGATCCATAAATCTACTGCTTACAAGTAGATCACCTGTACCCACTGACTCATGGTTGTGCTGATGAAAATTTTAACTTATTTGTGTTTATAAATAATATCATGATTTGGTTATGAACTGTTTTAATGAAATATTTGGTAGTTTTTGCCAGAGAGACAAACAAAATATTTATATACTCCATTATTATTAGTTTTTGTTACTAATTACCTACATCTTAATTTTTCTATCACAAGTGAACATTTAAGATGACGGTAAATAATTAAAGTTGTTTCTTGGGGAATGGTTATTTCATCTTAATATACAAATGTAATCAAACAAAGTGAACTAAGAAATATTTTATATTTTATTTTACAGTAGTGATGTATCAAAAGTGATGAAATTCATTAAAAAATATTTCTGCTAAATTTTTGTTAAAATAAAAGGCTTAGTTGTAATCATGGAAGATAACAAAAAATCCTTTTGTAAACTAAACTGAACCATTGGCTATCACTATTCAGTCATAAATGGATATTAATTTATCTTCAAACTAATCCTTTTTGAAATAGGGAAACCCAAAAGGAGTATAGATAAGGTTGAAATTTATTTTTAATCTTCTAAAAATCAGAAGAAAGAAAACAACATTTGAATAAAAACAAAATAAAACCATATTTATTGAATGAGCAACGATCTTCACCCTCAAAATGTCAGTTTGACCAATGGATCCCGACATGACATCATTCCATCTTTCTATTTTTTACCCGTTCTGTTTAAATTCAATGCTGAAATTGACAAATTAACATGTGACCAATTGCAATAATCAAGTTAACTCTCTAGGAGTTTGACAATAAATTTTTCAACAGCTGGATGTGTCATAAGCAGTATGTACATATGGTATTTTTATATAGAAATACCTTGAAATATTAAAGTTATTTCAAGGATTCCTTATGTTTAAAAGGGTTGAGAAATACTGCAGTGGTGGAAGGACACAAAAGTGTACTTTAATCCCTTGTTGAAAATCGAATATATTAATTTTCACTAGAAATAAGAATTCTTCATGTAAATCAAAATTACATTTCAGGAAACATTAGTATACATGGAAGCATATACATATATATGTATGAAATTCATCAATTAGATATTGATGTACAATTACGTATCTAATATTTGAACAAATTTCTAAATCAACTAGATACATTTGATATTTGAATCGATTTCCGATCTATAGTTCCCCAAACTAGCGTTATTCATTTCATCAACTATTGTAGACATTAAGCTGAAAAAAAAAAATGTTTCATATTTACATACTTGCAGATCATAAAACAAAACAGACATTGATTTTGTTTGTAACCCAATAATGATTATGATGATAATTGTCTCTGTAATGAAAGAAAATTTTTTTTTTCAAATTGGAAGTAACTTTTTATTTATCAAAAAAATGGTAATTTTTCTCTCTTCTTTCATTGTCAAGAACTCTCACGAGTTGCCTCCCTTGAATTAGTCATTGCTTTTAAGCTAAATTTAGCCAATTGGTATTTTTTAACTCGTTTGTTCAGGTTTTATTATTCATTGATATCACTAATTATTACCATAATTATAATTTTCATTACTGTGTAACCATTGAAATTATTATTGTATATTAAAACCATTATTTATCATGAATAAGACTGACAGGTTTACATTTTAATACTTATTTCTTCATAATCATTACAGAGGAAGCCATAAAAGTGATTTCCGATCTTAAAATGAACTTAAAAAGCAATAATAATACCAGAACTGTATTTCCCATAATAAAATACATATAACTAGTGATATTAAATGATAATCTCAGGCTACCGACTACAGAGACATGAGATTGGCACTTTTCGTAGTGGCCATATTGGATTGCACACACAAGTTGACACAGCTTGCTTGTGTTGGTTTTTAAAGATGCTACCATCATATCTAACATTATTCCAGATATCAAAAACTTTGCACCAAATGCACAATTCTTATAAATTCCCTCTCCACTAATATATTAGGCAATACATTGTGTTTTAGATGAGTGGATTGTTGTTGTTACTATAATCATCATCCTTATCAATTTCAGACTCATATTTATATTAGATCCATCAGCAAAGGCCAAAAGAGCCTTCAGTGTAAAATATCTTTAATGGACTGGCTGTAAAGGAAGCTAATGTTATGCAGCAATTCCTTGAAGAAAACTCCTCCAGCTTGAATGAGGATGACTTGGATTCTATGGATGCAGAAAGCTTCCAAACTTTTCTGCAGAGAAACCTCTTCCCCGAGCGCCAGGCCATATATGCTGAAGAATTGGTTACCTTGATACAGGCTGATGAACTGGCCTTATTAGTATATCTTAGGTTAGTATAGTCAAAGGAATTGGATACAGATACAGAAGCTTGAAATAGAGAAGTTGAAGACTAATCCCACCCTCAACTTCCAAAAATTAGAAATAAATGGATTGTTATAGATGAGCATTCAGTGCTTAGGGCTATGATTCTGACTGCAATAAAAGATGCTGTATTTGTGATGTACTACGTATGTAAATATGTGTATGAATGTGTTTGGTTAAAGATCATAGACAATTTTTCATCTAACTTTTCTTGTTTACATACAAGTGAATGTATGTCTGGATTCAATGAGTGTAAATATTGTCCAAATATTTTGGGATCTAGAGCTCTTGACCATACTTCTGGACATATCAGTATTGGGGGACAAAAAACTATAGACATTAGCCATTCTTTGAATTTAAAAGAATTTTCAAATCAGCTACATAGTGTTTGTTTATTATGATGACATAATACACAAGGTAACATATAAGTGAAATTCTTCACTGAACTGAATGTATGTATCAGTTGTCAAATACATTTTAAATCCCAATGCCAAGACTGGAATAGATCTTATTTAGCTTGGGGATTCTTAGGCTTTAAAAATCTGACGCCTTTTTTTTCGCAATCAATTGTGTATAGCACTGCTACTTAAAGTGTGGTGTGCACACTGGCACCGGTACACAAACTGGTACGCAGCTTGTTTTTACTTCTTTAATGGCATTCAATGACATTTAAAGTACCATATTTCACGGTATGTAAGACAGACTTTTTTTTCTAAGTTCTGTCGTGGGATGCAAACACTTCATCAGTCGTTTACTAATGTAACTGTGCTATGCTAATAATGTGAACAGCCAGCCTCTGTTAGGGATAAGAAAGATTTGAATTGAGCATGAGTGCATTAGAATAGACCAATATGCCGTACAGTTTATATTACTCAATGACTTTCTAGGCCAAGTTTGGGCATTATTTTGCAATAGAGAAATTGTATAAGACCCTTATACTCCTTAATGACATGGCTTTGTTACGTTTATCTCAAAGACTTGAAAAAGTCCTTTCAAATATGTTTTTATTTATTTTTTTATTACCCATTTACAAAATGGATATAATTTTTTTTTTAAATTTGTCAACTTTTCATATATTTATTGCACTTTTCCTCTGAAGATAAACCTTACTACAGATGTTAAATTGATATTTAACTAAACATGCACAAATGATATTTTGCTACAGATATGCTAGCAGTCCTCAGCACATTGGAAAAAAACCTTGTCAGTCCACAAGATCAAATAGTCTGATTAATGCTGTTGTATAAAATAAGCAGTTGTATAGTATAAGCATATTATTAACAAGTATTCAGTGTATACTAGCGGAAATATTAGTGCTTAACAGTCTATATTCATTATTATGGACATAAATGGCACTTTGACCAGACAAATGGTAATTAAATGATTGTAGTTGTATGGCCAACACAGTTTTTTTTATCTTTAGATCTCTATAATGTCTGGTCAAAAACACTTGATCCAAAAATGTTTGAACAATATTCACACTCATTGAATCCAGAAAAGCATTTTTGTCAAACACTAATTCAAGTTGGAGGAGCCATTGTTTTTTCTCAAAGGGAAAAAAGTTCCCTTCCATTTTTGACCCCTTGAAGGGGGGAAATTTCCCTTCACTTTGACCCCTTGAAAGGGGGGAAAGTTTCTCCTACTCTTTTGAAAGGGAAAAATCTTTCCTTCGCTTTGACCCCTAAAAGAGGAAAAAAGTTTCCCTTGACTTTCAACCCCTTGAATAGTTATATATAAACTTGAAAGGCAGCCAGAAACTTTTTCAGAGTCAAAACAGAGTTACCTCTCCGAATGAGATGAGATTTAAAAATTTTTTTTTTCAAAGCCATTGACCTCCTAAAATGTAGGTTCAGATGAATGATTCAAAACTTCCCTTGGATTATATTACTATGGTTCCACAGGTGTAATTATTAGAGTTTTTAGGAAAATCCCAAATGAAAAAAAGACTGACTTTTAGGTGAGCATGAATGCAGTACCTATACAAATTACTGATTTTTTTTTTGCAAAAATTTGACATATGTCTCAGGATATGTATACCAATGATAAATCTCATTGAAGGCCTAAACTTATTCTTAAAAAAGAAGAATTATCAGTATCAGTGACAACGACCCACAAAAAAAATTGTTCAAGCACTTTTTGAGACATTAGGACTCCAAAAGCAACCATATTTTATCATTTGAAAGTAAGAAAGGTTTTAAAAAAAATGGAAAAAAGGGTCCCACATGAACTGAAAAAAAAACTTCAAGACAATTACAGACCCCACACCTCTCAACTGACTTTGTCTAAGACAAAGAGAATTGGGATATGGAGTCTTGCAGCGTCCTGTATATTCACCCAACCTTTTTCCTATAGATTATCAAACTTTGAAGCATTTTCAACATCATATCTGTAATAAAAGGTCCAATAATAGGTAAACCATAACTGCTTTCACTGAATTTGTGTATTCTGAAGAATTTCATAAGCAGATCATTGGAAAAAGGTTATTGCTCCAGATTGGTCATATCTTGATACGTAGTGTTTTTGTTACTTATGTTATCCTTCAACTTATTCAAAAAATGATATTTCATATACAACAACCAAATAAATAGTATGCATGTTAATCTATCAATTTTCACTTGTTTTTCACGGAAGGAATCATTCTCTCAATTATTTTATCAAGTGAAATAGTATCTACATTGCTGTCTAAATGTTACTTCATAAATTTGTTGTCATTTTTTGCATAAAACTTTCATTTTGAAAATTGAATTTGAAATATTGAGAAAAATCTCTCAATTCAAATGCCTATCTGCATAGAAAAATAAGATGGATTAGAAATATAGAAAAAATGGTATTATCTATAACTTTGAAGAGTCATCCTGACTTTTTCTTCACACAATCCAATCTTTTCTTTCCATCTATGATGTTACCAAAACTTTTCAGTCAAATCAGTCAATCCTCTTGAGGTGTAATATGTAATATCCATAAGGAAAGAGAGTCTGTTTTCTGGGTCTCTTTCTCTGGTAAAAAAAACAAAAACATACTCTGTTCAAAACCTACATCATTGAGTGATCAGAATAAGTTCTCATGACACCATAGTCTTTCATTAAGATCACAGATTTATAAATACTCCCTATCTCTCAGCTCACTCCTCTGTGTGTGTATAATTTTGACCTTTTCCAATTTGGTCAGAAAGACAATGGATATGGCTTTCATAGACTTAGCAACCTTTGTCGCAGGTAAAAATGGTATTAAACAGAAAATTTAAATGTCAACCGCAAAGAAGAAAACTGAAAACTTTCCCCATGTTGAAAATTATGGAAAAAGCAGTATTGAATGCATTGCTAAGATATAATAATTTATTTACAAGCATTGCAGTTAACATTTAAATTTGCCTTTTGATATCATTTTTCTCACTCAAACTCTTTACCTCAAAATTTAGACTGGACAAATCATGGAATCAGAATTGATGATGAATACCTCAGGAGAAAAAACAAAATCATGTGCAACAAATATGACAAAGACACAATAATTAAAATTGAAAATGCAGAGCTAAAGAAAGTAGACAATTACTCTTACCTGGGACAGGGATTCACCATGAAATCCTTAAAAGAAGAAGATTTTGAATGGAAAATCATGCTAGGTTAGCAAGCTTTTAGCAGAGCAAGCTCAACATTCAAGAACAAAAAGATCCCACTGTGATACTACAATAGGTCAGGAGTCATTTAACTTCATGAATTGAGCTAACCAAAAGTCTGGCTCCTAAACTATAAACCATGCAATGTACACAAGAAAGGATTATGCTTAACATCATATGGAGAGACCACAAGACAGCAAAGCATATTAATTAGAGGAAAAAACAGGACTCAGAGATATCATGAAACTATTAGAAAACTCAAATAGCGATGGGCTGGCCATGTTGCAAGAATATCAGAAAATCGCTGTACATCATGACTCACAATATGGATCCCCGGAGATTATAGGCAAAATTGTGTTATTGATGCCACGATGACCATGATTGAGTGGTGTAGAGGATCTTGAGCAAGGTCAATATTCTATGATGGACTTTGAAAGGCTGCTGCTGATGATTATCTCCTCATTTCAGTCCAATGTTATAACCATTATTTCCATACAGTAAGACCACGTCATTTTATGATATAACCATTGGGCTATTCCCATGCAGTAAGTCCTCAATATTTTCAGGCCAACGTTATAAATATTGTGATATTCTTAACAGTAAGACCATATCATTTTCAGTCCAATGTTATATATTTCCATGCAGTGAGTGCTCAAGATTTTCAGTTCAGTGTTATAACTATTGAGCCATTCCCATGCAGAAAGACCCTATCATTTAAAGCGCGATGTTATAATGAGCTATTTCCATGGAGTTGGACCTCATCATTTTCAGTCCAATATTTCAACAATTGGGATATCCCTATGTAGTGAGACCTCCTCATTTTCTGTCAACTGTTAGTATTCTATTTAAAATATTATCTATTTTGTCTGAAATTTTATAAATTTTATTCAGAATATTCATTTCATTCAAAATGAAATAGAGTGGAGGGAGAAGGAACTTAGGTAGTTTGTTGAAAGGGCGGGAAGGGAGAAGAGGAGAAAGGGAAGTTACGTAGTTTAATTAGAGGGTTGGAAGGGAATGGGCTGAAGAGAAAGTTGGATAGTTTTCAAGGAGGTAAGAACGTTCCTATAAATGAAACTAATCCATGTTTGCATGACATTTAAGTAAAAGCATGGACCAGCAACAAAGATTAGAAGGGATTAGGGATAAAATAAGATGATACAAGTATAGTATTAGAGAAGAACTGAGACATATGAGATAATGGATAATCTTTGTTTTTAGCTCCCAAGGAGTTTCCATAGTTCCAGCTAGTTGTTTATAATGTCTTCCTATCTAAAAATGGACATTGTTTTGTCTTACAATTGCAAAATTTCTAGCCACAGTTTAAAAGAATATGAATATAGAATTTAATATGACTAAGCTTTCTCCTCTCTTCATTTCTAAATGTTTAGAAGGAATGTTTAGAATAGTATTTAAATTTATATAATCAAAGTATTTTCCACAAAAGAACTTGAAAAAAGGGGGGAAATTTTATTGATAAAAGTGAAAAATATAAAGTTCCCTCTTAATTTTGTCCCTCGAAAGTGAAAAATGAAGTTCTTCTTTGATTTTGACCCCTACAAGTGTGAAATAAATGTCCCCTCATAATGTCGGACTGACAACCATTTCTTTCTCTCTTGCACTTTATCCTCTTCTTTCTTTTCTTTCTCTCTCTCTCTTTATCTTCTCTTTCTTTTTTCTTCCTTTCTTTTTCCTTCCATTTCAAAAAACTAAGCCCATATCAACTACTAAGAGTGAAAAAAAATTTTCTCTTCAATCCAGACCTTTAAAAGTGAAAAATATTTTCCTCTCAATGGCACACTGCCAAAATAATGATAACCAACCAGACCAGGGTTTTTTTTATCAAGAATGTCTGGTTCAAACCATACTGGTAGTATTTCCATCAAAATAACTTAATTTAGCTGCCATCACAACTTAATCTATGAGATAAAAATAAGCATTTATGGGTGATGGTGGTTCATAATCTCCCAAGAAATGCTACTTGTTTTTTCTTCAGTTCATTGCAAAGAATTTATCAGCTTGGATGTTATCTATACCTTTTATTATTTTGAATGTTTCTATCGTATCTCCCATAATTCTTCATTCTTCAAGTGGTGTCAGTTGTAACTCATGAAGTTTTTCTTCATGTGGGAGATTTTTAAGTTCAGCTTAATTCAACTATTTTCGTTGCTCTTCTTTGTATATTTTGTATCCCTCTGAAATCTAATGGACTCCATACGTTGACCACATACTCTAAGTGAGGTCCAGGGGTGTACCAAGCAAAGCTCTTTCTGTCGTAAAATTTCTTCCATTCATAAACCTAGTAGATTCATAAGATTTTCCAAATGGATCTTTAAAATGGATGAGATTTTTGTAAATATTTATAGGCCATGTCCAATTTCTTCTACTTTTTTTGATGTTCAATTCAAAGTACTGGCCACTTTGTCTGCAACTTAGATGTTTTAAAAGTTTTTTTCATCGAAGTAGTCAAATCTAGTTCTCATTATTCTTATCATTTGAGGAGTTTTTTTCAGGCAGTGAAATGATTCGACCGTAAGGGTGTATTAACATCAGAAATGGGGAGAAGTGATTGGATTGTCCAGAAAAAAAATTGATTGATAAGCCTGAGTTATGTCCCTTGACCGGTCATCACTAGGCAACCAATTTCTGTAACCACAACAGAACTTATCTATCCTCGAATATGTTAGATTATTTCTTCTTAAGTTGATTTAAATTGGGAAAGAAAAATATAAAATTGTTTAATTTTATGTTGCTTCAGTGGTCATATAAATATCCCTGTCTTCTCTCGCCACCAAAGGATTTTATTCACTTTTTTACAACAGAAAAATCGATTGTATCAATCTTTTACAACGGCGGATGATATAAGACTGGAGAAGCAAAATGTCTTTTCTTTGCTAATGAATATCGGTAAGTTAATTCAAAATTATCATTTACAAATAACAAAGATTTAAACTAGATAATTATTAATACTACTAATATCTTAGAGGCAAATTTTTAACTGAATTGAGTATTTGAAAAGCCGGATACTTTTGTTTTAGTAATTTTATGGCATAAAAATTTAGAATGACTTTTCCCACATGTTCGTTCATAACACTTTTGAATTTCAGTTTTTGTATGAAAATGGATTTTTCTTATGTATTTTTCAAATTTCTTAATGGTAGGAATAAACGTTTCTTTTCAATAACGCTCGTTTGGTTTACTTAACCAACTTGTTGCGAGAGTATTACAAACACAAATTACGAATTACAATTGATATCATTATTTTTATTAAAACAGTGAATACGAATACAGAATACAGATAATTGGAAACAAATGAAAATTTTGATATTGCTATAATGTTTGTAAATATAAATTCATGTTGTGGGGGAATGAATACAGATACAACTAAAAAATTGGCACAATGTATGAGTTTATGGTCCCAATTGTAAATTGTATTGTTTCACACACTCGTTCACTCGATATTAAAAGCGGTTCAACGACATCTGAACACTGACTTCTCGGCGCGCGACCACCATTCGAAAGAACCACCTCAAACAATATAAAAAGGACAAATTATTGATTACTTTTTGAGTTGAATTACAGTTATCTCTTGATATACGTGATGTTAGGGGCACCGGGGAGGGGGCTAGGAATGGGCCAAGTCCGTGGATAATTTTTCCTGGTTTTTCCAACTCCCAACCTTTCGGTTCTCGGAACCCGTGAATCTTGTACCATTAGTAAACTCTCACAGACTTTTAGGGAAAAGCGACAAGTATACCAAGATGTCTGTAATTTGAAATCTATCATAATAAGCCTTGTGTTGGGAAAGATTGTGGGAAATTATGAGCTAATGAAGATAATTTCTTTAGACAATAAAAACCCTGGATAACCAGATTTGAAAACCTGTTTCATTCATGAACCGGTGAACTAGTAGAATTAGTATTGGGAAATGTTAGCCAAATATTCTAATGGACTGATTTTTTTTTGTCAAGCGGGGGATATTTTTGAAATATTTTTTCTAAGTCTTCAACCCCTCCCGACTATTTTGATTCTATAAAATCTCAATGAAATATCTTTTGGATTCCAACAATATATAATTTAAAGATAATTCCTTAGAGAAATTAAATCTGTTATTTTATTTGATCCTGCAACCTGGTAATTTTAAATTGACTCTGAATCGGAAAGAAGAAATGCAAAAAAAAAATTCTACTTGGAAAGTTTTTCGTTGTTTTGTTGTCCAGTATATACAATTTTTTTTTATAAAACAAAATCTACTTGATTTTTTAAAATTATTATTTTAAGAGATTTACAATTGTATCATTAACATTTACACTTATTGGACTTTCTTGGATTTTCATAAAACATTATCATCTTGGATTTTCATAAAACATTATCATCAGAAAGAATGGTGTTCTACTTATCGATGAGTATAGAATTTAACAAATTTCAATGGACAAGTTTTTAAAAAAAAAAGAATTTTGATTATATTTTGTTTAATTACATACAATACATTTTGCCAAGTATGGTAGCCATAATTCAGAAATGTGATTTGGTTCCTCTGGCAATTATAAGTAGGTGTTAACAGAATTTTGGTGGACTGTTGACTTTAAAAAATTCAAGATTAAAACAGAACCGGCGTCGACAGTTGATATGGAAAGGGGGAATATAAACTCCATTATTTGATCTTTGAACTATGTTCAACCGCCAACGACCCTGCTGGTAAATAAATGCATTTTCATTAAGTTTTCTACGGAAAGTAAGCAATATTTTCAGATATTAGATTAACAATCAAAAAGGTCAGCGAATGGAGAAGGGAAGGAATGAGTTGAGGCTGTTAATCAAACCTCTGCCTACTATCAGGGTCCCAGTGACTCTATCACTTAGCACAGACCTAAGCTACAGATACTCTCATGGAAAAAAGGCTCATTTCTTCATGAACAAAAAAAACGTAAATAATTTGGTCATAGCAAAATTTAGTTCCTAAACTATTCTGCCTAATTTCACGTTCAATTAACCAATTTTTTCAAAATTAAATTTCTCTGAGATTAATACTATTTTTGAAAAAAAAAAAATTCAACTTGATTCTTCTGGTGACAGATCTATCAATCACGACAGAATCAATAAAATTCAGTCAAAAACGTAAACATCGCCTTAATCTGCTCAGAAATCCTCTGTAGGTACACAAAAATATTTTTTCTTTCTTCTTTTTTTCACGACTAATTGTCTGCAATTTTTTTTCCGGTTATAACCAAAATTAAACTTTTAAATAATTGTCTTTACAGGGCAGTGGATTAGAAAAGATTTTTCATTTCCAAAATACCGTTTGCCTAACCGGTTCGCGAGTATGAACAAATTCAAGTTTTCAACCGAGTAAACACCGAAATTATATTGATATCGCTTTGAATAAATTGGATTGATTTTATTTATTTGCAATTTTCAACATTGAGTGAGCGATACTTTACAATCAGGATGACCTTCCTAACATTGTGGTCACGATTTTATGGTTGAGATTCTTTCCTGTACATTCCCCAAAGAACCCCCCCCCCCAATTTCAGGTGCTTTTAATCCATTAGAACCATCCATCTGGAAATTCGTTACTTTTCACAGAAAAGGTAATTTTTAAAATAGATTTTACGAGGGACTTCTAAATTACAAAGTAACTATAATTCTGTAGTTAGCCATCTTTAATCAGAAATTGTGCATTGTAACTATATTGAATCAAAGGCACCTTTAAAATAGGGTCCCTGAACCACCCAGCTGTAGAGGCTTACTCCGCTCACCGAATTGCTACATTCATTAGAGCAGGCAGCCCTGTATCACCTCAGTCCTTGTTTTATTAGTACTTCACAACTGATTGATTCTAATATTAAAAATAGAATTTTTATATGCTTTTTTTTTCTTTTATGAAAAAAAATCGAGATTTCTTAAATTATCAAAATTGAACATTGAGAATCGTTTACATCCGGCTGTTTATGTTAATCATTTTCTATAAAGTTAAGTGTTTAAAATAATTTTTCTACTTAAACATAACGAAAATGTTTTTTGTTGTTTTTTTTTTAATTCACTGTGATGAAAAATGAATAATATTTTACACCAACGTATAACGCAAAATATAGTGGGGCAAGCGAAATGAACCACCCATTAACTATACCAAAGACGAGTCTTCATTCAGAGAAGAGATTGCTTTGCATATGCTGAGATTAGAAGGGAGTCTTCTACTCTGAGCTACTTCCAGATTGATTCAAACAAGTACTGCTCCCAATTAGAACAACATTAAAGGCAGCAATAGATGAAAAACGTTTAGAATTAATGAACAAGAATAATTAATAAACAGGATAATGCTAAACCGTGTGTTTCTTTGGTGACAATGCTAAAATTGTTTCACTTGTCCACCATATTCACCAGATTTATACCTTTGCATTAGCATTTATTTTTATCTTTTATAGAATTCTCTTTATGAAAAAATTACAGAGATAATTATTAGTTACACTAGAGTTATACCCACAATATAAGCGTGTTTTAATGTTGGGAAAGTATTTTCATAATTGTACGTAGTATCAAGTTTTGTCATTTTTGGTCATCTATTATTCAGCAATTCCAATTTAATGGGTTTACACTCAATATCTACCAGACTTTTGAAATGAGTTGACAAGTAATAGCACTAAATTTTTCACTATATTTTAAGTAAAAAGTATAATATTTTTTAAAATCCAGTTTACTAATCTTTAATTGAATTTTCAGTGAATCTCTTGTATCCATAATGCCTACTTTATTTTTGGAAGATTTTCAATTACTGAGTTTGAAATTGGTATAATCAAAGTTAATTTTGGATGACAAAAATTGACATTGAAACTGCTTTGAGTACGCAAAATTTTAAAAAAAATTACTACTAACTTTATTCTATTTTCTTGCAATTAAAAGCAAAATTGAAACTTCAAAGATGATATTCACATAACTGAAATAAATTTTGAAATTTTTTCAATATTCATCCTTGATCCTAGCCACAATTTGTAATATTTTTGAGTTGAGCAATGTATAAATCAAATCATTTTATGTGAAATATTTTTGGGTTATGTTATCAAGGTATGACAGATGTAGATGGTGTGGGTCTAGATGGACTATTTTTTATGCTTCATTCAACAAGAAGATTAATTAATTATTTAAATATATTTTAGTCTTTAAGGATATATTCAATTTTAAATGAATTTTCCCAAGAGAAAGCTATTTCATAAAATCTCATGGATTTTTTTTCAGGTCTACCCTCCCCATTCATATGTTCTAATTTTTTCAATGAAAATTCAATCTTTTAGCCTGGATTTTTTTTTTTTTCTAAATGGCTCTGAATTAGAAAAGACCAAATGCCCCCAAAATAAACTATTTCCTGTTTTATTTTTCACTTGTGTGAGTAATGTTACTGAAAGTTACTGTAAAAGATAAAGGGCATGTAGAAAATCTATTTGATACAAGCCCACTTTTTATACCAAATTGATTTGAACAAAAAAAGGCTTGGACAAAACTTCAATTATAGCTACAATAAATTCTACATTTATGGCATTAGATGAAGATTTTGTAGACAAAGATTATTTTTGCCTCAGTGAGATAAACTAGAGTGATGTATACCATCTGAGGATGGTTTTGTTCATCCTTGATTATTTCCCTTCCTTTATAATATTCTCTTTTATAAAACAGTTTATCATTTGTTGGCACAAATTAATTCCCCTATCTCTTCTTGTGGACGAGTTCATTGTAGTGTTGCAGACATACGTACATGGATAGAAAATATCCTTTATATATCATGTACACTTATACCTTAATAATTCTCTGGTGGCATCATTATTTAGGCCTGTAAGTGTAAAATGGAATTTTCAACCATTCACTCAAAAACAACTCAAAATGAAAAAATCAAACATTTTAATTAGCTTAATTATTATAAAATATGATTTTATAAACTTATCACGTGCAATAAAACCACAAACTATATGTCCCTTGTCTCACCAATAAAATTGTGTACTGATGTATTTGTTTAATAGAACAGGATATATTCACCTCTGCCATTCACACAATATTTCCAAAACTTCTCAATGAATTTCAATGACTTTCTGTTGAAAGATGGACCATGGGCTAAGGAACAATTAATTAAATATTGAAACAAATTCAGGGATTTATTTTTGCGATTTTGTTCACATTGTTTTGCTTTTCAGGTGTAATAACATAGTAATGGCATCATCATAATAGAAACATAGTACAATAAGGAATAATTGTAAATAATAACGAATAATTCTCACAAGCTTTTTTCACAGCATAGTCTAAGATCTGTTACCTGATTGTTCAGTTTTTAGTAATAACGACATTGGAAGAGGTTCGCAGTCAGACTGCTCTCTTGTACTACATTTATTCAGCCTTCTTTTTGTCAGTATTAAATTTATCCCCTATATAACTGACTTTATACCTAATATTAGTGAAAAATCTAATCATTGTAGATCAACAAAAGAATTATGACTGGTTTTATATGTGGGCATTCCTCATTCCAAATTCAACACTTACTACTCTGTTTTGAATAGATTATGCCATTTTAATTATTAGATCAACTTTATTAAGAGCTACACTATTTCCTGGGATTATAGTTTAAACATTTTCAATGCAGGTGATCAAATGAGATTTTAAAATGATCTCATTCATATTAATGGCACTGGAGTGTAGAAAAAAAAAAACTTGTCATTGTTCTTGTATCCATTTACTTGTATAACAAGAGTTGCTTATAGAAAATGGGGTGTGTACTCTGGGTGCTAGATTTGTGGGTCGGTACCAGAAGAAGAATTCAGGTAGAATTTTAAAGGAAAATTTTCAAAGGATTCTTTTTACTCTGAGTGCCATCATTTCTAGTTATGTCTATGAAAGTGGGTGCTTCTTCTTATAAAAAAAGAAACTCAAAAATACTGACATCTTAATTTATTTCTGCCAATGAAATTGGAAGAAGTATTCACTCATATTTATCTGTCTGTCCACACATCTCTGAGAGTTCTCAATGGATTTCAATGACATTTTGTGGAAGGATGGGACATGGGTTAAGTAAGAATTAGTTTCATTTTTGGATGGATCCAGGAATCTTTTTTGATTGAGAGATATTTTTTTTAAGTATTAAGAAAATAGTCAGAAATTTGGAAAATTGAAATATACACTGTCAACTCCCATGGATCATAGCTATATGATTTTCATTCAATTTTTAGTTGGTGTATATAGTGTTGGCTGAGGTATTTGTTCTCTGAGTGCTTTCTAGTTCATTTATAAGTTGAAACTATTTGAATGCTTCGAAACCTTGTATTCTTTTTTTTTTTCTTATAGCATTTGTTTAGCTACAATTGACAGTTGACAGCCAGATCTCTTACAGTTATCAGCCGAGTGGATGGGTATTTCTCTTTGGCATACCAACCAAGCAAAGTCTTGCGGCTGACAACAGTGAGTGGGTGTCAGTCATTGTGGCATTTCTTCTTCTAAGTCTTCCTCGGAGCTCCCCTTCAATACGCTAGCTTTCACTGGTTCATAAGAGTCATTTAAGGATGCCTCCAGATAGCATCCATAGAACATGACCTTGAACAAGTACACTGAATGCAGGAGGAGACTTTCCAAAAGAGTATCACTCAACTTCTGTGTTTGGTACTTTGTCCTACCATTCAATCCACAGAATCCATTGCATACACTTGTGATCAAATGCATCAATATTATGTTCATTGATGCAGCAGCCATGTCTCACTGCTATAGAAAAATCTCTTTGTGGAAATGGTATCATCTCTTTTCTTCCCTAAGCAATCTTGGTTATTGTAAGCCACATTGGCCTTTGCTATCCTTGACATCACCTCTACTTAGACATATCAAACCCAGACAATCAGTAATTGTTTATTCTTATGAGTTCCATGAAAATTTGCTACATTTACTATACATTTTGATTTGAGTAGTTATTTGATGCTTCCTGTGAGGATTAAAGATGAAGAGAAAGTTTGATTTTTGAGCCTTTTTTGTTTGCCCATCAAAAGCCATGATTCATAATTCTGAAGTATGGAACCCTAAAAAGGAAAGAAAGATTAAGTTGAATGTTCTTTTCCTCACTGAAAAAGACCCAAAATGCTTGTTTGTTTTTGTTTTGTTTTTTTTGGTTTTTTTTCTTCTTCTTTTTGTTAGTTCCTACCATGAATTGAAAACCATAACCCTAACTCCTAACCTGAGGGTGAGGGACTAATAAAATAAACTCAGCATCTTCATTCCCAATGGTTATGAAAATTTTGGTCTGACGGAGATTAAAGAAAAAGCCCCAAAATATACCTTTTTATAGCTATTTTTTTCTTATTTCAAACTTTTGCAATTATTAGCCTCTTTGGGCAAAGCTGTAAAAATTTGACAACTTGACTGATCTAAAACAAAACTAAAAGATATACTAGACTGACTGTTCAGGAGAGAGGCTGAAATAAATCAATCCTCCAAGATCAAAATACTGTTTAAATTTTAGCCAAAATAAACACCACAAATTGTGTTTCTAGTCAGTGGGGGGAAAAAATGCAACTTCTGTACTTAAAAATTATGGATGTCAGCCCATAATTTTAAGCTCCCCAAAATTTCCTTTAAAAAAAAATAACACTGATGTAAAAATGAACATGTGCTACAGATAAAAGTTGCCATTCCTCTCTTTCAAATAATGTACTGGAATAAAAGCTTGTCTTTTGGAAAATGGTAATCTTTCCATACTCACTGAAATCAAGAAAACAGCAAGATAACCATATATCTTTGATCTTGTAATAATTTGTATTATAAAGGCTTGAGTATATCCATCAACAACAGAAAAATAACAAATATATAAGCAATGCAACTGCTTAGAAATAAACATTCAAGATAGGGCTATAGAACAATTTGGAAGTCTGTTTGTCAGCTCTTCAATGATTATATTGCCCCTTATCTATACAAAGTATATCTTTATCAAACATGTCAAGATCCCAGAAGGCTATAATTGATTCAGATGCCACTTAATGATGATTAGGAAGATGAAAAAAAGAAATGGATATGATTGTTGCTGCTAGAAAGGGAAGGTGACAGATGTCATGCTGATTTAAAAGGAAGTAAAGAGCAATAAAAGGGTAGATTACCTCTTTTCAGAAACAGCAGAGGAATCAGCACTTGACTCCTCGATTGTTTGTTAAATGAGTTCTGACCATTAACCACTACTTTTATTCAGTCATTTTGGTTTAGCTCCAGTTGGGCAAGATATGTGCTTATAAAATCTGTAATCTAAATCAACTGGTCAGATGACTCAAGAATTACACAAGTTAAAATGGTTTAAAGCTGTGGTTTCGAAACTTTCAAAACTCAAGAACTCCTTCTATAAAGGCAATATTCGGGTAGACCTCTATTTTTAACATTCAGTTCAAGACTAATCAATGAACTACAATGAAAAGCAATTTTTAACATCTAAATTTATTCAAAATGGTTTACATTTATTCAAATTCTAATTCATGGTATACATCTGTTCACAATGATTATGTTTCTTTTTTTTTGATAGCTGTTAGATGGATGAAGTTGTTTCTTTGCCACAAGATTCACATCAGGTTCAGAGGAAACCTAGCTGTGCCTTCCCAAGCATTATTAGACGAACTCCCAGGGATCCGCGGACCGTAGTTTTGAAAACATAGGTTTAAAAGATTATGATCAATCTTATTCATTAGATAATTTTATATTGGATCCATTTTTGATAAAATTTATACGCTAAAAAAGGATTAGATTTTTCTGTATACTAAACGTCTGTTCAGTAGCTGTGGTCAGTTTTCATAATGATTAATTTCAATGGATGAATCTTGCACAAAATAGTCTGGGTCATTAAATATCAGTGGTCTAGTTCTGCAAGGAAAATGAGAAAGAAATAGCAGTGTTCAACTGACCGGTCAGATGAGAGATAAAACCAATTTAAAGTACTGACCAAGCTGAGTCATCTGGATGACCAGCAGGTTCAGATGAACCAATCAGAAAACAGAATATAATCATATAATTACTTGGCCACAAAGTGCAATTCTAGCTAGCAAGAGAATAACTAGTCTCATTCCAGGGCAGATCCAGGATTTTGACCGGGGGTGGGGGTGGGGGTGGAATCCAATTGGATATCTTTTGCAAATAAATCTGAGAAAAAAGACAACAACAATTTCAAAAAAAAAAGAAAATAATACTTGATCAGGCATTTTTCAGTTATATTAAGTTGTAGCTTGATTTTTAGCATTAGAATTGACAAAAGAGTAAATGAATAAATCAAATAAATTTACCACAGAATCAACAAATAAAAAAAATAATAAAGAATAAGATAGAAGACATATCTCTGAATTTTTTAGATGAGGTATTATTATTATTTCTATTATTATTTGGACTATCCTCATCTTGGTTGTTTTTCATACAACGTTTCGGCCGTTGTACTCTATGGCCTTCATGAGGTATCATCTGGTAGGTGTAGGGAAGTAATGAACCAAACCTTTTATTTAACCGACGGGGGTATACTGACCACACTCCCCTCTTAGCATTAGTAGTATTATTATTGTCTCACACTGGGATTGAACCTAGCACCATTAGATTACTTGCAGTAATTCTGTCTGATTCTGTAACCACTACATGGACACATAGCGTAGTCATATGAAAAACAACCAAGATGAGGATAGTCCAAATAATAATAGAAATAAGATAGAAGACATTTTACTTTAGATGAAAAAATAATGAATTTTTGTTTTTAAGGTTATTTCATGGTTATTTCATGATTATTTAGTTATTTGAGTTTTTCTATTTCCTTATCAAATTTTTTTTTTTTTTAATCTTTTTTTTTTTTTTTTATTAAAGTTTGCCCAAGCAGGCAGGCGGGCTGGACCCCCTTAATGACTTCTGGATCTGTACTTGTATTCACTAGTTCGCTCTTCAATATTTGTCTCCCTCAGCTTCGAAATATTTTAAGGAAACTTATGCTAATCCCTAGTATATTTTACAAGTGTTTAGATCAGTCATTCTCAACAGAGACAATATCACCTCCAAGGGGGTAAAAGTTTAGTGGAGGGGGGGAGATTTTCATGTAAAATTTCTTGACTGTGATATAGAATCTGTCAGTGAAAACATCCAAGAGGAAGTTATTGAATCAAAATGCAGTAATGAATGCAAATAGAAATTTAAAAGAGCCAAAATAACAGAACAGATCCATCCAAATGGAGGTCTGTTTTGCTAAGGTACTGTTGTGCTTTTCAACTTCATATTTGGTTGAATATGGCTTCAGTGTAATCGATAGAATACTGACAAAGGAAATGTAATTATGAATATAACTAATATATATATATATGCAAAGAGGCATAAGACTAAAAGTCACAAATATCAATCCAAATATTGAGAATCTATCAGCAAAGCATCAAGCACAAGGATCACATTTGAATTGAAAATAATAAACAAGTAAAATGTCATTTTACTTTCATAAACAATTTTTTCTTTTGGTTGAATGCTTTAAAATATAATCAAGAGAGCAATAAGGAAGAAAGGTTGAGAAGCCTTGGTGTAGATGAACCAACATTTTACTCCCCTCGATGTTTGTGTTCACAATATTAGAACTACTACTAAACATTTTTTTTATGAATGTTTCTTTTTGTTTATTTTTAATATTTGTTGAGATTTTCAAAAAATTAATGTTTATGATGCAAAAAGTTCTAGAATAAGGCATATTCACTAAATGGTATATGCTAAAAAATAATCTTTATTTTATCGATTGAAATTAATTTAATGCTAAAAAAAATTCATTCATCTATTTTGAATATTATCTTTGGGATAAACATCTTCAACTGAAAGCTAAATCATAGAGAACTTTTTTCAATGGAGGGATATGCTTTTAAAAGAAAGTCACAATGATTAGTTGAGTCAAGGAGGAAAGAAAGAGAAAAAAATATGGCTTCCCAGTTATTTTCATTTCATTAATGATTATTTTTGCTGGCTTCAAAGAAAAGAAAAAAGGCTGATCAGTTGACTTATGGCTTTCTGGCTTTTATATTGTCACAGGGTGACTCATCATGACTTACTCATGTGCGTCACCCGACTCATTCATGAATGCTGCTGGCTTCCTCCATAGTTAACCTCTTTCAAGTATTTTTCTAGCTTTGACAATCTGCTTAACAATTTTTCTTCAATTGCTTCTTCCCCGAGTTATTTGCAAACACAAATGTCAAACTATTTGACTAAGATTATCCAGCGCATCAAGTAATTTGCAAGGCTACCAGTTTTCAAAACTTTATAGTCATTAACTTTTATTTACTTTTAATTTTTTTTATCTACATTCAGAACAGCATTTGGTAAAATATGCAAGAAAAAACATTACAAAAATATTCAATTGCATTGTTATTGCAAGGGTGCAGCACAAAATCTTCTTTTTTTTTAATCTGTTATTGTTTAAGATCAAAATAAACATGAAACGTTTTTTTACATCCTAGTAAAGTATGCTAAAAATTAAAGATTTACTAACGTAATTGCATTTTTTCCACATTCAGTGCAAATAGAGATTCATTGTGTTATTATTGGAGGTTTTCAAGCCCATAAAGCAACATTGTCCACCTAAGAATTTAGAGTAATTTTCAAGTACGATTTCAACTTAGGGCATAATGCTGCTCAACTTGTTGATAACATCAACAAAGCATTTTGAGTGAACACTTCTACAGTGCAAACTGCTCAGAGTTAGGTTTAGGTCAGGAAATATGAATACCAATAATGAACCTGGAGGAAGGTCCAAGCCCATTCTTAATGATGAAGACTTGTTGATAGCAGCGGCTAATGATCAATGAAAAACAGTTCTAGAACTTTCTGGAGACTTTAAGACTTCAACAACGGACATATAAGGTTATCTCAAGATAATAGAAAAAGTTGAAAATTTTTTTGAAAATGACTCCCAATGAAGTGAATGAAATGCTTCATATCAGTCCAGACCCCATATCTCTCAACACTTTCTACAAGCTTAGAGAATTGAAATATGAAGTCTTGCAGCATCTACCATATTCACCTGACATATCTTCTACAGATTCTCATCAATAGATTTGTGTCAGTGTGTGGATTTAATTATCAATTAATTACAAAGGCAATCATTATTGTTCACCATTTAGATTTGCGGTTGGTCAAAATGCTTTAGAGAAAAAGAAAAAATCTGATTTTGTCTTAGTGCAGAAGTCAATTCTGAGTTGTTAAGGGAAAATAAATTTGGAGTTTGGTCACCAATCATTTATCTAATTTTCCATTTCTGAGTAGAAGTGACCTACTTTTACTTCAAAATAAAGAAATTCTGGACATTTTTCATTATCATCAGTATACCTCATTTTAAAACTTTTTCATACATTGAGATTTAAAAGCTAATAGGATAAATACAAGCAAAAAGCAAATGTAAAAAAAAAAAAATTTACTTATACCAGATTTGATTCAATAATTTTTTTTTTTTTTTGTGAAATATATATATATATGTGTGTGTGTGTGTGTGTGTATATGTATATATATATATAAAGGGTGAGGATTCGCTACACTAACACGTTTATGTTTCAACCCTGTTTGGGCTTCTTCAGGCAAAAGATCATTTGCCTGGAGAAGCCCAAACAGGGCAGAAACAAACACATGCTTGTATAGCTGATCCTTACTCAACTATATTTTAGGCTCTATTATAAACCAAATCGATGTTTAATGTGGAATGTATCAAGCACTTAATCAAATAAACCCATCACACATTGGATATTATATTATATACGTATACATATATATGACATATATATATATATATATATATATGTATATATGTGTAGTATGATATACACATGTATATGATAAACATGCATGATATGTATATGATTCATATCAAATATAAATGATATACATGAATATGATGTGCATGTGTGTGTGTGTGTATATATATTCACAACATCACATAGAGAGATCAAAAGACAGCACAGCATATAAGGAAGAAAATGGGAGTCCGAAACATCATAAAATCCTTTAAAAAACTTAAATGGCAATGGGCAGGCCATTTTGCAAGAATGACAGACAACTGATGGACATCATGACTCACAACATGGATCCCCAGAGATCACATGCAAAACTGAGGCTGACAGAATACAAGATGGAGAGATCAACATGTCAATTTATTAAAATACTGGCTTTGCGACGCCTGTGATAGAGAAATGTGGCGAATTCCGGGGAAGGTTTATGTCCAATGACGGATGTTAAAAGACTAATGATGTTGATACATATTTATTTATATATATATATATATATATATATATATCTCACACACATATGTATATATGTGGAAATCAAACTAGCCACCGATAGGGTAGCTGCTTGAACGTAGCGATGCTTTTACCATGGAGATAATTATTGAGCTGATTATTCTTGGTCTATTCATCTGTTTCAATGCGACACTTATGCCCTCAATTTCTTGAATACATATCTGGTTCGACAGAATGAATCATAAATTGAGTTATAATATAAAGAAACTTATTCAAAATAATCACATGTCCTTTTACAGTTGATATATCACCCATTTTAGACAATGGAAATAGAATAAACGATAAAAGAAAATTGACTGCGGCAGGAATCAAACATATCTATTTCATCAACCATCAATTGTATCAACGTAGCAATGCTCTTACCATTGAGCTAAACATATATATTTATATATATATAATGTATGAATACATATATATATGTATGTATCATATATATACATATATGATATATATTACACATATGATGTGAGTTTATAATATATATATTACATATATAGTATATATGTATATGATGCATATTATATACGTATATTATCTATATACAAATTCATATATATATATATATATATATATATATATATAAACAAATAGTGTAACCCCGTCTCAGTATTATTTAATCCTTATAAATTTAGGCGCATCATAACGTAGACGTTTTGCCAATCCCAGCCTTTGTTTCAAAGATGGCTCACACAGCCGGCGACCGACTATGAAAGAGTTTGATCAGTTTCAAGCAGGAAATCCATTACGAAGATTTATTATTTTAAGTTACAATTGGGTTAAAAGAATGAATTACCTTCTAAGGAAATATTTATCTCAATATTTTCGTGTTTCCCTCTAATTCTTTTACTATCCTTTTCCCGACAAATTTTTTTTACACAATTAAAACTACGTACTCACTTTTTCTTGTTTTAATTTTTTTCCTGTTTCACATATCGAAAAAAATTTCACTAGGAAGGCTCCACTTTTTGGGACAGTAATGGAAACTTGTATTGAAAATTCGTTGTTTTATTATGCTGCAAGATTTTTTTTCAATTACGAAAATATTATCAATTTGAAATAAGGTACGCTTCTATATTTGAAAATGGTATTGTTTATTTATTTATTCTCTTGTGCCCATTACGATCACTTCTCCTTGTAAACGATTACATTTTTTATACATCTAGAGAGAATATTTTTAATCGTGTTGATGATGTGAATGATAATTTTATAGCTTCTTTTCAAAGAACAAAATTTATTATTTGTGCCTTTCTATCCCCCGTCCCCAGCCGCCATTTTGATTGTGAATGAGTTGATATTCGGGCCGTCTGCTGCATACCGAAAGTATCATGGTGTGTGAATCATCGACTGTGAATATTATTGATCAGGCATGCCAGCTATTTTTGCCGGCTTCTTGGGAAAATCTTTCAGGCTGAAGGGTGGGCGCTCAGCCTACAATATTAAGAATTAGAACTGGAGTTCAGAGACATCAACGATAATTCTGAAAAGGGCGCATTATTAATTGAAATGCTCGTGCGTGACTCCTGGTTTTCCTCGAAGCACATTTTAACAATGCCGGGCTTTTTTTCTCAATTCATATCAACATATTCCCTTCGAAAATTGAATTTTTTTGAGAAAGTATTTTTACCTGGTATCATATTGCGAATGGTTCTTTGTCCGATGCCCGGTAAAAACGTCAAAAAGGAATAACTAGGAAAAATTGGCCCATTTAACTAAAATGCTAATGATTCAATAATTATTGAGTATAAATGAAACCCAGAATTAAGGGTGAGGCTTGGCTTCATTCTTGGGTTATTGATTAGGATTATGGTATTATTGGTGTTTTAATTATGTGCCATTTTTACGTGTCAATTTGTCTCTGTATGTTAGTAAGATCAGGGACAATCCCTGATGCCTGATGTATCCCCAAGGGAAGTGCTGAGGGAATTGGAGAATTTCAGGCATTATCCATATATGTATGTAAGCAGGTCCCCCACATTAAACTCAACCTTCTATTTAATACCCCTGATATCTTATGAAGTAAGTAGACTGCTTCTCAATGTTACGTTGTACCTTGTTAGTCATTCTGAAAAATTGATACTTCAATAGTAAATATTCACTGTAGTGAAATATGATACATACCTAATTTTGAATACTGTTGACACAACTTGTAATGGGTAAAATTTAGTAAATGTTGATGGATTATTTCACAGGATTTTGGAGAATCATCTCTACACACCTTACTTTCAAGAGATGTTTTACTTCATCCTCTAGTATTCACTAGACTTCAAACATTCACATCATTCATTCTGATCAATGGAACACTTTCTCTGTGCCAGGACATTCAGAAATAAAGAAAGCATTAATTTATTCTTCTCAACTCCCATTTTACAGATAACCTCAGAATTCTTTTTGTGGGGATTGAAAATATTGCATGTTGAGCTATTATAATTGCAAATCAAGGCAATTATGTTTTTGATTATTAATATTTGATTTAACCACTTGGCTGATAAGATGGTGAGAAATGTCTTTGCTGCAAGTCTTCTCATTGTAGCAGTGAATGCAATAGTGATTCAAGACAATTAGAAGATGGTGATGAAAGCATTGATTGTCCTGGAGCAATTAATGAGATATTTTGCCAAAATGTCATTCCGCAAAAATATCTCATACTCAAGTGGTTAATTACTCTTGCATCCATTTTAATCTCCTCCTTAAAAAATTAATATTACTTTCTAAACTGATTTATTCTAACTAGTGACCTCATTTTGATTGATATGATAACAACATTTCAGCCATTGTACGCCACAGCCTTCCCGAGTTGTCTATCATATTCGGTAATGTTGTCAGAATTTCAAAACAGACCCTTTATTTGATATGCTGCTGTATTTACTTGAATCAAACCATGAAGCAGTTAGTCAAGTCCAAGTTAAATCCTTATCAAATGTCTCTCACATTATGCCTCATCAGCAAACACACCTATTTATCATGCTATTTGGGTTATGCTCTATTTTCACTATTCAAGTTCAACCCATTCAACAGCTGTTTGCTTACATTGACATTGAAATGGAAGTAACAGACTTGGGGAAATAGAAACTCTTTTGTACTGTTTGTCTATTGAAAAAGGAAGAAGATAGCATTTCCCTGTGATATGGGAAATGACAGTAATGGAATTAGAAAGGTAGGTTCATAGGGACTCCCCTCCTCCGGATTTATTTTCATCACCTGTTTTTTCTTGATCCTTGAAGTGTCTATTTTATGATTCTGCTTGTTCCCAAGATGAAATAATGTCTCAGTGGGATAATTTTGACCATAATTAACACCTAGTGTGGTTCTGAATCCAGACACTGAAAAATGATGAAAAATCATATAACATGTGAAATGAACAATATACAGAGACTAATTAACTAATTTTCCTCTTAATTCTGATCCAAGGAATTCAGAAAAATCATTATTATTGAGTTTCAAACACATCTTATCTCTATCTCAGGACCAAAACAGCAAAAAAGGTTTTCATACATAAAATAGATATTAACTGTTTGTGTATAATTTGTTTTTTATTACTCGGTGAAGTGTCTAATTTACAATTCTACCCGTTAACAGGTTCAAATAATGTCTGCTGGGGTTCATTTAAATCTTATATTACACCAAATGCGAACCCAAATCCAGACACAAAATAATAGAAAATCACATGACTTTTGAAATAAACAGACGGAAGAGGGTGATTATCCATATTATATATATATATATATATATATATATATATATATATATATATAAATAATTTGCTTCTTCGAACAGTTTAAGATTAGAGACTATGTATTGGCATCAAGTATTTGGATTACTTTTTTATGCTCAATATTTACTGAATTTGTGTTGGGGAGAGCAGGGTTAATTGGACCTTGGGATAAGTCAGACCGCAGGCTTTTATTTGAAGCTAAAGCAGTCTTCAGTCAATTTGTTGGTCAAACTTTACTATCCCATTGGAACTGCATGCAATAACGGACCTAATCATGATCCTGGTAACTGCAAAAGCTAAGTAAACTATTCACTCACAATCCTATCAGACTTTTACAAAGTAAGTGATCGTTTCATTATATTGTAATTTTATTATATAGTGCTGTGTATCAGTAAAAATAGTTTGCTGTAGCATTATTTTGTCAGATAGATACTAGAACAAACATATTTTTTTTATTTATTTTTTATTTTTATGGTGTGGCCCTGGCCACAAGCTCTTTAGAGCAGGATTTGATTTATATCTGTACCTTTGTCTCACCCTCACAAAGGTAAACCAGTGCTGGGCAACAGTCATGGTGTTGGAGCTGTATTTACTGATCCATGTGCAGTCCCTGCAGTCCTGGATGTTCTCCCTAAACTCATCCCCTGCTTCTTTGCTCTGAACCATCCTAACTATCCCAGTTCATCTCCATGATTTAACTGAACAAGACACCCAAATATTGCCAGAGAATTTAATGCTAGCAATTTCACCATTTAGAAGACTAACTGGGTCTCTTCAGCAACCCCAACCAATCAAGCATGTGAGCAGAATAATGCTCACATTGGGAGTGATGATTGGGTAGTAGGTCTTACAGACAACCCAAGAGATCTCCTGAGGTTGCAGTGCTGATTGACAACCTTGAAGATGCACATAGGCTCATAGGAGGACAAAATGAGGTGCTCCATCATATCCAGACAGCAAGTGTGCAGAAAGTATTTAAGAAAGGGTTTGTACTCACTCATCAATATAATGGAAGAACTGGGCAACCTGTTTGAAGAGGAGAGCAAAGACCTGCTTGTCCTTGACAGTAATGAGATTAAGGATTTATCGGCTGTGGAAACTGTTAAGAAGGCTCAGAAGATTAACCAATAACAGTTCCAAGCATTCACAAAAGAATGTCTTGTAGAGAGAGCAAAGCCCATTGAATACATAATCTACAACAACCAGATTGGACTGTTTATTGGGTGAATGACAAAGGAGAAGCAGCAGCTGACATCAATGAAAAGTGATGTCTAATTGTTCACACGGCTTTACATTAGCTGTTAAACAAGGACCAAGCATGGCCACCAGCTCTCTCTGATCGAGGAAGAATACAACTTGGGTGTAAGAGTGACCTTCACACTAAAGTCCCTGATGCTACCTGTGTAGTTTTTGATAGAGCTATTATCATTCAGATGATGAGGCAAGCAGGTACCAAGTTATTTAATGAATATGCCCTGCAGCTATCTATCCCATACATTACTTCTCTGCTGGACAGTGTGTCATGTGTAGACCTCATTCGGCAGCCATATCAGAAAACTGGTGGAACTATCTGTTGGTTGATAGCAACAAGACAGAACTATTCAGTTTTCTCCTGGCATCCTCCTTCAGGCGTTCTGTGAGGAAGACAGGGAAATTGTAACTGACGGGAATGAGCTGTTCAGCAGTCAGCTACTGCAGGATCTCCACACTCTGGCCGTATGCAGCCATAAAGAAACTGATAGTCATATGCTGCTGCATGTATTTGATGCTGTACAGCATGGCTACCATCAGCAATTCATTCACACTGGTGACTCTGATGCTGTGGTCTTTGCTGTATATGCCATAAGTGAATAACCAGCTGGATGTGAACTGTGGCTAGCATTTATGTCATGTGAGCTTCCAATGTTCCATGCTTTGTGACAGGCTGCAACACTATATCTAACTTTGCTGGACATGGAAAAAAGCCTGTCTGATTAACATGGAAGTCACTGCTGGATAGATGTACTACTTTGGCTGGCAAATAGAGCAGAGGAGATCTAGGATGATGCAATGAACATTATTGAGAATTTTGTTATACTTCCTTTTGAGAAACCAGTACCTACACCAAGGTGGACCATGCAAGAAGTAAGAACTTTCCACAGAAAAACTCAGTAAATAAAGCCTATCCAAATCGCTATAGAAGAGCATGTTAAGAGAGCTGTCTATCAGGGTGGTCACATCTTTGGGGAGATTCTGGTACCAAACCATTTGCTGCAATTACCAACTGACTGGGGGTGGGTGAAGAAGGAATGTATGAGCCCCACTGGATGATGCTGCCACAAACCTGAAAATCATGCCATGTGTTGATCTCTTGAGGCTGCAAGAGTGGATTCAGGTGCCAGAGGGCTGCACTTATGTAAGGGAGAATATGCCAGCTGACAATGATCCCTCATTCACTTAAAACATCAAAGTGCCATGCCATAAGTCAATAAGAGAGCTGCCTAGCAATCAGTTGGTCGTGATTGCAAATGACAGTAGGGGAATGTTAATATTATTTGGTTTAATGTATCAGCACAGGTAAACAGTGAAGAATTTCCTCCCCAAAATTTGGTGAGGATTGTTTTTGTTCTTGTTGTCACCATATTAAAAGAAAGTCAATTCCAGACTTGGACTAGAGTCTGACAATTTGTGGTGCTAAAAACATGCAAAGCTTGCGAGTGGTCAAAATGTTCCCAGCCAGTAACTGCTGACAGCAATTTTGAAAAATAGCAGCCATGATCTTCAGAATGCCAATCTGCAATGGCCCAATATTCATATTGCTTCTAAATATATTAAGCTATAAAGTAAACCCTTGGTTAAACGGATAATAGGGGCAGGAGGTTTTCCTTTCCCAATTGTTACCAGAGTGTTGCTAACTTAAATTTAATTTTGATTTTTTTCGCTAAATCTGCTCCAAAACATTAATAAAAATTGTATTTACTTTTGTTAACAAGATTTGTTGTAGATATGCTGAAAGACAAATTAGTATCGGTGAAAATATATTTTTCCTATATAGTTTGATTCACTTTGACTGACCTTCAAAAAATCGTTAAAATCAGCTACATTTCTCTCACTTTCAGCTAAATTTATTGCTAAAAATATCAATTTATGCTTTGAGTTAGCTATAAAATTAAATCAGTCATATTTTATGCTATTTACTATTGCTGATTGTTATTGGCTGAATAGCCAGAGAAATGGCTAATGTGGCATCCCTGATCGCGAGTATGCACATCACATTCATTGTTGAAGTGTCTACTAAATACGGAAACCATTATATCGGGGTCTGTTAAACTGAATGTTTACTGTATATGTACCAAATTTAGAACTTCTATCACAAAATGAACAATAGGTTAACTATGTTGCCCCACTAATATGTTTTCCCATGACATTGCGACAGTTGGCATTCATTTCACGCTAAATTCCCCAGGATGGACATAAATCCATTTCTCTTTCAGCTACAAGTAAATAACAGGGCAGACTGGGCTTTTCAGGCATGGTTGGCATCCAAATCTAGGAGATGCATAACTTTGAGTCCAAACTGAGAAAGTCCAACCCATCATCCAGCATCTTGTGAGGCTCACAATAGAATAGAGGACATGTTCCCATAATGTATAATTAATGTGGCTCTAGTGGGAGAAGAAAGAAAAAAAAACTCAGGAAATTTAATTAGTGGGCAGGAGGGAAATATAGCTGATGGTTGCTACTGATGCTATGTGTGGCAGACACGATTTATCTTATATATAATTAGAATACGATTACAGGTATGACTCAGATAGAGCATTGGACTGCAGACCAACAAGAATGAGGTTTAAGGTGTAATTGATTGTGGAAATAATTTCCAAGTCATTCAAGTTTTAAAAAATGCAAGTGTTTTATTCTTATTAGTGTATGGTTAAATTGGTATTCTTAACAAAGAAAGAAAACAATTAAGGACTAAAAGCTTTTTTATAGTGGTTGGTCAAGTACTTATAAAAACTACAATTTACTTACGTATATAAGTATTGACCACTTTTGCCTCCATTTGTCAGGACTGAGTTTTATTGCTTGAGTGATTATAGAAAGAGTGTATATTAGTCTTCTCTGTTTCCCATTGAGAAAAGCTAAAGGTAAGATCAAATTAAGGTGACAGGTGATTCAGGAATCAGAAAGGATTGGTTTCATGCTTTTGCTAATAGCATTGACATAGAAATGATATCTGCAATAATAATTTGAGTTAAATTCACTGATTTCATACTCCAAGTCATCATTAACAAATGAATCCATCTATCTTTCTGTATTCATCTATATGAGAGGGGAGTTCCTCTCCAAAAAACGGAATTCGAATGTTGTGTCTTTCAGTATGGTGTCTTCTTTTCCTTGTGTTTGCAAACACATTGAATGATTTTCATGGTGACAGATACAAAAAAAAAAAAAGTGTGTGTGTGTAGACGTTTCTCTTTTTTTGTGGAAAACTACAATTGAATATGTTGTAATGTTTTGAAAAGCTTTTAAGGAAAAGGCTCTTGGTAAAATGAAAGGATATGAGTGTTTTTAGCATTTAAAACATGGTGAAATATCACTTGAACACCTACCACAATCTGTCCGACCTTCAGCTAGCTGAAAAGATGAAAATTTTTTAAAAGTTCACCTTGCAATCAATGAAAATTGTTGTCAGATTATTGATAAGATATCTCAGACAACTGGTTTGTCTTGGATTTCATGCCTGCAAATGTTAACTGAAGATTTGAAAATGAAGTGTATTTCCAAAACTAGTTCGCAATAACCCACAGTTCCTTTCCAAAGTTGTGATTTAAAAAAAAAATAATTCTGGTTATTTTTGGTGCCCCCCCCTCTCTGTGAGAAATTTCATCTGAGGAACTAGTGTCTGTTAAACAGCTAATCTACTCAATGACCTTTCATTAATCAGAAAACAGTTTAGAATTTATCATATTTGGATGTTACTCAAATTATTGCAAGCTCTCCACCACGCATGCATGCATACACACAGACACAAACTTGAAATATGCTTATATAAAACATAAATTGAATGGCCAAATCTAAACTATTAATTTTCTTATGACTAAGTAGAGAAAATAACATTTTTGCTTTGATATTCAATCAAAAGAACTAATACATATTTTATAGCTTTACAGATGTATTTTTACTTTTTATGAGGAAAAATATTAAGTCCAACTTTTGTACAAGCAGAAAATAGCAGCCTCTTCATTGGTGATGGAGTAATGCAGTATCACATTTCTCAAAGAGCCTGGCAGTATCACTTCTCCATCTGCAACAGTCAAGGTTAAGAGAGTGTCACTAACCTTGATCTACTTGTCCTAATTTTTCAGAGGAAACCCTTTTTTGCTGGGCTTGCAACTAAAGAATAACATTTTTAATGATTGATTAAAAAAACAAACTATGGAGAAACTTGAAATAAGTGCAGTCTATATTGAAATAAAATTAATGAAAGTTGAAATAAAAGTACTTTTGGGACGAATAAAAATACGACAAACTGGTTAAAACAGCTTTGGTATAGATAGTCTCTTTTTCTTTTTTTTCTTTCGTTCAGAGGAAAAACTTCCTGTATAAATCAATACTTATATTATCAAATAGAATTATATCAAGTCATGACTTTCATTATGAAAATTATTCAAATTTATATGAAAAGCCATTTTTATTGCATGTCTAATACTAAATTTCTCAACTCTGTGAAAAGTAGATTCTAATATGACTATATATCATACATTTTTTTCTCCTTTTTAGCAAAAATCAATAATGGTTATCGAGCTAACATTGTATTTTTCACCTCCTGTATGTTTACAGCCACCTGTCTTATCTTTGTGTTTTTCTATTCAATGCCTTCTTAGTTGATTTGTTGGGGATGCTCGGTATAACCTCCACTGGAATGAACACATATTTTGTGACCATCTAAAAATGATTTCAATATGACGAATGGAGTCACTAATAATTTTGTAATAAAATAGAGGGGAAAAAACTTAATGAGTGAGTGAATGAAAAGAACAGAATTGAGGCTTTCAAAACAAAGCTCTGTGAGCAAGGGTTATTCTTTCCATTCACAATAATAAATGTGTTCACTTGAGGAATTATGTATACATTATTTTTCATAAGAACTCAATTTTGAGGTGAGGTTCTTTGAATTGAAGAAACAGTAGCTTTATTAAAATTTGCAATAAATTTTTCACCCAAAGAATGTGTTTCTGAATAAATTGATAAAAAGTACTTTTCAAGGCAGGTTCTAAATATTTGGATGTTATTTCAAACAATGCTCTAAGAACACAACTGCTGTTCACAGAATGTTGTTTCAAATTAATGGTCACAATTTCTTCACAATTGTCATTTGGTAAAGAAAATATTTGCTATGACACATAAAATTAGAGTTTATTTGCATTTTCAGTTTGATTGATACAACATATTTCTTGAAGTTTATACACTGATCACATTATTGCTAAAGATATATCTTCAACTGGATGACTTTATTGTGGTGTTGGATACAATTTAAAAATAATCCAGCCCACTCCTTTTTTATAAGAATGACAATTTCTACTCAGCTTCAACATTTTCAAATTATCCTATTTCATTTATTCATATTTTTTGTCCATCAGTAATCTGGGGCAGTGGTAATTTTCATATTGTGTTGAACAATAATTCATGTTATCTGGCCAAAACTGAATTATTACATTTTATTGGGACCATTTTCCTTAAATCATGACATGGCATGTGTGTCTCAATCCTGTTTCTGCACAGTGGTGGCAGTGGTAGCATCAAATAAGCATTTTGCATGAAGCTGTGTTGCAAGAAGAAAACCATGTACAGTTGTTACCTCCTCAAAATCTATCTGAACCTGCAGAACAGCATATCCTTGATCAGTAACAACAATGAAAAAAATATTCATTCTACAATTGACATCATCTCTGCCAGGAGCCTCAAAGGGATACATAAGCTGCACAACCAGAACAACATATTGCTGATCAGTAATTATTTGACAAAGAGGAACAACATAAATTGGCCTAACTGCCTAATGAAATTTCTGGAGAGGATATGTAAGAAAATGATGAGTAGTAATAATGATTTGATATCTGTATGTCTATTAATGATACAAAATTTCGATTCCATTTATGTTTTTATGACTATATAACTTTTAAGTAGTCAAAATGGTGCATTGTCATTTGCCAAAACTACTTGACATGAACCCATGAAATTTTCTGTAGGTATGGATTTGACCCCAGGGTAAAGTTCTTAGCAAATTTAGTTTTTGAAAACCATCCCCATAATTTAAAAAAATTTTTTTTTTGGTGGGGAGTATATCCAGGTGGTGGAGGTTGATTTACATAATTAATCTTGATAAAATGATCTATTACTTCCTAATGATGTAACAAAAAAAAAACATTTTATTCTTTTTTGTCAAATCAGTTCTCCAACTCAAAATGTGACATTAGCTTCTCAAATAAAGAACACAACCTGAGATATTTTTTTAACGCACCTTGTATTGGTTATACATGAATACCTTGAATAGTGCTCTTTTGATCAGTGTGTGTTTCAATCCAATATGGTTATGGTAAATTTTTCTGAAACACAAAATTTAGGGATTGTTGGTTATGTAGATTATATGGAGGATACTATTATTTTTCACTTTTAGGGGTCAAAATCAAGAACTCTTATTTTACTGTTTTAAGGGCCAAATTCAATAAAGAGCTTTCATTTTTCACTTTCTTTGGACAAAATCAAGGTAATTGGAATTTTTTTCACTTTTAGGGGTTGAGCTCTAAGGGGTATTTCTTGTTTTACTTTTAGGGGTCAAAATTGAGGGGGAAGATTTTTTTCTACTTTTAGTGGTTAAAATCATGGGGAAGATTTGTTCTTCACTTAGAGGTCAAAATCAAGAATGGGGATTACTTTTCCTCCTAGGGGTAAAAATTGAGAAATTCATAATCAAATGGAATTTTTTTTTCACTTTTAGTGGTCTGAATTGAGCATTTTTCTTCTCTTTTGCGGTTCGAAATCAAGGGTAAGATTTTTTTCAGATTTTAGGTGTCAAAATCGAGAGGAAACATTTTGGTTCAAAATCAAGTGGGAATTCTTTTTTCTTCAATTTCATTGGTCAAAATTGAAGGGACATTTTTTTCTCTTTCAGGGATTGATATTGAAAAGGGACTATTTATCACTTTAAGGATCAAAATTACAGGGAAACTTATTTTTAATTTCTTGTTGGTCTAAATTGAGAGAAAAGTGTGTTTTTTTTTTGGGGGGGAGTCACTTTTTAGAGGTCAAAATAGATGGGTGCACTTATTTCACTTTTATTTGTCAAAATCTAGGGTGAACTTCTCTCCCTTATAACATAAACCATCTGTGTGTACATGAGTCCAGTGATGTTTGCTTAACAAAATGTTGGTGCTATGCTCAAATGTTGTACACTATTAAGTAAATCATTTGTCGTCATCATCATCATCATCATCATCATCATCATTTTTGTCCTTTGTGGATGAAGATGACCATGGCTTCAATTCTGAGTGGTGCAGCAGCTGCTGTACAATGAAGTCATGATTTGTGCTTGACTTGTATTATATTGAGGGAGAGTTAAGCACATTGTCTGCCCTGCTCTCTCATCTCTGTGTGCCTGGGTCCAGTGATAAGACATAGTCAGGATGGTTGGAGACAGTAAATGTTAACTGTCTCGACTGGAATCGTGAAGATGCGGGTGAACAAATGGTTAATGAGAATGAAATAAGAGAGCTGAGTTTAAATTAGTAGTACACAAAGAGAAAAATACTAAATGTAGATAAACTTATAAATAACAATAAAACTTCATTGACAAAAAAATGACCAATTACTCAACTTTTATTGCATACTACATTTAGTTTTCAATTTTAGAGTGAAAACTGGATCAAATGCAACAGAATTACTGATTATTTGATACACTGATTGATGAACTGAGTACATAGTTACTATCTAAAAGTTTTAACTGACCAACCTTCAGAATAAAATCATTTGTTCAGATTTGAAAATTTGCAAATGAAATTGTGCCAGTTTTAAAATATATGTTACACAGAATCAGTGAAGTTTTAACTCTTGTTACAAAAAATGAAAGAGTACGTAGTTTCAATTTGATCAAAAGTTCATCAAGGATATAAATCTACAACTCGATTAAGTTTATGTAATCAAAGTGAAATCGAACTTTTTTCAAAAAATTAAGCAATTTCGTTGATTTAGTAGAACATAATGAACAATGCCTTTTTTAATTTGTTCTGAACATTATATTGGACTCTTCCACTTGAATGTAACAATTTTGCTGATAATATCTCTTACCCACCATTTGAAATAATGGACACTTATAGGAGTTCAGTCACTTCTTGATAAAACCTCTGCTGAAATTGAAAAAAACATTTATTACACTATTCACAGATTTGTAGTAGTGAAAGTAGAAGTCAAGTTTAAGTTAGTAAGAGGTGAAGAAATTCCATAGAAACTCAGGATATTTTTATCAAATTCATTATGGCCTCCAGTCTATAATGATTTTCTTTTCTAAAAAGAGTCATCTCACAGAAATTTGCAATTTGTAACATAGTTAATAATTAGTTCATGTATAATACATAAAGCTAATAAAAAAAAAAATTAGTCATGACATTTCAAAGACCATTTATACAAATGGCCTCATTCTTATTCTTGTTGAAATTACCAGCAGTTATACAATATTCAGGTCAGCATTTTTGCTAGGCTGAATATGTTATCCTACTCTCCTTATTGACAACTGATGACTCACAGTTGGTGCTTGGCTCTTCAACAGGAAAATATTGATCAAGATTGCAAAGACGTTAACTGTCAGTGAAACATTCCATCGTATTTAGCACCGAGATAATCCAAAGGCAATCTTTTCCCTTAAATCTGAAAAGGTTTATCTGCCTTGTATACAATTACAAATCAATATCAATTGGAGGCTAAAAACTGATATGAAAATGCAGATTCATTTTAGATTACCTATTCCTGTACTATTCAAAGGTTGAATATTGGTTCTCTTGATGCGTTTATCTTTTTTATTTCAGTCAATAATTTTTTTGATTCGGTAGATTTTGATATCCTCTGACAGAGATGAATGTTTAAACGATCAAAGTACAATTAAATTGAATGATAGAATTTTAAATTTCAGTTGATTCACATAATCAATAAAAAACAAAGTACATGCCTGATTTCATCTACGAGGTCTAGGTTCGTCTAGAAAATATCCATTCAATTTTGATATTTTGAAAGTCAGCTGCACGACATTGATGTAACTTGGCAACCAATTAGAGGGGACCTCACTGCACATGCGTGAACTGACACTCCTCCATGAGGTTACTCAGTCGGAAGTCAGATGCTACTGACATGATGCTGTGTGACCACTGCGTTTATAATGATAGCGCTAGGCATTCTTTACAATATTAATGGGCTGATTTTCCTGACAGACCTCAAACACTTTGTACATTATTCATGTATTGCTCAAGCAAAATAACTATAGATAATTTTAGTGACATGAAATGAGATTCACTGTCCAATTCACTGAATCTGAAGAGTGACTTAGAATTCAATTTACAGAACAATTTATTACTAGTTAGAATATCAAAGACTAACATCTGTTTGCCTTCCATAGGTTAAAATTTCGAACAAGATATATTTTGATTGAATATTTTTGTTTTTTGTTGTTTATATCATCTTGAACTTACTATTAAAAAAAAAATGACACTTTCAAGTGTTTTTTTTTATTTTGTTTTTTTACCTCATTCTGATAATACTTTTTTCTTTTTTTTTTCCAAGTTATTTTTTTACCTGACCTTACATTCTGATAACACTTTCTTGAAATTGGTATTTTTCCTGAACTCGTATCCTGATAACCATTTTTTCTTCCATTTTGGGGGTCCAAAGGTGAAGGGGAACTTTCCCTCTTTCCGGGCACAAATTGAGGGAAATTCTTTCTCTTTTCAAGGCAATAGTGAAGGGAAATGAAATACAAATTATAGAGTAGCTTCCCTCATTTATTGGTAGATAGTTATAATATCAATTTGATATAAAGGAAATGACTTGACATAGCATTTAATGATGGGTAAAGACACCCTTCAATTAAGTTTTATATAAACCCAATTTTCATTGTTGAAATTTCCGAAATAATACAACTGCAGTACGTTCTAAGGGAACAACCATCTGAAGATAAATTTTAAAAAAGGATAGCTCTATAAATGAACAATTATTCAAATACCACTTATGATATTTATTTTCTCTTATGATTGTCTTTGGAATTGCATGTGCAACCTGCTTGCTGGTAGGCAGACACTCTACCAATTGCACCATGGAAACATCCTTATAAGTGTAATCAAAAATCCAGTAAACAGATCTTTTCACAGAAAATTAGTTTTTAAAAAAAAGGCCTTCAACTTGGTAGAAATTCCCAAGCTCATTGATGCTATCATCCTTCAAGGTGTATACCCTATATATGTCAGAGTATTGCAACATATATACTGTCACAGCAGTTCCTTTATTAGGCTACATAAAGACTCCTTTTTGGAGCTGAAAGGGTTCGAAGAGAAGGTGATAGAAGCTCACCCAAAGTCTGCTGCAAGATGATCTTTGGGAACCTAGACTGGGAAAACAAAGGAATCAGAATAGATGAATACCTGAGTAACCTCAGCAAAACAAAGGTCATGTACAACAAATATGCCAGAAATAAATGCTCAACAATCAAAAACACAAAGCTGGAGAAAGTAGACCACTACATCTACCCAGGACAACGAATCTCCATGGAATCCTCAAAAGAAGAAATCAAGCAAAGAATCACTGTAGGATGGCAAGCTGTCAGTAGAGCAAGCTCAACCTTCAAGAATAAGAAAATCCCATGTCCTAAAAAGAAGAGTTTACAACCAATGCATGTTTCCGATAGTCATCTATGGAGTTGAAACATGGAACCTTACCAAGATACTGATCCACAAGCTAAGACAATGCAATGTGCATATGAGGGAATCATGCTCAACATCACATGGAGAGACCACGAGACAATACAGTGTATTACAGAAAAAATAGAAGTCCAAGACATCATAGAAACCATTAGGAAACTCAAATGACAAGTCATGTCGCAAGAATGGTAGACAACTGATGGATATCATGACTCACAACATGGATTCCTGGAGATCAAATGCAGAATCGAGGCCGGCAGAACATGAGATGGCAAGACAAACTGGACAGGTTCAGAAAATATTGGCTCCATGATGTCCACGGTAGTGAGATGTGGCAAATTCTGGGGAAGGTCTATGTCCAATGATGAGTAAGTGTGGGGAACTTAACAATTTACAATCATTAACACACTATAATTTGAGAAATATCCATGTGTTTGTGTTTGACTGAGATAACTTGACAACTGGTCTGAAGTTGATATTTGCCAGATATGTTGGTTGGTTCACAGGACGTTGCTTTGTCAAATTCAAAGTGGTTCTCTATGTTTGGGGGGATGCTCGATTTACAATAGAAATCTACAATGAAATGAACATATTTCTTTCAACATTCAGGTGATGTGGTTATTAGTCATGACATGATATGGCTTTAGAGTAGAATCGAGAGAGAATTATGGTTTGTTTTCTTGTTTTTTTTTTTATATAGAACAAGATTGAATTATACTATAGTTAGATGACTTTGAGGCATTCAAAAAAATTCTGTTTTGATCGTTACTTTTAACAACATTGTAAATAAAGAACTCCCAAAGATAATCATGAAACTGAATGCACCTTATGAACTTGCAGGCCCGAGTTTAATACAATTAGTCATTTGTACGATTTCAGTAATTTTTCTCCCCCACCTTTCTGCATCCATTCGATTTCAACAATAGTAGAAACTTATGCCTTCACTAAATGAAAGAATCTTTTCATGGAAGCACCATCTTCAGAATTCCAAGCCCAAAAGTTTTGATAACGGCTATAGGAAAAGCTGGGCAGCATTCATTGACCTGTACTAGGAAGCTTCAGGGCCTACACACAGTTAGCACACTTAATACATTCAATCAATCTTTTGGTTCACACCACCACTGCCTACATGATAGTGTTGTGTGAGAGGACTTAATACAGAAATTGAACAGATTCTTTAATGTCAAATGTGCAATTATTTCTTCCCAGGGCACTACCAGTATTCCTGCTGCACACCAACAACAGATATTTATATTAAATTACTTGCAGGGAATCCTGACATCCTCGAATTTGTGATTTGTTTTTCTGTCAAAGAAATAATATTCAATTGTATGTAGTGTGCAAGAAGTTATCAGATCCCTAGGCAAAGCCGAGAATTCTTGCTGATGCATAGTAAAAGCTGTTTGTCACACGTATAGTATCAGTAGCAACCCTCTCCTTTCTTACTCCTCCCACTTTTATTACTTACTAATTAATTTCATTTTCTCCCTTCCTACAGAATACAACACACTTATAGTATCAGTACCAGCTATCAGTCAAGCCCGTTGTACACTTGTGACAGCTATCAGCAAAATGAGAAGGTTGCAGATTATTTTTTAAAAATTTATTTTTCACATGATCCTTAAAATTAAGTTGGCCTGATTTTGGTTGATTCTCTGCTACAAATTTTAATTGTGAATTTTTCTACATTCACTACAGCATTTTGTTCACTCTTTAATGACCAATGAATAAGAGACATAATGGGAAAAAATATCACTCTAATGATATACGTATACATATATGAATCTAAGTATTTCTATAAGTAGTTAGAGATAGAAATTATTTTTTTTTGTATCTTCATTCATTTTGTGTTTAAATGATGATTTCTAGGGTTGAGTGAAAAGGTATGAGGACATAGAAGATGGTGCACTGAAGCATCTGGGACCATAAAAAGTAAAGAACCCAAGCTATAGAGGTTCATCTATCAGCTAAAACGTAGGTACTGCTTCCATGTGCACAGTAGCATCCTTGGCTTGGAGGTTCATGTAAACAATTTAAGAATTCCTGCTTTTGAAAACTTCAATTCTATAGTAGGACAGTATTATTAGTGGGTGATGTCATTGTATGTGTTTTTAATGCTATAGAACTGAACTTGTTAATGTAAAAAGTAGAAATGGTACCTCACCCATTATTCTAGCCCCCCCCCCTTCTCTCAGCTTTGCCTTCACACAACCAAATGTCAGCTAGAGAACCCTACCCACATCTTTCCTGCCATTTATTTCAAGAATTAATCTAAAACAAGCTAGAAGAAACCTAAAATTCCCTCACTCTGTTTTGTATGGTTGTCTCAGTCACTCTAGATTACTCAACCTGACTTAGTCAGCAACAGCACACCTCAATCGGGTGTTGGCACCCTTTGATCTTGCCAAGCTGACGAAGTCAATCTAACTTTATCACAACACAAAAATTGCAAAGAATTGTTTCACCACCCCTTTCAGTTTCAATTTTAAACTGAAAGGTACTGATTTTCCAAGATAAAAAAGTTTTAAAATAACTATGGGTCCAAAATAAAGGTTCTACGTAACAAAGAAACAGAATGTAAAGGAAAAATACATACTGAAATCTGTTTTAGTCGACCTGCAAGTATTACTAGATTTTACAAGTATCTGTAAAGTTAACGAGTATTTAGATTCTTTTTTTTGATGAGATTTTTCAATTTAAAGTGTACTAAGATGCTGTTTTGTTAATGGGATTCTCGTATCCTGGGGTTAAGTTTGAGGATATTGGGATACTTTTTTCATCAGGTAGTGGGCAAATCAAGGTTTAACAAGTCTTTTTTAATGAAATATTTTTGAATTCAGTATCATCTTTTTTCTTGACTGTTTTTTTCGTAGGCATGTGCAAACAAACTCCAAAGCTACATTTAAGAGCTGATTGCTTATTAAGAACTAATGAGTAATTGTGTGATTCAGGATCATTCAACATAGTTGATGATTAATTGCCAATCGAAATAATCAGTTAAGCAGAGGTTGATTTTTCAAATAATCAGTAACTAAATCTACATGAATGTTAAATTTCTGTCTTCAGACAGAATTCTGTTTTTGACGAATAAAATGAGTTCTCAAGATTGATGCAATAAATTTTTTTTTTCTTCTTCTTAGCACCTCTGGACAGTAAAACAAACACAAAAATAAATATTTTAGTTGGCAATCAGAGTTTCAGTCTTTGCAATTTTTTCTACTGATGTCCAGGAGTCGATGTAAGATCTACAGTTTAATTACTTTTGGTTTTTATTTCAAATAATTTAATGCTCTCCAGTTTGTATGAAGATTCAAGATGAGCACCAAGCTGACATTTTTATTGATAGACATTTAGGCTTCTTTTCATGAACTGTTTTACAAAATATTAAGTGATCAACCAGATAAAGGCTAACTCTTCCTTACAACCACACTTAGAGTAACAGTAGTAACCATCAACAGAGCCTGTTGTACACTTATAATAAGCAACAGACCATGGACTAGATTAATCTGGTTATACGGTTGAAAATTTAAGAAAAAAAAAAAAGACATTTCACAAAACAAATTGAATACATTTGGAAGTATAAAACTTGCAATTCAATATTTGGCAAAAAGCTCTTTATGTAGTCTTTTTTGTTGATAGCTGGTGTTTAATCAATGGGCTTTAATAAGATTTTAAAATCCATCAGCTGAGGATAGTCATAAATGATTTGGTGTAAATTTATGTGCAAGAAAAGAAGAAATTAATATTATTGAATATCTAACAAGTAAATTACCTCAAACATTAATTAGTGCCAAATTTTCCATTAGAATTTTTTCAGTTTACATTGTCTACATTTGTAACTAAAAGCAAAAAATTACCTTATCCTCAACAGATTTTCATAGATTAATTAAATATTCAGGCAAAACAAACAACTGGATTTTGGTGAAATATTTTATTCCCTTCGAAAAGGGTAAAAGATTTATTCAGACTGCATTTTGAATGGAAGTTTTGCAGTAGAGACTGTTTAGTATTCTTCACCTTCTTCTTCTTCAGCCTCAATAGAATCAATGCCAACTTCTTCATAATCTTTCTCGAGCGCAGCCAAATCCTCACGTGCTTCTGAAAACTCGCCTTCTTCCATGCCCTCTCCCACATACCAGTGGACAAACGCACGTTTGGCATACATCAAATCAAACTTATGGTCTAATCTCGCCCACGCCTCTGCAATGGCCGTAGTGTTGCTCAACATGCAGACAGCACGCTGAACACTGGCCAAATCACCACCTGGGATGTTTGTAGGTGGTTGGTAGTTGATGCCAACCTTGAAACCAGTGGGACACCAGTCCACAAACTGGATGCTGCGTTTGGTCTTGATGGTAGCAATAGCAGCATTGACATCTTTGGGGACAACATCACCGCGATATAACATACAGCATGCCATGTATTTTCCTTGGCGAGGATCACACTTCACCATTTGATTGTAGGGCTCAAAGCAAGCATTGGTAACTTCAGCAACATTGAGCTGTTCGTGGTAAGCTTTCTCAGCAGAAATGATTGGCGAGTAAGTAGCCAGTGGGAAGTGGATCCTAGGATAGGGTACCAAGTTGGTCTGGAATTCTGTCAGATCAACATTGAGGGCACCATCAAAACGAAGAGATGCGGTGATTGAACTAACTACCTGAGCAATGAGGCGGTTCAAGTTGGTGTAGGTCGGATGTTCGATGTCCAAATTTCTGCGGCAGATATCATAGATAGCTTCGTTATCAACCATAAAAGCACAATCGGAATGCTCGAGAGTTGTGTGAGTGGTGAGAATAGAATTGTAGGGCTCAACAACAGCGGTGGCCACTTGTGGAGCTGGGTAGATAGCAAATTCCAGTTTGGATTTTTTGCCATAGTCAACACTAAGTCGTTCCATGAGGAGAGATGTGAAACCAGAACCAGTGCCTCCACCAAAACTGTGGAAAATGAGGAAACCTTGAAGTCCGGTACATTGGTCAGCAAGTTTGCGGATTCTGTCCAAGACCAGATCAACAATTTCCTTGCCAATAGTGTAGTGACCTCTAGCATAGTTGTTGGCGGCATCTTCTTTTCCAGTGATAAGTTGTTCGGGGTGGAATAGGTTACTGTAAGCAGTAGTACGGACCTCATCTGAAAGTATATAGAAAAGATGATAGATTTTAGTTTTAAAAATGAATGGCTCAGTAAGAAAAATCTTACTTTACTCGTGTGGTCTCAATAGTTACTCCCATTAAACGTTTGGTGAATGTGATATTCATTCTTGGTTGGTTGGAAGAAAAGATTTACCAAAAACAAAATGCAAATTTTGAATAGTATTTTCTAATAATAGATTGTTAGTTCTGTAAATGATTTTTTTCCATTATTGTGCAAAATACATGAAATAGCAGTAAACTTTGAGAATTAGACTTCAATCCATGTAACTAAGGTCAGGGTAAGGATAAAAAATATGATGTAATTTTCATCCATTTTAGAAGGCTACGATTATAAATCAGTGTAATGATATTACACACACATTAAATGTTTCTGAAATATCTGCCCAAGTTAATACAACTTGTAATGTTTTCATTGAATTTTCAACAGTTCACTTCACTTGTTCCGTGTCAAGGACAGATTCATAGGAAGCATCAACGTGCGGGCATTAAAATAAATACTCCCAAACCCTTCTCCTTCATTTCATAAGTGTAATCACTGAAGTACTGGACCATTTATCCGGCTTATATAAATCAGCTATAGGTATATCTTACTTACTGTGGTTAATTTGTTCCAAAATTCTCTGTACTTTCAAAGTCTTATAATTTAATGTTTTTTGTTCAGTTCATTCTTACATCAATTTGTAATTAGTTCCTTACTTTTCATTATCTTAATTCAAGTATATATTAAACATGGGTCTATGGTTACAAGTTTGCCGGATAAATGATCTGGTACTGTACTATCAAAATTGTGTCAGGCAACTGAAAACTGCAAAAAATATTAGTGAGAAAGAATAGTGAGCAAAGCATTTCTTTGAAGCAATCAATGAAAAGATTGGTACTTTCTGAAAAATACCAAATTGCATCATATCTTTGGTAGTGATTTTGATTTAATAAAAATATTTTTTCTACTCTTGACAACTTATTAGCAGCCAAACATACTCTTATCAAATGATTTTTGAAATAATTTGTGATAGGCTGGAATTGAATGTTAAAAGGAAAAACTAAAAAAAAAAAAAAAAAAGAATCACATGCAGTCTAATAAATAGATTGCATATTATGCAAAAATATAAGTGTAGCACAAGGCAATGCAATGCCAAATTCATAACTTACATATTAATTTTGATTTTATTCAATCAAAATACACACACAATCACCAGTAATGTTGTCAAATAAATGTTGGACAATTAAATTGTCACTAGGGATGCTGCTAGTTTTGTTTTCTCTTCTTTTTCTTCAACTTCATTTGTGTCATGCTCATCTTTCACTTGAGGCCATACGTAGCTTTAGTAATGGAAATAATAGAGAAATAATAAAGGCTAAATTATCAATCATGGATCAAGTGTGCAATGGGTTTCTTTGAGATTAAGATACAGCCAAGCTTTATAAAAAGATTAAAATTCTTAAGATGTGAGCAAATGTTTCCATTGGTCTCTTGTTTAGAAGAAAAAAAAAAAAAAATGCTGGGAACTTTGGCACACACTTGATAGAATCTAGCAGAGTAGTAGCGAAATTTTTCAATTGTTTTTCTTTAGTTAAGAAAAAAAATTCGAGACCAAACATTTCTTCATTAATTTCCCTGCGGAAATCTAGATAAGATTTAGTTTTACAGATACTATTATAGTACTTTTTTCCATAATAGACACTTCTTCACACATTGTGGAATGGGAGGGAGGAGTGCTCATAATCTTAATGTATCAAGCTGTTATGCGACATATTTCAGAAGTACAGGCAACAGTGTAGGCAGATTTGAATGCTTCACTTCACAAGTAGGACATGAGCAAGTCACCTGGGATTCCTGCTTGAGAGGCTAGAGCTGAGACTCACATCACGCAGGGCTAAATACATTGCAAATTTGGTTAATCCTTATATCATAACTATATACATTATCATTGATTATCTGATAATTCTAGAGATACAAATAAAGCCCAGTTGATAGCAGACATTGGTATTGATGTCCAAAACCCTACTTTATAAAATGATATTAATTTCAAGATATTCTACAGGCCTTACTTAAACTGGGGAAATACATTAGACTAGTTACCATGTGGTTTGAGCATGGACCTCAAATTTCAAAATGTGAAATTGATCTTTCAAAATAATAGCTAAATACACAAACAGAAAGACCCTTAAGAAATGTTATGCACTGAGCTTATCAATCTTAAATCCAGCCGTCAGTAGCACAAATGAATCAAAACTACAGAGGATAATATTGCAAAATCAAGAAATATTTTCTGCACAAGGTCAATTGTCAAAAAGCAGTAGGTTTTGAGAAAAAACCAAACACTGAATTGGGTTACACCAACTGTAAAAATTCAATGAATCTGACCCTTTCCCTTTCATCTGTCGCTAAAAAGATTACTAATATACAGTCAAAATTCAATTTTCTGGTGAGTGAGCTATCACGCCTTTCAAAAAATTTCATCTTTATTTGTATTTTCCTGCTTGACTAGCCTCATCCTACCCCCTATAGTTTTCTCTTCATTTCTGCACAGGTCAATCTTGGAGGGAGGAAGGCAACTTCTTTACAAAAACGCATGATCACTTTTAACGTGGTAGAAAATTATAGACCCAACTTAAGTGTTAGAAAAGATCTACAGTGTACCTTCACTGATCCTGTAATCCAATCCAGAGTTGTTCATCATAGGTGGATCAAGGCTGAGATAACCTAGCCACTTCAGGTTGGTTCAGAATCAGCTGTGTCACCTAAACTGGTTGCTAACCATGGCTAGAAAGTACAGTCTGTGCTACAATTTTACCTATAGCTGGAAGGAGAAGAGATGAATTCATGCCTTTCCCATGGGTATCTGAGTAAAGTCAACTCAAACTCTCAGCCAGAGTTCCTATTCCATTATGTGCTTTGAACCATTCATCCCCCTTTAAATTGAAATCAATGAAGTTTGCAGTGAGCTTCAAGATACATAATAGATAAGTTAAATTTTACCAACAGTGTAAAATAAGCAAGATTCAAACTACAGTTATCCTTCACCATTTGTAGGTTTGATAATTAATGGTTCAGTCATGAATGATTTAACAGGAATATTTTGGAGAATTCTGTATCATACTGCATCCTAGGAAATACACTGTACAGTAAAAGTTTAGGAAATCCAAAAGGCATTGTAATATTTAGTTATCAAGAAGGAAGATGTAGAAAATTCATTTATGTAGGCAATATAAACCTGATTTAAAACTTGATTACACTTGCAAACTGGTTAGTTGAATATTTTAGACATTGGAATTTTTTACCAATTCACTGTACAATACACTGAACAAATTTATTCATTTATTTTGTAGCAGATGGATAGAGTACATATTTTTTTTTTTTTTTTTTTAAAGCAACAAAAATATTACAAAAATAAAGGAGGGGGGAATATAGGCTTATGAAGATGGGGGGGTATAGGCTTATGAAATTCATGGTTCTCGTAGATGCTCTTTTAAAACGTATTGTGGTTATCAAATATTTTTGAAAATTCAATTTTTGTTACAACTGCAAGAAAATAGCATAAAGTTAGTCTTAAAAAAAAAAAGTTTTCTGAGCAGATTAAAGCAGTATCTTACATTTTAGACTAATAAATATATTGATTCAGCAAAATTTTCTTTAGGGATTTAGCGCATTCATGGCCCTCTGGTGGCCCTAATCCCTGTGAATGACATGGAATAACTGCAAAGTTTATCAACCTATACAATTGAACTAGTTTTTGATACATACCTATAACGGTGGGCTCCAAGTCTACAAACACAGCTCTGGGTACATGTTTTCCAGAACCAGTTTCACTGAAGAAAGTATTGAAAGAGTCATCTCCACTGCCAGCAGTCTTGTCGGACGGCATTTGGCCATTGGGCTGGATGCCATGTTCCAGGCAATACAACTCCCAACAGGCGTTACCAATCTGAACACCAGCCTGACCAACGTGGATACTGATACACTCACGCTGAAAAGAAATGAAAAATCATTTATATAAAATGTCATTAAAAGATGACACCCTACTTTTCTAAATATTGGCATTGTTACGTTCCGTCTTAGAACTAAAACTGGAATAATTATGGTAAATTGATCAAACAATTGAATTCCATTTAGATTTTTCTTATTTTAGTCTAGCACCCAATTATTAGCAATTGATCTGTAAAAAGAACAATTTAATTCTACTCCTTTATGCTTGACTTAAACCTTTTCTATTTCCCAACTTGAAAATGGTTGTTCTTTTGAAAGTTAATGAGTGCATAATTAATGATTATTTCATAGGGTTGTATGACTAACATTCCTGATGGCAACCACTGAACCAAGTTTCCATAAGTATTGAGTAGGTATATTTATTTTTATATTATTCTATCCCCCCCCCCCCAATAATAAAGAAGTTAACGGCACTAAATTCTAAGAATTCAGATTTGTGAATCATCAAAAAACAATTAGAAATTTTTATAACATTGAATTTGGATCTATCAGGCAATCATTTTTGGAATACAAAAATAACAAACAAAAACTATTATAAAACCTCTGAAAAGTTAATGAAAGTGGGGGGGATTTCTCACGCATCATTTGTATAAGTTTTTTCAACTATATGGATTATTGTCTCAATTCTTTCAAGAGGAAGATGAACAGGTCTATTGCAATGGATCCTCAATTGCATGTAAATAGCAGAAATGAATTTGTGATTCTTATATTTGTAACAATTCAAATCAACTTTCCTGTATCTCAAAAATCCTATAAAATTAATTAGAAAGTCTCATTTGTAATAAGCACAACATCAAATAGCTATGTGGTTGTTCTCATGATGCACTTCCCAAATAGTCCAAAGGTCAAACTACATTTTTGTACCACCTAAGGTGGCCAAACTATTTAATAATCCTGTCTTTCTTGTAGCTTGATGAGAGTAATCACATACCTGACAATGGAGGTATTTGTGGATGAATCCACCTCAAAATTCAATCACTTCTTCCATAGCCTTTCTCAGAATTTAATCGAAATGTATCGAAAACTTTGAGTTATTGTATGAACAACCATACACTTAAACAAAAATGTAGTAAGAAAATGCCCAAATCTCTCAAAATCTAAGAGAAATATTGCTGGATCAGCTCCCAAATTTAATCACTCTTTGAATCCATTGAGAACTTCAGAAGATATTTTGTGGTTGAAGACAGCTAGGACATAAAGGGAAATAATTGTGCATGGATCTGATCCAAAAATTCATTACCTCTTTCAGAACCCTATTGTCTAACTTTCTATGAAATTTAATTGAAATTCCTATGAAGAATTTTTGGAGATATCATGTCAACAGAGAGGAATTGTGAAGTTATCATGAAGTGTGGACAGATAACCACAATGTTTAGGAGGGGGTAATTGCACATGGATCCCCTCCAAAATTTAATGTCTTCCTTTGTTGCCCACTGCATACCCTTCCACAAAATTTCAATAAAATTCACTGAGAAATTTTTGAGAGATGGAGAGAAAAGCCAGGACTACATAAAGCACATCAATCTGAAATTTGATACTATTTGTTCCATCTGTTGGTTCATAGGATATCTCCAAGTTCTCAATGAGTTTCAATGAATCCATGTACAATTATCTTCCCTACATCATAGTTTTTAGTACACACTACACAATATTTTCACAACTTCTGTCCATTCTGAATGAATTCCAATTAAATTTTGGATTGGATCCCTGTGCAATTATTTCCCCAACACCATAGTTACTGTCCGTAACCACATAATATCTCCAGAAGTTCAATGAATTTCAATTAAATTCTGTGGAATAGAGAGTAATAGGAAATGATAAGTCTTTAAATTTTTTGAGCAGATCCATGCATAATTATCTCCCTTACATCATAGCTTCCTATTTACAAAAATCTTGGATGAATTTCAATGGAATTTTGATCAAAATCAACACATTATTATCTTTCTACTTTCTGCAACTACACAATAGTGCCAAAACTTCTCAATGAAGAGTGGGCAATAGGCTACGGAAGGAGTTATTCAATTTTGGAGCTGATCTATGCACAATTACCCCCTAATATCCAGTGATACTGATACTAAGGGGGCAGCTGTGTACCCTCAATGAAAAAAGAAAGAGAAAGACAACACTAACTGTAAAAAAACATTTTCATCAAAAAAATAAAATCTCCAAATTTAGTTTTCATTTATTTTAAATCTATAGAATTGCAAACTTTTTTCACAAAATTCATTTCCTCTTACGTAAAGAAACCAGCAAGCTGTCATCATCTTTTGATCTTCAACTGAAGCCATAGAATACAACAAAAATGTTCAATCAAAAGGTCATCTGTTCTCTAGTAAACAACCCTTTGTTGCCAAATTGACTATTTTTTGGCTAGATCTGGCTGAATTTGTTTCTGATTTATGCAATAAATATCTACAATAGCCAAAAATCTGGCCAATTTTGAAAATAATTAGTAAGTTTAATAAAAGTAAATATTTTATTCTCATTAATTAGTTATGGAGTCTTTGTCATTCTATTTGATAAATGGACTTGGAATGAGAATATGAAACTTTTTTAGCAATAAAAGTTAGCTGGAAATTGAATAACTAATTTCAAAAAGTTTCAGCTGTAACTTTCTTTCATATGCTTCACGCTTGATCACGAGGCTTTGGAAATTTTCCAGTAGAAAATTTGCACTAGTTGGAAACTTTTTTGAGCTTTGCTGCTCAGGTTCGCACAAGTTTTTTTTTTAAAAACAAATCTAAGCTGCTGTCTGCTGCAATATTTTTGATCAACTGCCTTCTGAGTTGATAGAGTTCTTTGAATGTGAGGCAACTAGACAAGGTGAGAAATTTATCCTTCCTCATTTTATCCATCTTAGCATCTACCAAACATTATTTAAAAAGTATTGCAATAGTTGAATTTTGCAGCACCATCCTAGTTTCAGAGTCCAGCCTTTTGTGGCCTCAAGTTCAAGAGGAAAGTGTAGTATCTGTCCTCACATCAACAAAACAGCAATAATTTCCAGGTCTCAATTTTCAATGCTATGATTGTACCTTTGATGACCTTCCAGCCTTTGCAGTTCCCATACAATTTCACCATTTGATTGTAAATAGCTCAAAATGACTTTGTAACATTTGATTCATTTGTAGACCGGATTCAAAATAATTTACTATCATTTTAGGATTTCTCTTCTGAATAATGCACTGCAGTGAAAATTTAACACCTCAAATTTTCCATTAAAAAAAAGTAATCTAGCTTCAAGGCTGAAGAGGTTATCATATCAATGTTTTCATGTTGACCCTATTATCATTCTGGTAGAACTAAGTGAACTATGTTAGCTGATATATAACGTTATTATTGTTTCAATAAGTGCCAAACATACATCTTTACCTGTAGGATAGAAACATTTTATTAGTCATTTCTTTCCATTCATACAATACAAAATGGAATATTTTTGCAACCAAACTTTTTATATATCTCCCATAAGCAAACTGGACTGGAAATGAATAATATTGTTTACTTTACAATTTTCTTTCTCACTAACCTACTTCACACACCTGCAAGGCACAAGGTATATATCATTTAGCAGTTACTAATCAAAATATTCAACATAAAATTTCAGACTTTTCGTATGTCAAAGAGGATACTTTTACGAGTATAATACAAGTAAAATAGTTTTAGTTGCAATCGGTGTGAAGTCAACAGACACTATTACTAAACCATCCCCTGTGTGAATACCATGTAAAGCGCTATTTTGAATTTCCCATTGAAAGAAAAAAAAAAGGTAATTTTATAATATCTCTGAAAGTACTCAAGGAATCCGAATGAAACTGTGTGGGATAGAGGGCAATGAAGGAAGGAGGAATTGGTTAAATTTTGGTGTAGATCCAGGAATTTTTTTCTTTTTTTTTCATTGAGAGATATGCCATTTCCTTTCCTTGTCTATGCATATGGTTGTAGCATACAATCCAACTTCTCAAATGCTGGGCAATAGGTTACGAAATAAGGGATTAAATTTGGGGGCGGATTCTTGGGCCCTTATTGCTTTTTTAGTTTTATGTGGGGTTAAGTTTATTTATAGAGGGATTGATATCACCAAGCTACAAGATTGGTTTATATTTTGGTGTGATAACCCTGAGACATATAGGATGACTAAAATACAAAAATATTTGACCACCTTGGATGGTACCAAAATCTGGTCTGGGCCCCTCGACTATTTAGAGAGTGCATCAGAAGAACAACCACGTTGCTACTTGACGTTGTGCTTACTACTACTACTACAAGTGAGAGAGAGATAGAGATAAAGATAAAGAGATCGGATCCTAGCAGCTGCTCGCTTTCTTGTCTATAGAGAAGTAGTTGGGGAGAAAGAAATGGTGTAGTCGTAAATAATTATGTGCCTGTAGTAGCAGAAAAATTCGTGTCCATTTATGTAGCAGCCGTATCTTTTCTCAACTGTGACACTCCCAGCCATGACGAACAACCGGCAAAGAAGGAGGAAAGAATAGAAGGCAAGATGCCGGCAACATCTTTTCTTCTTTCCATGCCTGAAGACAGAACTTATCAACAGCGAAAGAGCTAAAACGACATGTTACCTTCAAATTAAATATTTTAATCATGATAATATTTTATCCCTTGGGTACTTGCCTTCTTTCTTATCCAATAACTGGCTGAGAGAATTGATTATTAATAGCATCTCCCCACAAGACAATAGAGCTTCCTACTGATAACCATTATCATAAATCCTAAAACATATATCGTAGTTTGATGATGGAGCTTAAATTATTCAAGAAAGGGGAATTTTCTATCAACAAGCTATCGAATATTTAAAAAATGAATATCTCTTGAGCATATTAAATCATCACATTTTTATCCACTGAATATTTTTCATCTTCCTTTGAAACAGACGTATGGTGTGCAATACATTTTTCTTATTTTGGCATTAACAAGACTGTCTTTCCCAAAGAAAGGAAGAAAATAGGCATTGTGACACCGAAAATGCTGTGTCGGGAATAACTAACTACGGTTTAATAATACGTAACAAATCCACATTTCAATTAGATCGAAAAAAGAAAAAAAAAACTAACAGGATGTTTTTCTTATTCTTTAAGAGTGCTGTTCAACTTAATCATCTTTCTTCCTCCAGATGACAAGGATGAACTGTCCCATCTCCCACCATTACCATTTAATTTGAACTAAACTCAAGTCATTGTCTAAGTGATCTAAAACTGTTCCAATTTTCTTCGGACAATTATTGAAAGTCTGTATCCTTGATGTTGGGAATGTTAATGACTTCTCATAACTTTGGAGTAATTATGAAAATGGCAAACTACACCCAAGTAGCAGCGAAAGATAGAAGCATTTCCGAATCCCTACCAAAGGGCCGCACCCAAGACGATGAAATGACAAGAAATAAATAATTATTCTAACTATTTTTGCTTTCTGAACAACTTGATAAAGCTTTGCTTCTTGTTATAAATGCCAAAATCTAAAGGCGGCGTTGGTGTGGATGGTGATAATTCCTTTCGAAATCCAGCGCACTCGTCAGCCCGAAATAGAAAAAGCAGGAAAAGATGAGGATGCTAAACAACTGGTGGATGAGTAAGATACTTAGCGCCAAAAATATAATTGCTCTTTTTGCTTTGCCAACTGGCCATCTTATGAGGGAAAGACAAGTCCTAGTTCTCATATTTCTTCAAGAAATAAAGAATTTCTATCACTATTCAATAAAAATCAAATTAAATAGTATCAACTCTTTTATATTCATTCGAATTTTGGCTGTAATGAGGGATTTCCACTGGAGATGACATTCTTTGAATGCTGCAAATGATATGAGGCTCACCCAATAAAGAAAGAGAAACCCACAGTGATATTGAACGTAGATTGTGAGTAGTCAAAAATAGAAAAAAAAAAACGGTTACCTAAGAAAATTGGAAGGGGATTGTTAATCTCACATATTTAGGGGTCCCCGTTCTAATGAGCCAAAGAATTTCAATTCGACTAAAGCTATTAAAAAAACAAATTTGGAAAATTACAATAAGTTTGCGAAATAATCACTTTACAGTATTCTTTTTTCTATTATTGATATTACCGTATTTGATGGCACAGAACTCCCTCTTTATTTCATCATGGAATATGAAGGGGGGAAAAACGCATTTCCATGAATTCCTCTGATTTATCACCCAGTTTGTTTTTTTTTTTTCTTTTTTTTTCAACTCCAATTCTGGACAATGAAGGCTACGTTTATCCTTTGAGTCATTTTTTGGGGGGTGAGGGATGTTGTTATATACTGTCAAATACGGTAATGACAATTATCATTTGTAGTAGTCGTACAGTAGCACTAGAAGAAATCGGAGAAAAAGCAGTTGAAAAGGAGCACGAAGCAATTATTGACGGCCGACCACTGACTCATAACTCTCTCGGGAGAGTAAAAGGAAGCATGAAAAGAGAAGAAAAGGAAAAAATATACATGCATAAATTAGAGAAACAAAGAGAAAAAAAGGGGGCAAATTAAATGATTTTAAACAAAATAAGGCAAGATTCAGATAAAGTTCGAGTTAATATGTCAAAGTCACCCCACCCAAACCCAACAAAATGACAATGTACTTCAACTTTACTTACCATGATTAATAGAACACGGGATGACTTTGTGCGTTATATAAAAAAGAGTTATTGAGAGTTGTGATTTTTTTTTTTCTTGTGTGAGTAAGTTCTTATTTTTCTCTCCTTTTCTTTTTTTTTTTTTTAATCGAAAGAAAAAGCGGCAACTGCACAATTCTCACGTGGACTTAATGTATCGTAGTGAGAGACGTGTCACTTGTCGCTCTGACAGTCCAGATGCGGCTCAGTCTTGCATTTATATACTGTGCATCCGGGGATCCTGGCTTGGTGGAGATCACGTGACCTGCTTCTAATTACTTCTATGAAGAGAAATATGAAATTTGATTGGACAACGTGCTTCATATAGGGATTTTAAATTTTGATAGTGGTTTTTGATGTCTGCTACATTGCAACACCCTAAACAAAACAAAAAAAATCTCGAAATTACCACGTTCTCTTAGCTGCAGATTTTCTGTTAACGCCAAACGAGTAGTAGTAGTATTAACAACAATACAAAATAAGAACCCCTTTTTGTATTCAACTAAGTTCAGGGTGTGTGCATTAAACTATAGTAGGCACTTTATTATTGAAATAAATCAACTAACTTGACTCCTGTGTCTTGTAAGCCTCCAAGGATTCTCTTTTTATGTATATATTCCACTCTTTGTGACGTTCAATGCCACTTTCAAGAAATTAAATGCCATCGTATCGAGATATGCGATTTTATTTTTTCACACATCAACAAATCTCAGATTTCCTGAAAAAATTCGTAGACACGACATATTTGAAGGTTTCAGGGTGTTTTGAGTGAATTAAACGTGACGTACATTATCCCAAGAATAATTAATACATATAATCTTTCAATGTTTTGGTTATTATTGCCCCCCCCCTTCAAGGAATAGTGGGAATGTTTCAAGTATTAGCTTTTTAAATTTATGATCTCGTTTTGAACAATTTTCGTCTTTATATTGAAATCAATATACAATCAATAATTACTATCCTGAAAACATTGACCATGTCTTTTGAAAAAAATAGATGTATATTATACTCAATCATTTTAAAATGGGGAAAATTGTAGACGGCAAATTTCAAGTAAATGCAAGAATGAAATAATTTCATAATTCTTCAATGTGCAAAAACTGTCTGTTTCACATTTAATTGAAAACACATATGAAAAAGCAATTTTTCATTTGAAAAGGAATAAATTGTAAAGATAATGATGTTTAGATAATTTGGGGCCGTTAATATTTACAATTACCAAACAGTTGTGGGTAGTAGTGTAAATAAAACTACAAAATCAATTATGAAGATTGATTTTTTTTTTTTTTTATTTGTCTTTTCAGGATTAAAAAAATTGGGTTCTATGATATTCTCATACCTGAAAAGAAGGTCAAATGAAAAAATTTGATAGAGTAAATTATAAGATATTTATCATTCCTGATTTTTGTTATTTAATAAAATTTGTTTGTATTTACGATCGTTGAGCTTTTCTATTATTATTCCTTTTCATCCTTTCCCTCCCCTGCCATCCTTGCAATGTAATGAAAAAGTAAGAATGGAAGAGGTTGCTTATGCTTGAATGGAAGCAAGAGGAACTGAGCTGTAATTCATCCATCACTCCTCCCTCACAAGTCTGAAGCCTAAAAATTGAACTATACCAAATCACGAATATGAATATCAAGTGTTCAATATCATTATAGTCACTCTTTAGGGACCGTCATGTAATCAACGTCTTTTGGCAGCATTGCTGTGTTGGGTGTGATCAATGAATGTTATTTCTCTTGCCTTGTCTGAATTTCCAAAAAATGTGTGAATGCTGCCAGATAAACTATGGGATCCATTTAATTCAAAATTACAATCTATCATTGGGTAGTGTGAACAAAAAAAAAAAAATGCCTTTTCTGGATGTAAGGGGTGAATGTTTAAATGTTCAGCCCTCTAGCTCCATTGGTGTGGCCTGTATGCATAATACATAGCCACCAGCCAAACAGACTAAATTGAAACCCAAGTTGATAGCTTTGATTAACGTTTTTCAGATATTTTAGTTTAATTTGTTTTTTGGAGTTTGTTACAGTAAGAGTAAATCGCAAGATTATATACTTTAAATGCAAAAATATATATTCAAAATGAACGATGATATCAATGCCCATGGAATTTCCACAGGTTCAGCTAGTTATTCAATTATTTTTTGTTATTTCATTCAATTTTTTTGTTAGTGCATGTTATAAATAAGTTTTTTATAAAGAATCTCAAGAATATTGATCATTTTTTTTAAATTGCAGGAAAAAATCTGAAGAATTTCAATAAAATGTGATAAATGTTAGTTTAAATTTATCTGTAAATAATTTGTCTACTTGCTCTGGAGTAGATTCTGCAACAAATAAAACCAAATGTTCACTCATATATTTGATAATGACTTCATATAAAAAAGATCCTGCTGACATTGAATTATCAATTTTTCATTTTCCATTCTTGTTTTTGTTTTCTCTGATTTTTGAGAGTAACATGAAAAACCTTTTTCAAGATGATACAAAAAGGGATTTTTCATTTTATTATAAGATTGTGCATCAAAGATAAATGAATTGGGTTCTGCTGGTTCTAATCTTTTTAAACCAATGGTTCTCAAACCCATAATCATAACCCAAATGAGGAACGTAAGGATGTTTCTGATGGTCATGGGATGGTTTGAATAAATGGAATGTAAAAGAGAAAATATCTTTAAAATGTAAAAAAAAAAAATTTTAAAAGGAAAAAATAGTGCAAATATATTCAGATCACATTAGGATATAAACCATCATTGAGATTCTGGAACAGAGAAATAGTTAAGCATCAACATATGAAGAACTGAGATGTGTACTTGATATCAACATTCAGTTAAACTCATTGGATAAAATTAAATGAAGAAACACAAAAATTATGTTTCCATCCTGAGGGTTACCAGGCCAAAGAATTGTGTGATCAGAGTCTTGGCCATAAAATTTGCAAAACACTGCTCTGAGCAAACCACAATTCCTGAGTTTATCATTATTGACATGTTTTTGAAAGGATTGTAATGGCTGCAGTACAAGCCTGCTTACTCTCCTGGATTTGTCGTGTATCACACAATTCTACTCAGATCCTAAGATCTCACAATTTGGTGTCCATTTTACATGTTTTTTAACATTTTTGTTGCAAACTTTCAAAAACAACCATTTCAAACATTTTCTGATCAGTTCTTTTGTAATCAATTTAAAGTTGAAGGAGTGATTTTGGTTTTTGCACACCAGTGATGCAGAAAATATGCGACCATTCAGGATTGTCTGCAAAAATAAAACTGGCAGTCACTCATCCATGACATTAGACGGCATTTAATCAGCATTTTAACCATGAAGATGTAAGGAGTTTAAGATCCCATGTCAGAAATGGCAACCAAATGAAAACCTTATGAAAAAAGCAAAGAATGCAACAGTCATCTATACCAATGCTCATAAGAATTGATATTTTGATAAAAGAATTGACATTTATGGAAGAATTAAATCAGGTGTTTTACTTATTTTTATAGATTAATATTTTAGAATATTTGTATTTATATACATTGTTTTAAAAAAAAAAAATTCTTTTTGGATCTTTTGAAGCTAAACTCACACACAGATACAAAGTTTCAGTAGTTAATCACATAGGTTTACTGTCTTCCTTTCTTTAAAGATGTCTCCCATTTCCATTGTGACTAGATCTGAACAAGATAGACCAATGTCAACAAATCTTCTGACACTGGCATTTATCATACATTTCCAGTAGTATAAAATCTACAATACGTCAAACTTTTCTCATTATATATAGTTTACATACCTCTTTTAAATAAGTTTGAGAGAAATTGGATTACAAGATTCCAGCCATTCATCCTTAGACGAAACTCATGACTCAAGTTGAATTCTTTGAGAAAAATATTGAAGAAAAAAGTTTAATGTTAAATCCATGAAATACAAAACAGGTATGATAACTCCATTTTTAACTACTTGCAAAGTAACCATAACAAATAATGAGTTTGTTTACATAATGAATCTGCATTTCTGCCTAGAATCAATGTAGTAGTTATGCACTCCCTGGTACTTTTGCTTAGGAATTAGGTTTGGTATTTGTACCTTCATTGAAAAATGTTAGACACACATACACTCAAAATATATGTATGGATGCACAAAGTGTTTTATACGTGTAGATTAATTTGTCTTTCTGAAACTATTTAAAATGAAGTTAGGTAATGTAGAGATCATAATGGTTGATTGACATTGGCCCAGGCAGATGAAGGTGAAAAACAGATGCCCTCATATAAACACAGTTTGTTTCTGAGTATAAATTCAGTCCTTGTTGAGGATAGTGGTACATTGAATTAAGATTTCAAAATGGCACAAAGGAAGTTAAGTTATTGCTGCATTCTCTTCCAAGTCCCATGCTCTCGATTAAACAATATCAAGAAGACTAGTAGTCTGAGAGTATAAGGGAGGTTGGATTCATGCTTTTTCTCAGCACAAATGCATTCTAATCCTACATACTATGAGCCGTGCGTAGCACACAGTATCAGTAGCAGCCATCAGCCCCTCTCTCTCTTCCTATATCAAACTACCTTTCTTTTCTTCCCTCTCTTACTATGTCTATCAGTTATAATATCAGTAGCAGCCATGATCCAAGCCTGTGATACACTTATGATAATTGTCAGCAAAGCACCAAATCATGGACTAGAACTAAATTTAATAACAAGAAATTAGAATCCAGTCCATCTTGTTCCAGTTGGTGGTGTCTTGTTCTCTCATTCATACATGCACACACATTGACTTTTACGTAGACAAATGTTTGTTTTACGTATAGAGCAGCTGTCATGATTATTTTGTACTAACTGGGTTATGCAATGAGTCAGGCAAAGTATAGCAGAAGACAGGTGATTTATAGATTTATATTTGAATACAAAAGCATATTTATAGAGATTGTTCTTTGCTATTTCAACATATAAGACAAAAAGTATGTCAAATGGCTATGAGCTGTTATTACAGATGGTGTTGTAGGAGAGTATATTAATAGTGCATTAGCATACAAACTGTGACATCAGTGTTTATATAAGGCAAGTACTGCATGGCATTATACCAAAGAATGCAGGTGGTCAATGAAAAAGAGATTATTAACAAGGCTTGATCCAATTCCTTTTATATAACTTTGTAAGATTGGGCTGTAAAATAAGCTGTGCATGTGTTCACACTCTTTTTGGCTCACATTAGTCCAAATGGATAGAGAATAGAATCAGCAAAAATAGTTCAAAATTCAGCTGGGATAGTTTGCATTCAGTTTGCACTAATGTCCTTTGGATAGGCATGAATCCACTTTTTCCAGTCATAGCATATAGCATAGCAGCATAGTTGGACCACCTATAGCCCCGGAAGGCAGTCTGTCTTGGGTTTCAGGTTAGCAACCAAGCCCTGTAAAAATCCACATTTGCTATAGAAACATTTGGGTCTCCATGTATCATCTGAGAAACACAGGAGGAATTAGATCTTAGTGGTTGAACTTTGAACTGTCTGTCATAACTTTGTTGTTAACAATAAAAATAAAAAAATTTTAAGATGCTAGGATAGTAGCCACCAAAAATGATGGTATTATTTGCACATGGATAAATGATACCAATATATTTCAATATAACTGTATTAATTGCATTAGTTCTTGGAGGACATTATTTTTAAATAAAAATTTTAATGAAATCAATATACACAAATATAGAATTGATAGCTCCACTAATGACTATCCTTCAGAAAGCTTTAGAATCAATAATGAAGTTAATGAATCAATTTCTCAAGCAGCCACCAGTTTCACTTCCAACTGTCTTCCCCCCCTCCCTTTTGAGTAAGTGTTTCAACTCTTTTATTCCTGTTTTGCTAACAGTATTTGTTTCTAATCTGTGTTGAGTAGTTCTCAATATATTAGAGTACAAAGACACATACGTTAGTATATATCTATTATATATACATATCTATACACACGCACGCACACTAGGAATTTTCTTAATTATATACTTTCATTCTAACTGATAATTAAGTATTTATTAATTGTTTGAGAACATTTATTTTTATTCTTTTAAACTAATATTCTAAATGAAATCAACTATTTGTTAAAAGAAAAAAGCAACAAGTCTTTTTAAAAATGGAAAAATTCAGAGAAACGTTAAATTTAGTTTATTTCAAGTGAGCTTGACACAAATATTTCATGATGAAAAAAAAAAAAAATTCCAAGTTCCTTAAACTTATAAATTACTTGATTTTAAATATATATATATATATATATATATATATATATATATATATATATATATATGTGTGTATGCATGTTTGCTTCAGCATAACCAGTTACAAGAAAAATCCAACAAATAAACAAAAAGGAAATGGGCTTATATGTTGTAAGATGTAAATTTATCTGATTGCAGCTAGTTAAAAAAAAAAAATTGTCATTGGTTTGAAATAATTTTTTTTCTCCTCAAGTTGTTTGCTTGTTATCAATTATTTTAGTAGTACAAAACTAACCACTAAGAGACAGCAGTTCACTCTGGTTTTAAATCAGATTTGAGATACAAGTAGCTTAAACCTGAATATCGAGCTTTTCAGTTTATAACAAGTGCTACACCTGCAAATGCAAGTGAGTTATAAGGTCTGTATGGAGAGTATCCAGCCATTTACAATTAATGAAGAAGTAGCCTAACTTAGACAATGGCACCTTAGTACCCTTGTAATTAATCTTTAGGACCTCAGACATTTATCCCAGCAACCCTTCCACTTTTCAAAATGTCTGCAAAGTCCTCTCTTGGGATTGCCATCAACTACCAATGGCATTTTCCTTCATCTCATCCACAGTCTGGAATCTCCCTTTTAATGGCAAAGACACAGGGAGCCAAATCTAAGCTGGAGGGAGGTTGACAGACCTGGGTTATGCAATTTTATGGAAAAGAACCCTGCATGAGACGTAAAGAATGGGCAGGCTCAGTGATTGTGAATGCAATGACCATACAGTGCCCAAGCTCATTCAACTGAGAAACCCCATGGGAGAATGTTTACATAAATACAGTTGAATTATTGCTGATAAGTTGCTGAGTTACATCAATTGAGCAAAATCTATTCATGGGATATTAAAAATGGCTGGACAGACCATATGTTCTGAGGCACCACTTCACATTCATATTTGATAGGGCTTCTTCAGGATTGACTTGATTGATATTTATAGAAAAGCAAGCAGATTTTAAATGGTAAACTTGATTTCTTTACCTTTGTTTGTTTTTCAAACATTGTTTCATAACTCCTTTAATAATAGAGATATCTACTTCATATTGTATGTTGCATCATATTTTGCTTATATTGTATCCCGTGGAGCAAATATGAAGAAAGTTATTGAATGAAACATTCAATTTTTCATACCATACAAATGCCTACTGCCCAAGTATAGCTGCAGCTGTGTGATGAATAAGCAACTGTTAGCAAAAAATTGTAAGTACTCCAAGCACTCATGGATTTAAGGAGTTAAAACACTTACTCAAAAAAGAGACGGTGAAAAAGAAACTTGGGTAGTTTGATAAAACAATAGGGAGCAGAGTTGGTGGCTGCTTGAGAAATTGATTCATAAACTTCATTATTGATTCTAAAGCTTTCTGAAAGATAGTCATTTGTGTATATTGATTTGATGAAAATTTCTAATTCAGTGACATTTCCAAAAACCATCAAAGGTAGAATGCTTAACTTTCAAACTGTGAGTGCAGGAGGTCTGTTTGGAAAGTATCCAGCCATTTGAAATTAATTTTTTTAAAAGATAACTCATTTAAGGCACTGGTGCCTTAGTCCCTATGAAGTAATCCCTCCTTTGGGACCTTACACACTTATCGCAGTGTCATTTCTACTCATCAAGAGAGTCTGAAAACTCCTTTTTCTAGATTGTCAGTGTGAAGTCTCTTTGGGAAAAGCCAGAAGTCAGTTGCTTTGCTAAAAAAATCCTAGAGAAGACAAAGAATGGGTAGGCCTGGTCTTTGTGACAGTCACACAGTACACAAGCTCACTCAGTGATATCTTACTCTACCATAAAGAGACTTGAGCAAAAGTATCTGTTTACATATGGATGATAATGTCCCATCTGATTGCTTGCCAAGATGTATAACCAATTCTTGAGGTATTAAAAATGGCTTGGTACACAATAAAAAGGTGTCTGGGAAGTGTGTGTGTGTGTGTGTATATATATATATATAATACACACACACAAAGCTGAGATACCTGGCATTGCCTGGGGAAAAAAAAAATCTCTAAACATAAAACATTTGCTTCCCAGTATTATCAAGATTTCATAAAAATGTTGGTCAGGCATGCATAGCCTCTCTAAAAACCTTGAAGAATAATTTTTCTAAAAACTAAGAATTCATTTGATCACTTTTGGCATTGGTAATTTGCATATCAAAACAGACTCAAGGATTTAAATTGTGCCAATGTTCTATTGTTATGTTTGGATTAGGATTATTGTTTCTGCACCAACAAATTTGATTGTTAGTTTAGGGTTAGATTCAGAAAAAGATTCTGCCAAAATTCTGAGAGCACAAATGCAAACCCCAGAGAAATCAATGATTTTTTTTTTCTTTTATAAAATTCGACTTTAGCTGTGTGCTATAGATAATCTGAGACCTTCAGATTTTGGACAAGTATTTGTACTCAAAGATGTTGAGAACTACACATCACAGATCAGAAACAAAGTCACACATACGTTAGTGTTATATATATATTAGACATGAATGGAATTTTCTTGATATGTATAGACAGTGGAAGAAAAACTGGGAATAAAGATATATGACTAAGATTAAATCTGCATTCTGATCTTTTTATCGTATAACCTTTAGATTTAGCTGGAAACTTGTCATTCCATTTTGAAACAAAAACAAAGTCTTTGGGAGCTTTATAATCTGCATAACATTTTGCTGGTGGAGACATGTTTTCTGTTGAGTATTCTTTTGATTATTCCAAATGCTTTCCAGCTGCTTCTTTGAACAGATGAAAATTTGGCATCATGACTTATCTAAACAAGAAACAGATGTCTGCTATATAAGCCTATTGTTATATACAAATTCCATTACTTAGCCACAACCATTTGCAAATCTCTACCAACTGCATATTTCATGGTGAGGCTTAAGTTCAGTTTCTAATTTTACCTAATGCACTCAGGAAAAGATCATGTGATCACAAGATAGCACATGATTTTAGAAAGCAAATAGGAGGCGAGAGAAATCATATAAACCATTAGAAACCTCAAATGGCAATAGGGAGGCCATGTTGTAAGAATGTCTGACAACTGCAGGACATCAAGATCATATGCAAAATTGGCAAAAAATAAGTTGGTGTGATGATTTGGACAAGTCAAGCCGGTATTGGCACCATGATGCTTGGTAGCAAGAGAACAGACAAATCTAAGGAATGGTCTGTGTCCAACAGCAGAGTTTAAAAGGCTGATGGTGATGAATAGTACTACCATTTCAATAATAAATGACCAACAATTAGTATTTGTAGATTTGCTCACTGATCAGAAAAATTAGCTGTATCTACGTATTAATTTAAAGTCATCTATTAGGATAATCAGAAGATAAAGCAGATTTACTTTAATAATAAAGTTTGGTCCTAAATTTACAATTACTTTAAATTTCTCAGATAGGAATATGAATTAATAGCAAAGTTTTTACTTCTTTTGTTGCTTAGTAAGCATTGTGTGTATGTTAACACTATAATAAAGAGGATTGATTCTTTGCTTGAGTGACATTTTACTCATGATTTAAATTGCTCTAATTTAATGTTGAAGTTGGGGGTCATTGCATACAAAATTAATTAAGGATTCTACTTTTATGATGCTATTTATAGAGATACCAGCCAAAATTTGCAACAAGACATATCAATCCTTTCTATAGGTTTGTAGCAGTAGAAATCAAGGTCATTAAGATCAATATTAAAAAAACCATTTTACCCCACAAAAGTGATCTAAAAAGGTTGTGTTTCATCTACAACAATGAATTGTAAGCATTTAAACAAGTTGTTAAACACTGGATTGTTGCAGATATTTGTTTAGGATATTGCAGTTTTTTCATAATAACATGTTGTCAGCACATTTAATTAGGAGTTGCACAGATGGTCATAGAAATTTTGTATTATACTCAATTCAGCTCAGTCTCCAATCCCCATTTTTTAATTTTTATGGCAACAGGCAATTTTTTGCTTGGGTGACATCTTACAGTGATGGAAAATTGCCTTATGTAGTTGGAAGTTTCATTATGTTTTACCCCAAGAAAATGGTTCTATGCTAGTGATATTTAGTTGGAAGGTACATTGTGTCTTAATTGTTACCAGCACAGAAAACTGAATTAAAAGACAGACTTCAAGTTTCAGCCAAAGTGGTTTATGTTCATTTCGCACTAGTGACCTTGTGAAAGTCATGACTACCTTTCTCACTACAGTAAATACCTAGTAGGGTAGATTGAACCCTTTAGCCCTGTAAGACAGTACATACGAGAGAAGATTACTTAGAAAAAAACTTAGAGCCTGGCTGTTTCCATAGCTGATGCTCAAATCTGGATAAAGCAGATGGGTGTGACATGAAGCTTACAACTCCACCTTTAAAACCTAGAATTGTTGTAGACCTTTACTCTAAAAAGGTGTCTACAGAAAGAAGCATTCCAAAGTTGAATTTTGGAGATGTTGCATACAAAATAAACTTTCATATGATGCTATTAAAAAGCCAATATATCAACCCTTTCTGACCAAATATCCAAAGTTTCATGTCTTTTACTCATAATTATCACTTAAGACTGGGAGAGGAAGATAAAGGGTGAAATAAGCCAGAAAAGAAATGAAGAAAAAGTGAAAAGATATGAAAATTTCAAAGAGACCAGTAATAGATTTTGAATTGGGACAATAAAACACATTTTCTCCCTAACTTTGTATAAAAACTTCAGTTCAAAAACACCCAACACAAGATATTAAGTTGTTATACACAATTTTTATTTTTTTATTCTTACATCATAGAAAATAATGCTAAAAGTTAAATGTTTACTAACATAATTGAAATAATTTTTGGCAGATTCAATTTAAATTTATTATTGTAAGTTTTTAAGAGCAATGCAGGTTATCCAGGAAGTAAGACTAATTTTCAAATACAATTTCAAATTAGGTGATAAAATTAGGATGCTCAAGCTGCTGATAGCATTTGTAGTAAACAAAACTGCAGTGCCAACTGTTTTGTGTAATTCATTTCTATTGATATTCGGACCATCCTCATCTTGGTTGATTTTCATATGTTTCGGCCGTTGCACTCTACGGCCTTCATCAGGTATCATCTGATAGGTGTGGGGAAGTAACGAACCGAACCCTTTATTAGTAGTATTATTATTGTCTCACTCTAGGATTGAACCAAGAACCATCAGATTACTTTGCAGTAATTTTGTCTGATGCTGTAACCACTATGCTATGTGGACAACAGGTGCTAATTTTTAGGAGCCTTAAACCTCAGGTGACAGTTTTTGATGTTAATGTTTTCTGTCTTTCATTATTAGAGGTTCCCATATGGTATCCATTTCAATGCTAGGATTACTGAGGCAGTTTTTCTTGCCTAGCATATGGGTCGACTCTTTCAATTTACGGATGATACCTGATGAAGGCCGTAGAGTGCAATGGCCAAAACGTTGTATGAAAAACAACCAAGATGATGATGGTCCGAATATTAATAGAAATAATAATAATACCTCATCTCAAAAATTCAGAGATATGTTTTGTGTAAGTTCAATAATTTTAGGCCTGCAAATATTGTTACCAATAAATCCTGATGACTGAGCACTTTCTGAAAAGGCCCAAACTTGTTAGTGAAAGAATTAATGACAGCCGTGGCCAATGACCCACAAAAAAATGGCTCAAACACTTTCTGAAATCTTTAGAACTTCAACAGCAACCGTATGTCATCTGAAGGTAACAGAAATGAAATGCCCCACAACAGTTACAAATCCCACATCGCTCTGCTGAATTTGGAATATGAAATCTTACAGCAGCCTCCATATTCACCTGACATTTCTAATACAGATTATCATTTCAAGTATTTTGAACTTCATATCTATACTGATATTTGAGCCTTTTTTTGTTTATTTGTGCTTTTTCTGCTGAATTCTATGAGGCCTAGCTATCTAATATTTTGCATGTAGAGGAGAAATGGTCATTACAGGTCATTTCTAGCCAATTTTCAGTGCTGAAGGCCACAATTTTACACCGAAGATGCTAAACTTTATGTATGGTATTTCAAGATGAAGATTGCAAGCAATGTGACATGGATTTCTAAGGTCATTCAAGATCATCAGAGGTCATTTTAAAGCAATTTTCAAAATTTCTGGCCACAATCTAGCACCTACAAAACTGAAATTGGGCATATTGATACAGCTTTCCACAGTGAAGGTCTCATATACAGATTAGGTGTTTTGAGGTCACTTCTAGCCATTTTTCAGTGTTGTGGGCCATAATTTTGTACCAAGGATGCCAAAATTGAGCATTTGGGTACATTTTGTCAAATCAAATGTAACAGGCTAAGTGAGGTTGACCTTGGAGATTATTCTAGGTCATCAGAGATCATTTATACTCGATTTTCCATGTTTTTTGCAATGATTTCTTACCTATATAACTGAAATTTGGCATACAGATAAATCTTTTCTTTCTTAAGGTCATAGGCATTGCCATATTGATCTCAGAAGTCATTTGCTCTTACCTGAGATCATTTCTAACCAATTTTCCAAGTTATTAGCCATAATTTTGCCCCTATGAAACAGAAATTTGACAAAGGTAGATCAAAAATATCCAAACCAAAGTATTTGGAAATGTGACCTTGACATTGGGATCATTCAAAGTCATCAGATATAATTTCTGGTTATTTCTAACAAAAACTCTTAGTTGTTGGCCACAATATTACCCCCAGGATGCAGAAATTTTACATAATGGTACACCTTTACATAGTGAAATTTATAGTTAACATGAGGTTTATGCTGGAGGTCACTACTGGAAATTGTAAAACATGAGGACAATCTCTCAAGATCGTTGGTCTTTGCCTTACTTCTCTATATTTTTCCTGTAGATAGCTTTATATTGGTTGTTCCAGGGTTGGATTCCCAATCAACCTTTTCATACTGGCACCCAATGGGAGAAACACTTATATAGTATATCAAGAAGACTTGTCAAACTAAGTGACAACATCATTGTTTTTTTGTGCATTAGAATATTTCATTACAGCTACTTTTTCAGGTGTTATTTTTACCACAGGAAATGCCAAGTACAAGTCTATGATGAAAATATATTATGGAAGAAACATTAGAAAAAAGTTATTGCTTCAAACAAGTCATATTTTATTTGAATATTCACAAGGTTTTGTTGTTCATATCCATCTTATTATTCAAAAGCCAACATTTCATAAGTAGCAACCTAATAAAAACATTATTTGCTATTGTGAGAGTAAAATCATATTAAAATAACTGTCTGTTATGATTCTGATGGGGGGGAGAGGACAGCCTAAGAACTAAAGAGAAAGAGTACACTAAAGGTTCTGGCCTTGTTGTAGCCTGCATCATTGACTTTAGAAATGGAGAGATAATAGATTGGAAATGAGGATAATCATTTACAATCCATTGCTTGACAACGCAAAAAGTTTCTACAGAACTTTAATGAGCAATTTTCATTTTTTATTCCAACAGTGGGGACCATTTATTATAATCAAATAATGTTATTAAATGGTTATTGTTATCAAAATCAGTCAGCACCAAATGCTAAAATGGATTCAAAATTCATAATTTTTCATAATACAAAGTCATTTTTAACAATGAATATAAATTTATAACAATGAATGCAAATTGTTCCAATTTTTATATTCTTTGCTTAATATTATCAGCCAGATATTGTAATTTAAAAGACCCTGACCCAAAGTGAGTGTGTGTGTGGGGGGGGTTGATACGTAATATAAGCTTTTTCTAAATTGGCCCATTAGTTTGCATCCAACAGCATTCATGCTTGTTTGTTTTTTTTCTTTGTTTTATTTTTTTAAATTCAGACTTTTTTAGTGATCACTACCTAACAAAAAGGTGAGAAATAACTTATTCATTGATCACCACTTTTGAAAAAAATTTGATCAACATATTTCACATATTTGAACTACTCGTTAACATTTTGGATGATCTATTCTACGGCCTTCTTTGGGTGCACTATTCAAATGTGATGGTGGTAAACGAGATTTTCTCTCCCCAATGGTAGCAATACTTATGTGGGATTCAGGTATTTTCCTTTCCTTTTCAGTCCTGAGTTTCAATACCTCCATCACATTAATACAAACAAGGAGGTGGAAAAATTCAGTTATGGAGAAAATTAAAAAAATATTAATGACCCTTCTCAAAACTATACAGTATTCTAATTTTATATATATATATATACACTTTTTGATTATTACTTATTCTCCTCATATCTTTGATCCTTTCTCCTCTCCTTCCCCACGGACTCAATGTGATGAAGAAGGATAAAAACGGAAGGGTGGCTTATGCTTGAATGGAAGCTGAAAGGACTCTTTATTATAAATATCTCCCTCCTCTCCACCCATCCTTGCAATGTAATGTAATGAACAAGGGTGAGAATGGGAGAAGGTGTTTATTGTTCAATTGGAACAAATGAGACTCAACCTTTTCTATAACTGTCATTCATTGAATACTCCTCCCTCACAAGTTCGAAGATTTAGTTATAATGCTAGACCACATGAATGTAGACAGATAACAAAAGTAATCAATAATGATAATATCTGTACTTTGCATAGATGAATCATTGTAGCCCGCACGTGTACCAGGACTAATTATCTGATACAAAAAAATGAATTGAAAAAAAAAAAAAAAAAAAAAAATTAAATTAAAAAAGAGGGGAAAAGAAATTATCTAAAAATATACCAGCACAAGATTTCAGCTTTGTTGGTCCAAAATGACTGGGGCGGGGGGATCACCAAAAACACTTCTTGAAAGACAAAACGTTTTCAGATGGTTCCTTGTAGTGCAGTAATGCAAATTTTCAAAATTGTAACCCTAAAAAAAATGTGACCACGAGCACCCGGACACACACAGAGAAAAGCCAAGAGAAGAATCTGTAGCCCACTTGGTTGGGCGGGTCATTTATCAGGGTACAGTGATTCGATAAATCACTTAGTTTCATTTGCCTGTGCATGTCATTATAGTTAAAATAGAAACATTAGGTAATATATATTTCAAAATTATATATTTTAATTGCTGAAATATATAAGCGAGAGTAATAATGATATTTTGGTTGTCGACACCTGTGAAATTTCCACGGGCCCACCTAGTTATTATACATAATTGTTATTATTCTTGATTTTGCTTATTGAAAACGATAGGAAATTAGCTTTCCGTAAAGATGAACGACAGGAATTTGTTAGAAACATAATTCATATTTTTTTCAAATGAGAATCCAGCATTCGTTAATAGCTTTTATATTGGGACATTTCTCCGCATAACATTGCAGAAAATAAAGCTACTGCTACTATTAGGCAAGTTGTAGACGGGGAGGGTCACATACAACAAACTGTTGGTATTATAATCGTCATCTGTCTGAATCTGATGTGTGCAAGAATAATCTTTCCTTTGCATACAACTACCCCTTCGCCCCAGAAAAAGACTTGATATGATATAAAACTAGGGTTATTATATACTGAAATTCGCAATATCAAAACAGTTCAGAAGTTGCAGTAAGAGGTTTAGAAATATTTTCAGATTTTTAATGTAAATCTAATTAAAAATGCTAAAATAGTTATGTCCCCTGAATAAGAAGAACCTTTAATTTTTGTATTTCTGAGCAGCCTCTCTCTAAACCTTATTAGACTAGAGGAACCCTTGAATTAACTTTCTTATCTCAAGGAATCTTCACCTAAAAATGTTACACGTACAGCTTACAACACAGTGTACTAAAAAAAAAAAAAAAAAATTAAATTATATATATATATGTATATATATTATGCATGAATGCAGGTGTATTGGAATTCTTTCTTCAAGGACGGGTAGGGGGGTTAATTGCCAGTAATTTCCAAGGTTTTTCCCCCATTTGGGGGAGGGGGAAGTTTACCCCCTACGTGTAAACTATTAAATTGACGAACGTTGATAATTATAGAAAAAATCTGGAGCCTTTTTTATTAGTATTAGGAACCATCAACCGAAATGCTCAACATCAACATAGGTTTCATCAGTGTCTAAGTGGGTCTAGCTGGCTGGCTAGCTATATCACGCACACAGACTGCATGAATGGAGCTAGAGGGTTGAAAATTGGAATATTCACTCATCATATCTTGAGAAAAAAATTCTTTTTAAGCTATTTGATTCCAAAAATGAAGATATGGTACTGAAGTAAATTTTACGAAAGATGATGTTTTACATAGAAATGTTTATGATACAATATGGATATACATGAACCAATGAAAAAAAAAAGTATTAACCATCTTCCTGCAAGCTTTAGTCTGGTGATGGATATAAGTCATTTGATTGTTTTCGGTCCAAGGACTAAATAAGTTTGATGTTGTGTAATAAAAGACATTTGGCAACCCTGCCAAGGAGTCTGTAAAGGGTTAAGTGAGGATCAAAATAGTAAATGATAGAGTGAAAGGAAATCAGTCGAACCAAAGCATTAGAAATTCCATTATATAAATTAACTCTTTGATGTTCCAAGTACGTATGAACAAAAATCCAACTGCATATGTTAAAAACTGAACGAAGACTCTCGCTGAATTCAAGCTTAGTTACTAACTCGACGATTCAAATTTTTTTCACGAAGAAAAATAAATGAATATAATTGTATAAATTATCTATTGCAACGACTTCCTTATTCCCGAACTGCTACTGCTGGTAGTGGGATTTCATCAGCCCGGTTGGGGTAGCGAATCAGCTGTTTCCCCACCCTCACTGACTGGTCAGCAGTTACTGACTATTCTTTGCTAATAGTAGTCATCCTGTGCTTTTCCATTTTCTCATGAAATGAAGTTTGCCACTGACTCACTGTCAGGCAGATTAGAAGACAAGAGAGGCTGGGGTAGGAGAGAGAAAGTGACAACCATTTTATCTTTTGTCTCCTTTTCTCTCAGTTGATAGCAGAGAGATGGATAAAGAGAAATAAAGATACAATAAGGGGGCAACCTTTACAGGCCTGAACATTTCATTTTAGATAAAAGGATTTTTTTTCTTCCAAGAATGAAACGTATTCAAGACATCCCCCCCAAAAAACCCGAATTTACGGTGCAGTCTGTTTTGTTTCAAATTGTTAGATTCAAATAAATACTCATGACAAAATCGAAATAGGAATTAATAAAATAGATAGATAGATGGATAGAAATCAGGCAGCAATTCACTTCGTTCGCCAAAGAAAGTATTTAGTCTGGTATCTAAAATTTACTTTGTTCTCTTAAGCTGTTTATTTAAGATTTTTATAGCTAGTTGGAAGAATCCATGGATTTTTGAATAAGTTTTTAAATTCCCCACATACACGTTCACAAAAATGTGACCATTTAATGAGAGTTCATTTCAAAGTTTGAAAGTAACGTTTATATCAATATATATACATGAAAGTAATAAGATTTGCTTCATTCGAATTTTTCATTTAATACATTTTTATTTTGGAGCCGAAGTGAGAAAATTAAGAAAACAGCTGTCACAAAATTGTTACCCCCCCCCCAAACATTAATTTGTGTGGGTGGGGGGAGGGCTTCAAAAACTTATTTGCTGAAAATCTTTCCCTGGTACCAAACCTATTTTGGCATAAGACAACTTGAAGACCGGTATTTTGGCATTAGGAAAATAAATGTTGATTGATTTCTCATTCAAAACTGAAATTTTCTTGAGGATTTAAGACCTTAAATGTAATTTTAAGGAGAAAATATTTTTCTCTTAAAACAAATTTCAGGAATTAAACGATGGTTTTCATTGAAGTTTCCTCTTATATTCATATTTATTTGCTAAACAGTCGAACATTCAAGAATTGCCAATGATTTAATTGAAAATGAAAACTAATTTTATCTGATATTTAATATTCAATCGATTTTTTTCCCCCCCAAAAAAAACTGAGCAATTTTACATTAAATGAAACAGAGGCAATAGCTGAATAAACTATTTAGTACTAGTGTACACAAAATTAATTTTTTGTAATAGACAAATAGTATAGTTTGTTTTCAAACTCATGAAGCAATGAACGAGTCATCGATCAAGGAAAAGAAATGTAGCTGTTAACTGTTAACTAAAAATAGAAGCTTATATACAAGGTGAAATTGATCAAAATTCATGTTTTGCTTTAAAAAAAAAAAAAAAAAAAAAAAAAAAAAAGAAGAATGATTGTGAATGGGACCCCCCCCCCCTTTTGAAAAAGTCCCTCCCTATGCTTCCATGATGTTGAGTAGTGTTTATGATTGGGTGTCGTAGACAGATGGACAATTTTTGGATTAGAGGAAGATTAATAGAGTTCTTTTATTAGTAAAAGCCAGCTTTTCCACTGTATCATTCTTGATAGGCAAAATAAGTATTCAGTTCCCAAAGAAGGTAAATTCATAACAATTGGTCATGGTATTAGGGTCTTTCCAAAGAACATGATGACCATAGATTGCAATTAATCATGACAGAGAATGAGCTAAGAATCTTGGAGAAATGGCACTGATGATCTAACATGGACAACATTTTCAGATGGTGAATGATTGAATCATAGCTCTTCAATGGAAAGGGGAAAAAAAATGACTAGCCAAATATCAAACTAATTAGTGAGTAAATTGCTATAAAAAAAAAAAATTCAATAAAATAGATGCAAGTCAGATAATGTTGAATTTAATTTGTGTCTTGACTTTTTTTTTCCGAGATTGTAAAAAAAAATGTTAAAATGTATATATACACCAATTGACAGAAAATGAACAATCAATCATTCTCCCTCTTATTCTCAGCCCCTTTCTATGAACAATACCAAAGTACCAACTGTTAACAAGATTAAAGCATTTCCAATCAGCAAGTGATCTTCAAGGTCAACTGCTGCTATCACCAACAGAATCAGTGGAGAATTGCAATTGCCATCTGAATATCTCAGAGACTTTTGACAAGAGAGATTTCTTCACAAGCTCACCAGTCATGGCATCTCTGGCAAAATGCTTTCAATCAATCTCTAGAAGAACCAAGAGGGTGGTTGTAATTAGTCAGTCCACGTTGGTTCATGGTATCAATTCTGGTTTAACTGCGCACTCGCCTTGAGCTTTCTCTGATGTCTATAAATGACCTGTCTGACAAAATCATCAAGTCTTAGGTTATCATCTTAGCAAATAATGCCACGTTCTATAACCATTCTTCTAGGGACTTCAACTACCAGGTCATGGCCTCCAATCTATCTAGAACTGATAATTGAGGAAAAAAGTGGCTTGTAACTTTCAAAAAAAAAAAAAAAAAAAAAAAACTAAAAATCAAGCTGTTGTCTTTCCATCATTGTAACCCCCCTCCCCCAATCTTGAGTAAAAATCCTGGTTTGAGAAACTTCTTGGCCTCAAGTTCACACCAGACTCAAATCAGAACTCCTAGGTCTCATCATGGCAAAAATGGTAGGTTTTATACTGCCCGCTCATATATCTGGGCAGGCTCCACCCAGCAGGTGTTATCTAGCCTCGATAAAAGAATAAGTGCATGGATTAGTTGGTGATGAGCTATTCTCATCCCTTCAACAATTCTCACACTGATGTGATGAAGCGAGACTGGCACTTTATTGCTATTTTCATAGAAAGTGTTCAGAGATCTATCACCTTGTTCCACAAATACTGGATTTTCCAGTAAGAATTGCTATCTAGTGAATCCTTTCTGACCACTCCATACACCCGTTTCTACTTTTAGCTTCTTCACCCAAACTGCCGTTCAGTGGAATAAATTTCCCTGAGAGCACTCTTCTGCTGGATATAATATCCAGCTCTTTAAATCCAGAGGTCAACAAACATCAAACCTATCTTGAAACCATAGATAATGTCATCATAGTATGAAAGCCTTACAGAATTAGTTCCAATTACATGACTGAACAGGAAAGACATGGGCTAGGTGATCAGCTAATTTTCTGTTTTACATCTGTCCCGGGATGGCTGTCTAATGGGATAAATGTAGACATGAATTAGGGTCTTCAACATATGGAAAAATTTTATTCAATAAAAAATTTTTTATTTTATGGTTAAAGAGAACTATTATCATGATCAGGCTTTTTTATACCATTTCAAAAGTTCAAGCATTAAGCATCTTAATTGGTTAATTTTGAAAGAGCTTAAACTGCCTTTGCAATTAATGAAAATCAGCCTTTAGTTCGGTGTTTGCACACATTTTTTACTCAGAATTTGCATTTAGAACTCAAAAGCACTCAGGAGAACACATACCTATGTCAGCACCATTATTGATAGGGGGAAGTAATTGTGCATGTACCTGTTGAAATTTAATTTCTTCTGTAACCCATTGCCCACCCTTCCACCAAATTTCATTGAGAACTTTGGAGATACATTGTGGACATGTTATAATGTAGAAATCATGGTCCATAGTTCTCTATTGTGTTATTAGTGAACACTAATAGATTTTCCATTTTTACAAACCTTAATCAAAGTCCACCCCCACACACACTTCAGGACTGACCAATTTGTGCAGAAATAAAGAGAAAATTATGGCGGGGAGCCTAGTCCAGCAGGAAGACAAATGAATATTATAGAAAAAAAAAATACATAACAAAGTTACATACATATGTAGCTAAGTGTCTAGAGTAGGAGTTTGACATCAGTTATATTTTTAGCGGCAGATGAAAGAAAAGGGCCAATGAATTCTGCTGATTGATTACTGAAATTTTTTCCTTCAGTTAGTAAGAAATAGGGAAGGGGCGTAACCGATTCTTACCAATTTTGGGGAGTTGCACCTCTTGAATATCAAATGGGAGTCACCAACCAGGCAATAATGGATTCAGAAAAACTAGTGATTGAAAAGGAAAAGTAAACAAAAACAAATAATTGCAACAATAATAGACACATAAAAAGAAAGAAAATATAGGGATTAAAAAGTCTTGTTTTAATGAGATTCAAAATTGATGACAAAAAAGGAGAGAAACAAAGAAACACGAGTAGCAGCAACAGGGCCAGAGAGAGGGAGGGATAGATGTGCAGTAGTGGTGAGGGAGCCAAAAAGAGATGGTGGTACTAGTAGTAGTAGCAGAGGGAGATGCGAGTGGAAGGGAGCAATTTTGGCAGAGGGATTTCACAGAAAGACTTAAAATGTGACACCATCACAGGATGGAGAGAAATCAGTGATTTTTCTTCATGCTTTAAGGATATCTCTGTTCATTTTTCTCATCTCTTGATAGCATGAAGACTAACTTTGGGTCACGATAAACCAGTATGTTATAATTTTACAATTCTTTAAATGTGCTCTCTCTCGCTGATAAACCTAAAAATAAATAAATAAATAAATAAATTTAAGAAAAAGAAAAAGCAGTATGGACTGTTGAATGAACGTGTCAGAGGAAAAGAGATTAAGATCTCTTTCCCACCAAGAAGTTTTTTTTCATCAAATCTACATTGATCCAATCCTTCAGAGAAGGATAACATTTTTTTGTCTGCATTCTGTTTTACAATAACACTCACAGCTAAAACCATATTCTAATACAAATTCTAGATGAAAATTCCCTTTCCCCAGCTATCGCAACCCCCACTTTGTTTAATTTATTTTAAAAACTTTTTCAAAAAAATCTTCAACTCACGTCACACAGAAAGGCTAGATTTCCTTTGTACAGTTGGTGTAACCCACTTCAGTAGGGGCCCTTTTTATTTTCAGCTATTATTTTGAGAGCCAAATCTACATTTTGAAAATTAGGGCCCAGGCTCAAACTTTGTCATAAGTGATGCCATATCATAACGAGTCAATAGTGTATATGGACAGATGAAATTTTGGCAATATTACAGGATATGGACAGAACTATAACAAGGGAGATAATTGTGCATGGATCTACCAAACATTTGACCAACTATTTCTTACTCCATTACTCAGCCTTTCACAAAATTTCAATAAAATTGATTGAGCACTTTCGGAGATATTGTTTAGACAGAGACCCCACCTCCACCAAATATAGATATACACCTCTGCAACTTCATTGGCGGATGTAATGAGGTGCTATCAATCTTTTTCCATTGTCATTATATGTGAAGTGGATTTTCATGCTCAAAAACAGGGTGCCTCAAAAGTGACTACACATTTTCTTTTCACATTTCTGTCCAATCTCAGTTAAATGGTTATCAATCAATAGCTCAATGCCTGAGAAATTGGTTAAGCTCTAAATCTATCCCCAAGATCAAGTAACTTATGTAAGCTAACATGTAGAAGTCTACCAGCAAAATTATTCTCATTTGAACTTGGCAAAATTTGAATAACAATTCTTAAAAATTCTAGTCTATGCGTACCAATTCTAAAGATTTTTTTTTTGTTGGGGGGGGGGGTTTAAATAATAAGTGTGTAGTGACCTTTGAGACATGCTGCCCTGTATAATGATCGATTAAAGAATGAAAAGTCTCAGTTTGTATTAATTGTGATGTGTTATTTTTTTTCTTTTGCAGATATTGTCTCCACTTCCCTAGCTGGACAGAAGTTTTGGAATTGAAAGTTGGTCACAGTACAACTTTAGCAAAACAACAATCAAATACCTTAAATTGATATAATGATAGGATTACAATATTTAAAATTGGGGGGGGGGGAATAGCTCCCACCAAAAAGATAACAGCCATAATTTCAAACTATGGAAACTACTATGACAAAATTAAAAAAAAATTTTTTTTTTTTTTTTTTTTAAATCATGATCTAAAATAACATCATATAATATAAACTATTATATAATATAAAATGATATTAAATAATGAAATATAATGATATTATATAATGAAATATAATGATATGTAATAAATTAATAATATGATAATTATAGAAGAAGAACAGTAAATAGAAAATAAAGAAATGAAAAATAAAAGATAAAGTTGCATTTTCTTTTTCGTGACAGGAAAGATCTAAAATGCTGGGTCTTTTTTATTTGTCCCCCACCACAAACAAAAACCTTGATTAACCATAACCCTAAGGGTTTGGGTGGGGGAACTAACAAAATAAACTTATCAATATCCACAGGTTTTGAAAATTTGGGTCTCATGGGGACTCATGAATACCCTATTAAACTAATATTTTCTCACATCACACTTTGTCTGAAGAGGCAACTGCAGTCAAAAGTTGCAAAAATATGACAATTTGATTGATCTGGGAACCAATTGAAAAGATATTTAAGACAAACTGATCAGGAGAAAATTGAAATGTTTTGATTCTCCAAGATCAAATTGCTGTTAAAATTTGCCCCCAGATATGAATAGAGTTTCTAGTCATCCAGGAAGAGAAAATACAGCCTTTTTACTTTTTAGGCTTCCATACTTTGAAATTATGGAGGTTAGTTATTGGTGGGGGACTGATATAAAAGCGAAAAATTGTACTCCAATGAACGGTTCTCATGGTCAACCAGTGTTATCCTTTGGAGATCACAAGTCAGTAATTTTAGGCGAAATACGTACATAAGATCTAAATTATAATCAACTATGATGTTTATAATTAAGTGGTTAAATATGCCAAGCATTTAGAAAAAAAAGAAAATCAAACACACACTAAGGATTCATTTGACATTACTTTGGTTTGAAAAAGGTAAAAAAGTAAAATGACTTTTGCCTGGCCGAGATCTGATTTCAATGCTAAATAAAGTGTTTATCATTGAGTAAACCAACAGTAAATTACTATATTTAGGAACCATTCAAGTTATATTTTAGCGACTGTGATCCACCAAATCCATAGCCTTTTTTGGAGGTCACCAGTATATAGAGAAATTTTCCTCAGATATTTTTGATTGTTTTCATCAGTTTTAGCTAGTATTATTCAGTTTCTATTTATAAAAAGACGAAGCTGTCACTGAAAAAGGCATAATACACACACACACAGAGAACAACATTCAGTTTTAAACAAGTCTATATTTCTTTGAAACAATACAAAATTTCACAGCTTCTTAAAAATCCTGTAAAGTATCATATTTGTGGTATTACTTTAAAAGTATTACATAAGAACAGCTAGTTCAACTGCAAATGTAAAATTGTAATCATGGGTAAAAATTTAAAAAAAAAAAAAAGTCATTCTAATTGTGTCATTCATGACCATATATGCCAGAGTAAAAGATAAATAGTTTACAAGAGTATTAGGAAGACAACTGCTAAATGTGTGTCATGTAAACACCTATAATTATCTTCAATAGACAGTCAACTTGTCATGATTGAATGATTTGATCTACTTGATGCAGCAGGATGCATCCTTGGTGATGTTTTTCCCCCTGGGTTCATTAGAGATTTTGGGTCACTCAACCTAAGACCCTCTACCCCTCACCCAGCCAAAACTGATCAAGTTCTAACTTACATCCCACCAATGGTTTACTATTTTGCTTAAACTCATTTCTCCCGCATTTGAATGTAGTTACAGTCACAGTAATTCTTGGGCCAATCGGCATACCGGTTATATATCAGCCAATGAAATTATCCTCAGTGTCTTCACTGTATCACCCTTTTTGTTTAATGAAGTGGCTAGAGCCACCTGGTTTGGTTGTTTTTTTTGATGCAGTTTAATACTTGCATAGTTTTTAAAAAAATAAAATAATAAATAAATGTCCATCTTATAGACTGGCATATACAATAAGTGCAGAAAAGAATAGTATTAATGTATTTCATAAAGGCTGCCTTGAAACCTTCAAGCATACTGATGAAATAAAATCCCAAATGATAAACTATGCAGAAAAATTAGCTATTGTTTGTAGCCAAGAAAGCAAAATGTTGCCTAAGATTGTTTAGGTCAATTGGAAGGATGGTTCCAGTTTATGGTTTAGATTGTTCATAAAAGTCCACAATCTTGCGAGTATGGGGTTGAGCTGCAAATGACTGAATCAACAATCATAGTACAACTGGTAAATAAAGACTATTTCTTCAAGACTGGGTAGTGTTGCAAACGATAGTTAAACAATCAAATTGAGCTGTCAACACAGTTTCTACCCCCACAAAAAAATTTCATAGATATTCCGATTTTCATAATTATTATATGTTAACAATTTTTTTTATTTATCAAATGTTATCAAAGAATGAGTAAGAGGCTGTTGGCTGTAGGGAACACAGAATCTGTTTCCAAAAATATGTTTTTTATTTACTCAAGGATACTGGTAAAAAAATTTCAGTTTGGAAAACAAGATTTCCAAGTCCAAATATATTAAGCTGTAAAAATACTTGGTTGAGAAGTACTTTGATGTTGACTCTTACATAACCCACTGTTAAGTGGTATCTTCTAGTTGATATAGGTTTTTAATGGTTTCAGAGTCATAAAAACCTATATATAGCTAAAATACCGGGGGGGGGGGTCTATAAGTTTTTATCATTGGTGACTCGATGAAGATAGGATTTATAATATAGTATCAGAAGATCACCATAAAAAATTAAGTGCATGTTTGTAATTACTTAGAAGGGAGCATTGATGAGATTATCTTTCAGATAAGTAGAGGGAAAGGGCTTGTAAGCTCGTAAAGAATAATCACAGGAATAAACTACAATGTATGAATTATTAACATGTATGAGAAATTAATTTTGTGTAGTGAATGTAGTCTTTTCAATATGTAAATTAAAGTCTGTAATCAAAGGTACTTAACTCATAATTGAGCCCCCTAATTTTTTCATTTTATATTTATTTTTAAAAATTGGGATCACTACATACCTTTGCATTACAATATCTCTTATAAAAGAAAAAAAAAAAAAATATCCTAGTAAAATTTCATTAAAACAAATGCTGGTAGATATTCCTAGAATTTAATAAGAGTTATCTACCTTTAATCGCAAATAATTCGGCAATGACTGTGACGTTGGTAACTAAAAGTAAAACGAAATGGTGTAAATCAAAATTTCGATCAAAGATTGGTTTCCAAAAGATAAAAATGTGATTCATCTTCCAAATCAAACAAGAATGTTCATGCACTCAAACACAGTAATAATAAAACAAAAACAAAGTTTAGTTGGACTCTTATGGGTGTATAACCCATAGTATTAAATAGTGTCCAGAAGAATAGCTCCTGACAGAAGCGTTTGGATTTATAAAGTGAAGATAGACTCGAGAACCTCTCTCTCTCTTTTAATGATAGGATCTACATCGATAATGTAACTAATATTTATGTTTTACTTGTTCGAATCAAAAGTATAGAAAAATGTGGTTTGTCGTATTCAGGTCCTCTTAGTCTGGTACTACAGATTGCATGTTGACATTTGCATTTTTTCCTGCTTGTGCTTAAATATTGATTTTAGCACACATTGCTAGGGTCAAATCTTAAGAATTAAAATTCTTTCAGAAGCTATCTGATAATTGAAGAAATGCCTGCCTCAACATCTGACCTATATGAAAAATTGACAATCGCCAGATATTAGTCAGTATCCAAAGCAGCAATATTTGGATGAGCTGTTTATGGAATCAAATAAAACTGAACCAAAGATGAAAGATCTTGATAATTTGTTGAAATTATCTCCCTTGACTAGCGTTCTTTAGAATTATCTAAATTTAGATATAAAAGATCTAAATTGGCAACACTGAAGAGAAATAACCAAAATACTTCAAAGCTGTAACTTTGTACGATGGACAGAGATGATTTTACATGACAATTATGGCAGGCTGCTCCACATTTCATGAAGTCCATCCCCTTCCGAACATGCCCTAGTAAATATATTAAATTCATTTACACTTCTAATTAGTTTTGATTCTTAGGATATATACATTGATAAACCAAATGCATATTATGTAAAATTTTGTGAATACAGATTTCTCCTGCCAGCCTAAAGGAAAGAGTTTTTTTTTTAATTTTCACACGTCAAAATTGTATAAAATAAAGAACTAACTATAAGCGGAAAAATCTTTCCAAGACTAGAAAGGGAAAAAAAAAAATGTTGATGATGTTATCTTCAAATGTGTTGTCAGATGTTGAGTTGGAGAAGTACAAGAGACTGGGGTGTAGGAGTAAGGGTTATGTGCTGCTTGCTTTAAAACAAAGATTGAATGCTATTTACACATGACATTTTCTCTTTTCTGAAAAAGGAGGTTTAAAGTGAACTTTCAAAAAGTGGGGTGTATTAGTCTACTTAGTTCTGGAGTTCATGCTGAAGATATATTACATAAATCAGAACAAACTTTTCAAGACAAAAATGCTCACCAAATTTCTCTCAGCAATCTTAAGGGTAGCATCCAAACTTCCAGGACTATTCTTTTTCCTAAATCAGTTGAAAGTTAGAATGAGCAAATTAAGAAAAACAGCAAGAAAACTAAGCATTTACTGCTTCAAACAGTTTTTGGAGTTAAATTAGTTGAAACTTGTCTCTTAATATTCATGGGCCTTTTTATTTTTTTAAAGTTAGTCCCCACCAAAAGCTTCTTGGCAAAAAAAGATCCAAAATGCTAGTTCTTTCTTTCTTTCTTTACCAGTTAGCTTTTGGTGGAGAGTAAGTAAAAAGGCCCATGAATTTTATTAAAAGATGAATTTCAACTAAATTAACATTTGGAGCAGTAAATGTAATTCAATTATTTCTTTTCATAGATTCAGTTTTGCCGTTGTTTTCAATTTGATTGCTACTTTTGTTTTCCAACTTGTAAAAGTTGGAGAAAGCTCTGGGTGCATACTCCTGCCAACACCATTGTCAGGGGAAGTAATTGGATATGAATCCTGCCCAAACTCTAATCACTTCTTCCATAGCCTATTGTCCGCCTTCCAGAAAATGTAATTGAAAATCATAGAGAACCTTTGGAAATACTGTGTGGGCAGACATGAAATTTTGATAATGTGTAGACATAATTACAACAGGAGGGGGGGATGCATGGATGAACACTAAAGTTTACTTTCTTTCACAATATTTCATCAAGTATTTTGGGACAGACAAAAATCAACAATTGGAATACATTCACTTTTCCAAATTTGTTGACAGAGATATTATGTCCAATTTTTTCCATATAGAAAGCCAAGATCAATTTGCTTTGGTCGATATGTTTTTAGCAAAAAAGATCAAAATGTAGACCTCATTCATTCCTAGCTGTAATCCACACACAAAATATAGACTATGAAGATGAAACAGGATATAGGAAGTGTATCAGCCCAACAGCAAGGGTTGCAAGCCATCAGTACATAGTCATAAGCCAAACAAAACCTCAACTAGAGAAAAATCTGGCATATGCTGGACCACAAGGTATTTGGAGGACTACCACTCATCTGAGCCTTGTAAGCATCCACGTTGAACTTCAATAAACATCCATTTAGTCATTATACAAAAACATTGGATACAGTGTTTGGTTTGTTTAATTAGATGACTGTCCTATGTACCATCATCTGTTCATTTTCTGTGATATGCCAAGTGAATCTAGAGAAAGATTTATGGGACATAACTAAACTCAAGTGAATTTTCAAGCCATTGGCTAGCTTTAATATTTGGAATTAGATAGAAAAATTAAGGGTCTCAATTTTTCTATGGAGATGGTCCTTTCAACATTATTGCTCAGTGGTTGGTTTGAAGAAATATTGTTCAATCCTTGTTCAGTACTGAGTGGATCATATTGTTATATTCAGTTTTCTTATTCCAAATCAGCCAAGTTACTTTGATATAATAGAACAAGAGATGAAAAGTAAAGGCAGATTGATTTTATGTACAATACTGCTGGATTATTTAGCGCTTTTGGGAGGATTCTTTTTGCAATAACTCTCAAAGTTATATTTTATTCATACATCAAATATCAACTTGAGGCCCTCGAATAATGTTATAAAATATATTTACAAAGAAACTTTACATGTGTGGGGAGAAAAGAAAAAATAAGTCATTAAATTGTATCAGTGTCCTTACCTAAGGGTGTGGCTGGAGGTTTGGCTCCTTGATGGTTCCCCTCCAACACTTAGTGCAGCAGTTCCCAAACCTGGAGTTGCAAAATCATCAGGGTCTTGAAAAGTATTATTGGGGGTTCATGTGTAGAGCTGTCAAAAAAAAGTGTGGGGTCCATGTAGAGCAGTTGGCCACTTGACCCTTCTCCCCTCATTTAGTGAGACTTGTTAGGTGAACTAATATGAAGTTTCCGAGGGCCCAGGCAATTTAAAATCGAATCCCTCCTATCTCCCGTAACTGAAAGGGGGGCTCCTTGAGGACTTTCTCCCAATATTCAGTGCAATGGTTCCAAATCTGGGAGCTTTAACATTGTATAATGTTGGTAGAAATGAACCAAGTGAACTGGTATTCATAAAGTTGGGGGGGGGGGGTGCTCCCCTCCATTGTTTAGACAGTGGAAGATGGATAATCGTAAATAAACCTCCCCAAAATGGAATAATTAAATTAATCAAGAAGTGCTAAAAAGCCCCACCTGTCAAAAGAAAAAAATATCCACTGTGAAATACCTAAATTTACCCTAAATACTCCCAAGAGGTATTGTCACAACATAATTCTAAGTATTTATAGCCAATAGTTCTTTCTCCAGAATTTTTTCTAGATATTAATCGCAAATAAATACAATGACTAGCACTCAAAATATAAAGGAGGTTTCAAGATCTCACTTAGACCAGCTGAGAAACAATATGGAGACAGAGCCTTTCATGGAGAGACAAGGACATCTCTAAAAATGAGCAGACAAATCAGTTAACAAGTGAAGCTCTGTATAAATGCCACTTGGTCCGTTGTCTACCTATCACTGATGAAACTAAAAGATAATTGAATATATAAGAAATTCTATGTATTTATACAGCAATTTTTTCCCATTGTGTATTCATTTTTGACAAAGTATTAAGTTTAATACTTGAAAAAAATATACTTGTTGAAATAGCACAAATTAGCTTTGTAAGAGAATATAAAATCATAAATAAAAGGAAATAAGACTAATTCTATCTTTTTCTTTTTTTGGTCTTTGTATATCCAACACCCTTTATCACTCATTCGTGACCAAGATGTATTCCTATGTTCTGTAATATTGCTTAAATATGAGAAGAGTAAATAGCATTTCAACTTTTTAGGGAAGAAGAGATTGTCTGAACAGAAGTTGGAATATTGAAATACACTCAATCTGGTCGCTAGTCCTTTTGTATGAAAGATATAGTGGGAGGGAAGAGTCAATAAGCTAGATCCTTGGGATAACATAAAAAAGGAAGAGTTGATTCGCTGAATTTGACAAAACATCCAATGAGGATTGAACTAGATATCAATGGCTTTACAAGACTTATGTTCATAAGAATAGTAACAAACTTTTATATTGGAGTAGATATCAAGCTGATGCATGATTTGAGGGATTAGTTATATTATCTTGAATTTTTTTTTTTAATTAAAACAGTAGTCTATTATTAATTTGAGTAATGTTTCTTGTAACTAAACAAAATCAGACACCATGTTTCCAGTGATAGTATTCAGCTTGTTCAATATTTTAACAGCCCACCAACTAATCCACCAATCAGAGAAACAATTAACCTCATTTTCATGTTTTGAAAAAGTTCTACCCCATGTCCAGTTAGATTATCTTCCAACTGACGAGGGTTATAAAAAAATAAAATGAATGAATAAAAAATAAAATAAAGATTTACTTGGATACTTTCAGGTGAAGCACATTTCAGTTTGTCCCTCATTTCAACCATAATAAATTCATAGCAAAGAGACAACTTTTCAGAACCATCTTTATTGCAATACTCAAATTATTCTACATGGACACATTCCAATATTGTAGTTACACTTACCTTCAAGATGAATCTAACTAAAGTTCATTTTGCAGCATGTGACAAAGTCAGGTCTCCAGCGGTTGTTCTATGTTACTTGCATCAGAAGCAACTGCTGTGCCTCACACTAAAACTAAGCAATTAATCAGAGGTATGAATATGCACTTTTAAATAACCATTAGAAAATGAAATGATGTCAAATATCCCTGCAAGAAAAAAAAGTCTAAATTCCCGTCTTTAAATGCTTCCAAGTTCAGACTGGTTGATGTTAATGATTCCAAGTCATTTCGAATGCCTTGTCACTGACAGCACTTGCCATGCAGTCCATTTGGAGCCGACATTTTTGAGGCAGGTTTTGCCAACTGCCACTTAGTTGAATATTCCCCTTTTTTTTTTGTACCATTCGAAAAGTTAGGAAGAGAAGAAAAAAAAATTTATATTTCAATTACTTCATGGTGTCGAAGTCAGCTGGATTATTTTGGAAAAAAAAAAAAAAATTCTTTATTATATGTTTCATTATCCTGTTAGTGTTCTTCCAATGTTGTAAAAATGTGAAATAAAATCAATTTCAAGAAAATTCTGTTTTTTTGGGTTTTTTTTTTAACCACTAAACAATGGTGCACCAAAAGATAGCTGAAACAACAGCAAAAATGTCTACGAATGGACTGCACAGATAAATTGCTGTTGGTTGGCCACTATGAGACAGCACTCGATTAAACAACCATGTATGATTACTATCAGAGGTCAACGAAAGAAAATTTTAAAAATCTAATTGGACAACTGTTGGATGAATATTGAATGAAAATAAATTTGTTTTTCTCAAATGAATAGCAAAGTTAAAAGTGAGGATGTGCAAGTAGGTCAAGTGTTTTGTCATTCAAAATTAGTAGATTTCTAGTTTCTTCAAATCAAAATCTGGATACTTGATCATATGTGAATTACTGTAATATAGGCAATAACAACTGGAGAGAAAAAAAGAAAAAAGACCCACTTCAAATTGGGCTGTAAAAGACTTGATTATATAAAGTTGCATATCCATACTCATATTTTTCCATGGTTAACAACAGAGGAAGAAAAAAAAAAAAGAAAAAAAGCTGCTTACGTATGACTATTCAACATACACAACTGAATACAAGGAGATAATTTTCCTATTTTGTGAACAATAAAAGACTTTAATAAAAGGCTGGAAAACAAGTATATCGTTGGGACATTGTCTAATAGAATTTCTTCACGATGCAGTAAGTAAACAAAGAGAAGAAACAAAGGAAAACAATTCAGCTTCTTTTATTCTGTTCGAAATAATTTTTTTAAGAATATTTTTGGCCTTTCACTGTCTGGGTTTTGAAGACAACAGAAGAAAGATCTGGGTAAAACATTTTTTACTTTTGTTTTTGAGGTTTTCTTTCATTCATTCTGAGAGTAGCCTAATATTCTTCACCCTCCTCTTCTTCCTCAGCCTCAACTGAATCAATACCAACTTCTTCATAATCTTTCTCGAGCGCAGCCAAATCTTCACGAGCTTCAGAAAATTCACCTTCTTCCATACCTTCTCCCACATACCAGTGCACAAACGCGCGTTTAGCATACATGAGATCAAATTTGTGATCCAATCGGGCCCAGGCTTCGGCAATGGCTGTGGTGTTACTCAACATGCAGACAGCACGTTGTACTTTAGCCAAATCTCCTCCAGGAACAACTGTTGGGGGTTGATAATTGATACCAACCTTGAAACCAGTGGGGCACCAGTCTACGAACTGGATGCTACGCTTGGTCTTGATTGCTGCAATGGCTGCGTTGACATCTTTGGGAACAACATCACCACGGTACAACATACAACAAGCCATGTACTTGCCATGGCGTGGGTCACACTTCACCATCTGGTTAGATGGCTCAAAACAGGCATTTGTTACTTCGGCAACGGTCAGCTGTTCGTGGTAAGCTTTCTCTGCAGAAATAATTGGAGAATAGGTAGCCAGTGGGAAGTGGATCCTAGGATAGGGTACCAAGTTGGTCTGGAATTCTGTCAGATCAACATTGAGGGCACCATCAAAACGAAGAGATGCGGTGATTGAACTAACTACCTGAGCAATGAGGCGATTCAAGTTGGTGTATGAAGGGCGCTCAATGTCCAAATTTCTGCGGCAGATATCATAGATAGCTTCGTTATCAACCATAAAAGCACAATCGGAATGCTCGAGAGTTGTGTGAGTGGTGAGAATAGAATTGTAGGGCTCAACAACAGCGGTGGCCACTTGTGGAGCTGGGTAGATAGCAAATTCCAGCTTGGATTTTTTGCCATAGTCAACACTAAGTCGTTCCATGAGGAGAGATGTGAAACCAGAACCAGTGCCTCCACCAAAACTGTGGAAAATGAGGAAACCTTGAAGTCCGGTACATTGGTCAGCAAGTTTGCGGATTCTGTCCAAGACCAGATCAACAATTTCCTTGCCAATAGTGTAGTGACCTCTAGCGTAGTTGTTGGCGGCATCTTCTTTGCCTGTGATAAGTTGTTCAGGGTGGAAGAGTTGTCTGTAGGTGCCAGTACGGACTTCATCTGAAAATTGAAGATTAGTTTGTATAAATGGTTTATCCCAAGATAATTGTATGCTTGAAAGAAATTTTTTTTTTGTGTGAAAAAGAAAAAAAAAAAAAAAAAAAAAAAAAGTATCCATTAAGCTTGAGGCCCAGTAAAACAATTTGAGAAGACCAACTCACAAGTAACTCCTCCTGATGGACTACATTTTATTATCCATAACTTTTTAATCGGTTTCATCATTTTGAACATTGGTAAGCTACATAGATCAGAAATGAAGAACAAGTCTGTGGCAATATTCTTACCATTTTTCTCCAGAAAGCCAAACCAGCAAAATTACATGATATAGTTTCATTTAGAAGATTCCATGGTGACAAGATCAACAATCTTTGCCTTGTGCAATCAAGTCTATTTTTTGACTTTGCATTACACACTGCCGCATTAAATCAAATCAATTTGTTATATTCATTGTAGCTGGAATTGAATAAATTTTACTAAGTAAAGCTGAGTGGGACCTGGTAAAATATAAGTGAAGATATTCATCTGTAACATTTGCTTTAACTTTAAATCCTTCCATCAGCATAAACCTTTGATTAAAAGTTTCAAATTACATTGTTTTTGTTCCCCACTTGCTTCCAGACTGTTTCAACACAATCATGTAATTCAAAAAAATGGAGGCAAGAAAAATCAATAACTGACCAGGTCATTGGAATTAGTTGAAAATAACATCCACTGAGAGAAAGAGAAGTCCAGCTTCATTTGAGACCAAACCTGCATAACTTATGGTCTGCAAGAGCCTAACATGAAACTTTTACGCCTGGGGAGGCAGCGGGGGTTGTGTGAGTGTGTAAAAAAAAACAAAAAAAAAAAAAAAAAAAAAAACAAAAAACAAACAAATCCACCAATGTCTATTTGCAAAAACAGTGTCCGCACACAAGTAGCACCACAGCTTCTTTTCTTACCACCATGGGGACATTTTGCAACACAGATGAGACTTCAAGGCAGGGACATTTCTCCCGACTTTCCTTAGGACAAACCACAACCTTATTGGATACACGAGTGAAAAAAAAAAAAAAAAAAAAAAAAAATAGTAACCGAGTACAGAACGTTCAACCTTGATTGTATGAATGAGAATTTTTCCTTCCTACTTTTTTCATTGCCTTTGAAGACAATAGTGTGCCTTGTGGAACTGTATCTGGTGTGGAGGAAGATAATTTGAGGAGAGATTTTGCAACTATGAAACCTTATCTTGCTAAATTGAAGCAGTTTTCTATGGACCCAGAAGAAATTCCCATTGTACGTTAGCTTCATATGTTTACCAGATGAAGCATAAAGAAAGTAGCCAGCAGAACTTGTACAAAAGTCTGGACAGCAAAAAGTGCAAAAATATTATCCACCTTGCAATGAAAATATTCAGTATTTTTGATTAGCAACAACACAAGAACAAATCTTGTCATAAACTCGAGTAAAATTCAACAGATCAACGTTGAGGATATTTTTCAAGTATTGATTTCACATGGTCTCTGGAATATTACAAGCTCTCAGCTGAAGAGAAAATATATTTTTAATTGAATATAAAAGGCAATAACTTGGGAGAGAGAGGGAGATGAGGGATCGTTTTCTGTCTTTGAGATTTTTACAGCATAATACAGTAGACTTGTGCTAGCATTTTCATAAAATAGCTAAAATGGATTTAAGTTCAACGGGTAATTGATACCTGAGAAATAAAAATTGTAGTTGGGAGAAAATGATACCAACATTCAAGTAAACTATAGAACCAGAAAAGAAAAAAAGAAAGAAAGAAAAAGAAAAAAAAGAAAAAAAAAAGGGACCCTTTTGGGGCCTTATTCTGATGGGTTTATCCACATCTGATATTCCAGAAACTAAATGTTTCAACACTATTTCAGGTTTTTTCAGTGAAAAACGCCAGCAATCTCACATAGAATTTATCCCGACCATATTTTTTTTTCAGAATTTCTTTCAAAATGGTTGTTCAACTATTGACTGTCATGGCAAGTTTTATTTGATTCTATAATGAAGATAGAAAAAAAAAAGGGGGGGGGGGGGAGAATACCACTCTTCAAATATTCCGAAAGATTTTTCTTTCTTCCTTCCTTTCGCTATCCTGGGTAGACCGAAATTCTATTGAAATAATAATGCTGAATGATAAAATGCAATGTTATTATATATAGGGTGAGAATTATAGTTATTCTCCCTTTCGTATAATAATGGTAATTCTTCCCTTACATGACGATTACTTAGATTTTCAACTTGAGAGTTGGGGTTAAATTCTTCATTCATCAATTCATTTGCATTCAGGTATACGTGGAATTTGATATTTCATTCCTACTTGATACGTAATTATATTTATCCTTGTGGTTTTCCAATCTTAAGCTTTCACAAATCATTATCCACTGGTTCAGCAGAGCCTAAAAGTAAGACTTGCGGCAGGAAGTCTCCTTCAGTTAAATTTATACAATTCCAGAGCAATACATTCAAACAAACTATTTCAACTTCGAGAACTTGCTTCAAGCCAAATATTGGTTGCTACCATTACTTGTAAATGCAACATCTACAAGATATTAGAACAGTTTCAACCCAATATTCATATTTTCAGACTATCTTAATGAGAAAATAGTTGCAACAATCAGATCCCTTGCCCCAAAATGATCTGTATGTTTCATGACACTTTTGTGGTACTGTATAAATTTGCATTTTGGGGTTAGCATGTTTCCAAATTCGTTTCAAATTTTACATGCTGCCAGATAATATCTAAAATACAGTCAGATGATATTTAAAAGACATCCGGTTTGGTTTTGTTCACCATAAGCTCAGTGATAAAACTTGGGTTCTGGATATCAATAGCAATGATTATTATATATCTATCTCATATTTTTCCAAGTTTTTAATTAAAACTTGGAGGTAATACAGTTTTCATTTATAGAGTTGAAAATTTCAACCATCAGAATCAGGAACACTGGACACCCAAGTGGAGAAAAGAAAAAAGACAAAAAAAAACAAAAAAAAAAGAAAACAAACAAACACCAACAGACAAAAATTGACATCTAAAAGCAGATTTTCAACTCAATCTTGATATAATAGATGAAGTTGTGAAGATGAACAGACATAGTCCAGTGGTAATTTCTAAAGTCTCACTGCTGCATTGATTATTTTCAAAGGCAGAAATGAAATATTACCCCCCCCCCCCTTCCTTCTACACAAACAGGAACTAAAATTCAAAAATTTTGATCCAGTCGATATTTGGTTTCAGTATAACTTGAATCCTTTTGAGACAAAGTGAAAAGCTCCTTAATCCACACTCTTTGAGAAAAAAAAAATAATTGGGGGTTCTGCAATCAATGGAAAATGTCTGCCTGATTCGATACATTTTGAAAATAAGTTATCAATCCCATCCCCCCCCCCCAGAAGACTTATGCTCATTCCTTCAATAAATAAACCCATTGAGTCCAAGCTTGGTTTAGGTATAAACTTAACTCAGGTTTGAGGAAAATAAATAAATCAATAAATAAATAGAATAAGAATTGTTATCAAGCCTGAAAAATTACTCATGTGGTCAAAGGCTAATTTTCTGTGATCAATGTTGTTCTAGCCACTCATTATTTTCGAAGGAGTTGATATTTACGGAATTTAAAGAAAAAAAATTTCTCAAGAGCCTCGAATGTATAGAGTGTAGAGTGCAGAATTTAATTCCCCTCATTACATTTAACAAAAAAAAAAAAAAAAAAAAAAAAACCCAAAACAAATACATTTTCCACCTTAGTAATCCACTAGGCAGCCATTAAGGTTGGTGGATAAATGAAATGAACATCCAAGCTGCGCCCAGAATGAGTTCCTTGCTTCCATTATATAGAATTTATTTTAATACACACACACACATATATATATATATATATATGTATATCATATTATATATATCTAAAACGAGACAATTTAAAAGAAATAGGATATATATATATCAAATCACAAAAGGAAATTAATCATATATATATTTTATATATAATTAATAAGATTTTTTTAGTAATTAAATAAATTACAATATAAATCTTACTTTTGTTTTTCTTCAGGATGAAAGAAATTCTTCAATTCCCGATCTAATCTTTTCCACCTTTAAAAAAAACAAAACAAAAAAAAACTAACAAAAAAAATCTTTTCTAAAAAGCGCGCAAATATTATTTTTGTTGGTTTTTCCAAGAAAAAAATGCATTTATAACGAAAAAAAAGGTCTGTACTAAGACAGGAGATTTTCTTTGAGAGTTTCTCTCCCTGCAGTTTAAACGAATGATTTAGAATTCATATCTTACCTTTCTTCCTTTTTCTTCAAGAAAAAGATATTTTACTTTATACACAAGAGATTCAAGTAGATGCAATTATTTTCAAGAAATTTGATAGATGGGAAAGCTTACAATAAATATTAGGAATGGGTACACTACACACCGAGGAAAAATTTCAAAAGATTGGAGTCAGGATTGGCGTGTCGTGTCTTACGACCATTTTAAAACGGGAAAAGTAACAATTGTCATTGACTGCAACAGGTTGAACATTAAAAACCAAGTATTTATTAATACACAGACAATTTTTATTTATTCTATCATTTCAATATAATTGAGACTTAAGCCCCAAAATAAAATTCATAAAATCTTCAGGGAAATCGTAGATATCCCACACTGGTGCCATGAATATTTGCCTACTTAGGATGGGACCAGTTGCCTTCAATGCTGTTGGCGCCGAGAGAAAAATTATTTCGGTTGAACAAACTGATACTATGGTCGGTTTTCTAGGTCATTGTATCCCGCCATTTACAGATGATAAATCTTGTGTCTGGAAGACGATCTTTTACAATTTGCCTAAGAGTTCTTCATTTGACACAAATACAGAAGAATCTCCATTAACACAAAACAAATGCGAGGAACAATTATTTTTTCTCCAAAAATAGATCTAATAAAATATACGAAGAAATAGTTTCAAAAGAGACATCAAAGAATATTTTATATCAGATAAATAAATAGTTCAGTTCCATTAATATATTCATTATCTGTTCTATAAATGTTATGTATTTATGGTACGTCCTAAAAGTATTGATTCAATACAATAATTCATTCTGCTTTAACGGCAATGACCCTGATTTGTATCTCGCCAGTGTTGTATTTCTTGAAAAGATTTACAGCAGACACATTGGTGAAAAATTAACGCCTTATGGAGATGACTTACTGAGGAGATAACCTCTTCAAAATACATTAAGGGTGATTCAACATGAAATAAATTTTTCTGCTTCAAATGATTATGACCTTCATCTCGTCGGGAATAGGTTTGAATATCATGGTTGAAAAGGAGAAAAACGGAAGGGAAAAAAAAGAGGGAAAAAATTGCACGAGTTCAAAATACCTGAAATGACATCCAATATTTTAATTTTATTATTTTTTATTGCCTTCAAATATTTTTTTATCAGAGCCATAAATGCAAGATAGATTAGTTGGAGTTATCTCCCTGGTTTTATTTGGGAAGATTTACTTCCCTTCGAAAAGGTGGTCTCCCTGAGACAACCATCTGCGCAATTACCCTAATTGGCAGCAGATCGGTTGCAGACCTGTGACGTACTGGAACAATGACGCAACTATTTGTATTTCATTTTCAGTCCCAATCCCAACTGACTTTATGATAAGCACTTCTCTGACGTTTCCTGTACATCAAGTGAGATTCGTAGAGTTCGACATCCGCCACTCCCAGGGCCTCCCGTGTTGCATTACCATGTCTCAGAAAAAAGATTATACCAGCATAATAAGTCCTGATTTTGGGCGCAATTAATCGGCCCACAATATATCAATACGGAATTTTTTTTTTTTTTGAGGGAAAAAAATTTTTTTTTTTAAATCAGTCATTACTCAGCAACTAAGAAAATACAAGTAGGGTGCATGCTTACTACTGCCTTGATTTGGCTCGCTTTTTTTTTTTTCAGAAAAATACAACGATGAACTATCAAAAAGTTTTTCAAGATTTAGATCACTTCAGAGTTAGCAAAAATCTGAGAGAATAGATATTTATCCCAAATTTACACAAGAAATTAGATCAATTAGTCATGTCTACGAAAATTTTCCTATTAGCATTACCTCCCTTTGTTGTTTTGAGAGTTTTCTCCCTTGTTTACTTCTCGAGTGTGCAGTACGGAACGATCGCTTTTCTCTGAAAAAGATGGCTATAGAGCAAGAGAAAAGGACGGAGTGGTCGATGACGCCAACAACTTTACGGGAAAAAAAAATAATGAAAAGAGCAGAAAAAAATATGGAGGACATATTGCGCAGTCGATTACCGTTGAAAAAGAACTCTGATGGATTGCTTGAATTATGGATTTTAGGGAAGATGAGAGATGCATTTTTTTTCACTCACCTACGACAGTGGGTTCCAAGTCGACGAATACAGCCCTGGGTACGTGCTTACCGGCACCAGTTTCACTGAAGAAAGTGTTGAAAGAATCATCACCACCTCCGACAGTTTTGTCAGACGGCATTTGGCCATTGGGCTGGATGCCATGTTCCAGGCAATACAACTCCCAACAGGCGTTACCAATCTGAACACCAGCCTGACCAACGTGGATACTGATACACTCACGCTGAAAGAAAGAAAGAAAAGAGGAATTAGATTCTTTTTTTAAATTTTAAAAAGAAAGAAAAAAATTTTTTTTTTTTTTAAACTGCATCAATTGACTTAAAGATTAATACAGCAGTTGTTACTCTTAGTTAGGGGATGTCAAGTAATTAGGAAACTTCTGGACTAAGAGAGAATTCGGAGAGAAACCTAGAAAATAACATAGGATTTTATGGGCTACTCTTAAATTAACAATTTGACAATGTTTTTACTTTCGTAATAAAGCGTAATTGATGTTGAAAGCGAGTCTAAATTGGGATGATACAAATTTGAAAAACTACTTACCATATTGGTTTCTGTTTGAATGTGTTAAGATAGAAATTTGAAAAAGATTGCCCGTAGGTTTAGCTCACGCAGATATAATGTATCGTAGTGAGACTAGAGGCTACTCTGCTTGTCACAGGTGCCCGTCACGATATTTATAAGCGATATACGGGTACTCGGTTCGTCTCATTAAGTCTCCCTCTGATTGGTCAATTTGAATTTCCCTGCACTCTGATTGGTCCATTTATGAATTTTCGACGAAACGTATATGCTTGCATTTCCTATCCCCACTCGGTTTCTTCTTCAGCGAAGAAGTGAAAGAAAAAGGAAATTATTTAAACGTTTATTTTTTCCCAACCCATCCACTAGAAAATTTGGCGGTAGTAGTAGTAGGGTGCGGGTGAACAAACCTTGTTTATCCCACCTGACGAATGTTGAATGACGAAATAATGACGTATATAGAGAGAACTAGTGTTTACAATAAAAATGTTCTTTCTTTATTAAATAGCAGCGGAGAGCAGACTGTCGGAGAAATCTAGCTTTCTTTTAAGTAAAAAAAAAAAATATGCATATAATCAAGTTTTAATTGAATCGCACATTAATTGATAATTGATTTCTGGGAAATTCAGCGCACAGATTGTAAGTTATCACTTTTTCAAACTTAAAAATGACCCCCGAAAGCTCAGATTCAATTAATTCACAAGATGTGATTTTGTTGCATCATCATAAAAATCTGTTCATTCATTAACAAAAGAAGTTGTTGAAAGTGAAGATTCCAACACTCCACATTTTCCTGGTATTCAAATAAAAAAAAATCTTTTATACGTTGTGTGTAGGATTAATACTTCTTTTTCAAAATACAAGAGATCACTAAAAAAAAAAAAAAAAAATGAATGAATTGAAGTAAACAAATGATTTCAGCTCTTGTTCAGGAAACAGTCTGCATAATCTACTTAAAATACCGATCATATTTTCAAAACTCATTTTTAAACATGCATTTTGAATTTTAAATTCATTTTCGAAGCAGGAATGTGTTACTGTTGACTAATTTTCAAAAAAGTTTTATTTGCCTTAGATTTAGAGAGAGTTTTGTTTCCTGGATGTTTTCGCTATTTTTATTTTAACCCCCCCCCCCCAATGAGTGTTGACCTGACACGGCTGATTTAAATGTGAATGTCAGACACCCATCCCCTCCCTTCTCAAATTAAAACATGATAAAAATTGGAGTAATTGGTGACAGCATTAAATTTTTTATTTTCCTTATCACTCTTACCCGAGGAAAAGTGTTTCCCTGGTCTCATATTCTAGTCACACATTTTTAAAGCTTAACATTTTATTTTTCAATCATCCCCCCACCCCAAATAAAATCAAAGAATACCACAACGAATTTCCAAAAAGTCAGAAGTAAATGAGAATCAATCATGATTTGTATACTATTATTTCAAATATTTTCAATCAATAAAAAATTATTATTCAACATTTGCGAATGCTTTTCAAATGATTTAAGTGAGAAAAATGGCTGAACTTGAAAGAAAAAAAAATTAATACTATCAGCATAACTCAAAATTTTGCTAGGTTTCACTTTAACAGGGGGGTGGGCGTTCTACTTTGCATTCCAACTGAAGGATTTGGTCTGGATCCTGTTCTATGCAGAGTCATTTGTAAAATAGCATTTATGTAGAGGTAAAACTTGCACAGTCCCAGTGGCCTGTGCTACAAAGATGACCCATGACTCAACTTTTAGAGCGATGGGAGGGTACTGCCCAAGAGTTGGAATCTCCAGGAACCAGGCATGCTTTCTTGCCTGGAAGCAAGACAAGTCTGACCGTGAGGATCATTGTTCAATAAATAGATGTCCTCTGTACTGAAATTTTGGTTACTTTACCCAAGTGTAGAAAATCTGAAATCTTTTACTGTTTATAACTTTAAAGAGGAATCATTAATCTGATATGTTCATTCCATCCTTGATATTGACAACATTTCAGATGATCCATTCTTCAGCCCCTGAATATTTGGGAATACTTTCTTTTGCCGGATTACAGTTTCTTCCAAAGGAAATATCAGGTGGATTTGAAATGTAAACCACATACCACCACGAGTTCATGATATCCGATTCCAGCCTTTTAGAGGTTTATGGTTACAATCTTGCCGGTACCAACATTTGTGTATAACATTGGCCTCTGAATAAAAATTGTCTCGATTCCATTTTTAGAAACAAAACTTAAAAAAAAAAAAAAAACATTGATAACAAATTAGTATACCACATTAATTGATCAAAGAGAAAAAAGAAAGACCAAGTAAAATCTTGAAAATTATAATCATAAAAAAAGTCCCCATTTATCAGCTATATCTGCATTAATTACAGATCACTGACAATCCCATTTAGCATAATTTTCAAATGCACAACATACAGATTGTGTGTTGAAATTTGCTTAAACAAGTTTTACTCCTAAATTGCAAAATTTAACATTTTAGGTTCTGATATGAAACCATGTCTTTGATTAAAATCAATATTTTATTGCTTTTTCTAGTTCGAGATTATATATATATATATATATATATATATATATATATATATATATATATATATAATTTCTCATCTATCAACTATATCTATGGTAATATAAATTTAAAGCTTCGATCCAATTTGAATGAGCAAGATCTGATTAGCTGTGTATAATTACTTAGCCCTATTACTCTGATTGGAATAGCGTAATTACTGGCATCAAAAATAGAATGAGTTCACATTTAAGTCGAGGTTTCTTGCATTCAGGTTAGTGGTAATGATGCTTAGGTCCCGAAACAATGTCTGACCCTAGAGTCATTTGGTGAGAGCTTTGTTGGTGGCACAGCTGTTGTTTTTTGCAGCCACATATGTTAGAAGTTATACCTTTGTATGTTAGCTCTAGTTCTATGAAGCAGTCCAAAAGGAGGTTACTCTAACAAAGCTTTGCACCCAAACTGTAAGTTCTAATAACTGTACTCAGTAAAACCTACTGCTATTGAAACCACAATGCAGCTCTGTGCTCCCCTAGGAACTTAAAGGAATAAGCAAAACGACAGGTCTGATTAGTCACACAGTAGAAACTTTCAGGTGTCAAATTTCTTTTTGAAACATACCATGTTGGGGGGGTTAATCCACAAATAAGTTACTTTCACCTTTTATTGAACAGTGATCATTGAAAAAGTCTGAATTTTAAAAAAAATTTTAAAAAAAAAAAAAAAAAGTGTAAATGCCAAACACGAACAAAGGAACCAATTTAGCATAAACTCACATTGCCCCCGCTAAAGAAAAAAAAAAAAAAAAATTATGACCAATTGCAGTCAAAAATATTTTATAAATACAATTGTTTGGTCCCATAACCTAAAGATCAATGAGGAGCTATGCTGGACTTTTGTTCTTTGTGGCATCTCAGATGGTTACTTGGCAATGCACATCTCTCAAGGTATCCTGTGGCAACTAATAATTAGTTACATGGTACCAGCAGCAGGACAGAATCTCTGACTTGACATAGATATAAGGAAAAAGAGCTGAGCCTTGCAATAAAGGGGAAAAAAAAAAGAAAAAGAAAAAAAGAGAAAGAAAAACTAGTCAAAATTAATGCAAATGACAATACTTCATCGCAGAAATTCAGATAACTTGAGACTACTATGTTTATTGCTACTACCAGGGTGTAAATAAACAAGGAAAATAAGGAAAATTAGTCAAAAATTAACACGCCTGCTGCTGCAGGGTCAAACTCCACTCCTACTTCCTTGCACATTCGCAACATAAAATTTTGTAACAGATGCATTATGTTGAAACACTTTAGGAGATCCATAAGCAAGACATTCAAGGAAATATAAAGTCAATAATCACACGTATGTTATAAATATCTGATCTGTTCAGAAAAATTATGGACAGATTATTGATTCTTTGTGAATATTTGCTAAAGATAAGAGTTACAAGCCTTTCATAACACAGAAAGGTGAATGATCTGAAAGTTATTTTTCATATCATGGCCAGCCGAATGTAATAACCAGCCAGAATTCATTCGGCAATATAGAAGTTTATATAAAGTTTATATCTCACCCACAGTCATAAGAGAAAAAGTAAGTTGTGTCAATTTAGTGAACAGAAAAAAAAAAGAAAAAAAATTAGTGACTCCATAGAAACTATCACATGACCAACATCGTTTGGCAGCATGCCATTTGGAGATGATCAATAAATAAATTACTTCTCTTGCCTTTTGATTGGCTTTGCTCATTAAATCACAATTTAGCATGCACTTAAATTGTCAATGAAATCAGTATTTACTTCACACTAATACCCTTGGGAAAGGTATGAATCTAAATTTCTCTCCAGCTGTGAGTAAATAGCAGGGCAGTTGCTATTTACACATTGTAAGGCAATCTATCTTGAGAGTCAGGCTAGCAACCTGGGTCACGTAAAAACCCATAATTGCCGCTAACAATGATTGAATCTCCATAGATTCAATGAGAAAAGGTGACCAGCTCATTGCCTCGTGTGTCGCACGACAGACAAGTAGGTTCATGGACATTCTGTGATGTACCCTCTCTGGAATTCTACTTGTCTGTCTAGCCAGGTCATTTGTGAGTCTTCTTTCTTTCCTCGCTAGTATTTTTCTTTATATCACTATGTAAAATAGTGACTAACACTTGATGCTTTAATTGCAACACCTACCTAACATCACAATCTGATCAGCCCATTTCCTCATGACGTAGACCGTATGCCTTATTTACACGACAAAATTGAAAGCATAGGTTGTATGGGGGTATTTTTAACAATAACATAATGATCCCGCTCTCTAACGTAGAAAATTTTTTTAACCAGGGGAATGCTGGTTTAGAGGAATGTTAATAATTATAGATAATTACCAAGGTTAACATCTAACATGGGAAGAGGGGGGCGTGTTGAGGTAATCTTCTGTACGGAGTTGCAGAGTGGTGTAACAGTTACTGTCAGGAAAAACTGAACGTGCAAACCAACTGTTTCATCTGAGGCTTTATACATTCACTTTGCATTTATGCTCTTGGAAAAGGCATGAATCCATCCCCATCCACACCCCTCTACAGCTATAGATAAATAGCAGGACAGTTGGAGCCGTTTACACCTGTAAGTCCAAGGGAAGGTTACTTTGACATAGCTGGTCTCCAGCCTAGATAAGGTAGTAGAGTTGCAGCAAAGTGGTTATGGCCCTATGCTCCACAAGGAGTCTATAGAAAGAAACTAATCTTCCATATGGGAGCAGCCAACTGGCTTTGGAAGAGAAAAAAAAAAAATTTTTTGAAATCTTTGCTATTACCTGGGCTTGAACACTGATGGTATCAATAGAAAACAAACTATTTCAGATGTCACGCAAACTCAAGTCATTATTCAAATTCTTTATTTGGCAAAGCATTGCTTATCTAGGTCTGTCAGCTCCCCACACAGTCCAGATTTGGTTCCCTGTAACTTCTGGCTTTTCATCATGGAGGATATTTTAAACCATGGACGAGATTAAAGAGAACATGACTAGGCAGCCAAATTTGATCTTGAAAGAAGACTTTGCTGAATGTTTTGAAAAGTGGAAGGGACACTAAGATAACTGTGTAAGCTCTCTAGAGGATTACCTTAGATAAGACTAAGCCTAAGTAGGAGAATGGAGCCTTTGTTTTTTCATTAATATTAATCTTTCCAGAAAGATTTCATATATTTGAAAGAAAATAATTGTTTTTCCTTAAAGAAAAAAAATTGCTCAAAATGCCTTTTAAAGTGCAAAAGGAGAAAACAATACTAAGCTACTCTAATCTTTCATTCCATGAAATTGTGCTTTTTATTATAATAATATTAAAAATCATGCAGTATGCAAGACGATTGTATTATTTCATATTATAGACATTAAAAAAATTACCAACTAAGCAGCTTTTTTTTTTTACTGTTAAATCATTGAAATATGAAACTTCTGTTAATGCTATAAAGGAGGGGGGGGTAGCCTTGAAAAATACCAAGGTCAAATTAATTGCTTTTTGTTGTCTTGAATGAATACAGATGGCGTAGGAGATTTTTGGGTGGAATGAAAGAAGAGCCAGACTTAAGCTAGAATATTTTGCATATTTATCTGTAAGAAGTATTCTGATTATCAATCATCATTGAATTCGGTGAATAAACAAGAAAGAGTATTTTTTTTTTTTAAATAAATAAATTTGTTGTAAAATAAACTGCAGACTGATTGATGTACCTATATATAGATAGATAAATCAGTGGCATAGCAAGGGTTTTCAGCACCAAAGGGGCAAAGACAGTGCCCAGGGACAACTGCCCTCTCTCTATGCCACTCAGATAATCATAATGGAGTAACACAACAATGTACAAACAGAACAAAAATAATAGTGACTAGCTGGACCCATAGAAATTTCATGTCTTGACACCTAACATTATTTCATGTCTCTGCTTTTCTCATTCTCTCCCTTATCCATTCCAATCTTCATCTATGCTTTCATTTAAATGGATTAGTTACAAATGAAAATCTTCCTACCCCTTCAGTAAACTACCTAATCTTTTCTCATCTCTTCCCCACCTTATTAGGCTAACTTTGCTTACCTCCCTCGCCCCAGTAAATTACCTAACATTTTTTTTCTCCCCCACTGTCTTATAAAATAAAGTGAAGCATTTGAATACTTGAAGGAAGGTAGGAACAAGTAGGCTCATATCATAGATTGCTATAAAATTATAATCACAGACAAATGAATAAAAGAAAATTTAATCATAAGAGTCAAAGTGTGTATCAAAATGAAAATCAGGAAGATTAAGGCTAGAACTGAATTCTATCATGTTGGACTTGAGGCATGTTTAACTACAGCCATGTTTAACCCGACACCAATGGCTTGTATACATGATATTTCTAGAGGCTCAATATTATTGATAACCAAATAATAGCTCTAAGTCACCTAAGGGTTGAACTTCCTAAAAGGATCGACATTACAAGAGATCAGTTTAAAGGCTTTGAGCCGGATTCAATGCATTTCCTGTAATCAATGTTAGTTACCATTACATTTCCATAAGATTGAGAAGCCCATGGCTACCTTTTTGTATGCTATGTTAACATATTCTAACCAAGAAAGATCAATGATGAAGAGAGATGCAATTTATTCAAGGTGTTATCACTCAGCATCATGTGTACAAGTGCCAACCCTTGTTCAGAAATGATCTGGAACTAAACAAGGCAATATGCATTTAGTTCCAAGATATTTCACATACCTTTATATCTAATCCATTATTATATCAAATGAATATTGAACATATACACAATGGTGGATCAATAAAACCACAGCCTGAGACACAGTTATTAGCTGGATTTTAATCTGGGATTTTCACTGCATAAATTCAAATTCATATGATTGATATTCATCATAGAATCAAGTGCATTGACAAGAAATGAGATTATGTTGGAAACCAAAATATGCGTTACAATGAGAAATTGTTTATCATATCATTTATGAGCTACAGGCTTATTAATTTTCGTACATACACATATGTAAGCATATATGAAATATAATTCATTGTAACAATGTATTGAAGTATAGAGTATAAGTGAGTAGCTGACGAATTGTTAGCCAATGAATTAGACAAAGAAAAAATGACAAGAAAACAAAATGAATTTTTTTTTCTTTTTAGTCTGATTTGAAATTAGATATTTTCCTTATCCTTGCTGTAGGATAACAACCTCTCTCTCACACACACCATTTTTCGTAAATGATTATTCAATGAATCATTGCCTAATGAATAAAAATATATTGATTTTTAAAAAGTTGGTAAAAAGAAAGAAATGAAAAGAATTTTGATCATTTTCTGATGTAATTATAATGTTTTGGTTATTTGCAGTCAACAGTGCCTCCTGTGTAGCACTCACTGCCTTGTTAACAATCTTACGTTCCATGTCAATAATATATTTCAGTTGGGCCAAATTATTCAATTTTTATCCCTTGATTAGGCCATGTAAATAAAACATATCTTATTTCCATTGTTCAAAGTTAATATGAATGTTATTCAAAGTGATATTCATAAAATGAAACATCTGTTATTGCTTTCAGCTGTTTGCGTTTAAAATGAATTTTTCTTGAGTTTTGAGCTTAGGTACCTCAACACACACTCACATACAATGAGTGGGCAATGGTTTTATGCATCTTAAGCAAGACTTAAAATTTGTATCTTGGTTGTATTCTGACAAGTATTTTCTTATTTGCAGTGTGCCCCAAGGGACTTTCTATCCTAAATTTGTCTAATTGACATTATATATATATATATATATATATATATACACACACACACATACACTTGTATATATGTCAGTATGTGTAGCGGAAATTTTCATTAGACCAAGTAGCTAACCCCAAATAGTTTTATTACCTCAATAAATCCTAGCCCACAAGCCAATCAAAGTTTTGCATGAGAAAAGAAAAAAAGTATATATTCTGACCAGTTTCTGCTGAACCTAACTTTCTCTGGATCCATTTTGCCTTTTTGGGTGACAAATGGATAGACAGAATTTAGTTCTGTAGAGAAAAACTTCCAAGCACACATTTCTGCTGGTCTATTTCTCATTAGACTCAACCATAGATGTCTTTACCCAACAAGCAAACCTGACCTCTGATGAAACATTGACCAACTCCTTGGCAATAACATAACTGACCTGTGCATCACGACTGCATGAATTATATCTTATGTGACCAAGTGTTAGAATGCCCATAGGAACAACTTTAAAAGGGTTGGTGATAACAAAAGTAACTATTTTAGATGTATGTCAATTCTATTTTGTAACCTATAATTTCTTTGCAGGTTGTGGTGCTGGGATTATGCCATAAGTCAACTACAAGGTTCTAGCTGATATGGTATTCACCGCCGAGTAGAAACTTAAAATAGTCGTCTATTGCAATCAATGTCTCCCATCCTACTTATTCACTTGCATTCGTTATAACATGTTCAGATCAATTAATTATTAATGGATTTTCAATCTCTGTTTTCCTTTAGGGAAATTGACCATCGGATTAATAAAGATCAATTTTTGCTTTTCATATAACATCGCAAAAACCACAAGCAGTGCAAGTATCTTGAGATATTCAAACATCTAGGTCTGATAATTTTAATGTTATTTTGGGTGGCTAATCAAGTTTACAGGAGTCCCTTTATTGAAACTATTTGTATCTATATGTTATGGAAGGTTTGACTATGACATTTCCCTTATGGTGATTAATAAAGATAACAAACAGCTTAAATTTTACCATGTAGAATTTTTGTGTCTCTAAGACATTAAGAAGATGATTTTACTATTTGTGGTATTTCAATCTGTGCCTCCAATAAGATATTTAAAAAGCTTGTAGAGAAGTTATTCATTTAATAAGCCTTGATGGTGGCAATTTTTTTTCCAATAAGCTAAGATTAGAATTGCATTATAAGCATTGTACATTTTACACCTGATAGCTAGCCCGTCTCCATCTGGGATACATTTCCAAAAACAGTAGACATGCGTCTCAAGAACTTTGATCCCTGAAATTCAATCACCAGGCAAATTGATCACAGCTGAAATTTTTTTTCTGAGGAACCATTGATTTTATAACAAATTAAACCTGCTGAATTGGCTCAGATATCAAGTCAAAGCTCAATTTGGGACCTCAAAATTAATTATAATAAAATGAATTAAAGTTCAACTCAGAGATGCATTTAATAGAATTCTCCTTTTCACGGAGAAAATTAAAATCATGAAAACTGCTCTGAAAAGTAAATATATATATATATATATATATATATATATATATATATGTCATGTTCATCTTTTATGAGTGAAGATGACCATGGTTTCAATACCGAATAGTATAGCAGCTGCATTGCAGGGTCTGAGGTCATGACTAGCTCAACTTTATAGTGAGGGAGAGTTGCACACATCACAACCCATGCCCCATTATCTCATCTCTGTCTACCTGAATCCAGCTGCTAGATGGTCAGGATGGCTGGAGATAGACTACAATGCATGGGATGACCATGGCTCACTGCATGTCGGACTGTGCTCTTTGAATTGATGGCCATAAAAGCGGCCCTGCTCCCTGGTTTGGAATCAAAGTTGTCCATTTTCAAGCCAGTTGCTATTGATAGCTAGAGATCCCAGTCTGCCCTGCTATTCATCCATATCCGCGGGAGGGGGGGGGGGGGTATTCAGGCATTTTTCAAGGGCATCAGTACAAGGTGAACACATAAACACAGTCTCATCCAGAGATTGAACTAAGCTTGCTGATTCTATTCTCTGTTCTGTACACATTAAGCTACCTGCACCTCCATATGAATGCACAAACCTTTCAACACATTAAGCTTTTTACAAGTTTTTATTTTTATCAATTTTTTCTTCTAATCGCTATGCTCTTGGTTGGTACAAGTTGAGTTAGTAGCATCAATCAAAAGTAAAAAAAGTAGCCTCTAATTAAAAGAAATATCAGTTACATAAAATATTTACATTATTTATTAATAAGAATTTGGAAAATGGTAGAAAAAAAATTCTATAGTGCAAACAACTCTTAAAATGACTAATCTTAAAATTGGCAAAGCTATTTTCACATGCATAGGAATCTAGTGACACTTTTCAATGGATGAGTGGGTGCGAAAGGATATACGGGGGGGGGTCCAAAATAAGTAACTGATTTCAGCGTGCATTTTACCTATATTCAAAATTTAAAGCAGTCATTCCAACATTTTTTTTGCTGAGACCAACCAACCTCTTTATAACAAGAACAGATAAATTGATATAATAATGAATGGTATATCTCGGAATTTTTGAGATGAGGTATTATTATTATTTCTATCAGATTACTTTACAGTAATTTGTCTGATGCTAGGGACACATAGCGCAGTGGTTACAGCATCAGACAAATTACTGTAAAGTAATCTGATGGTTCTAGGTTCGATCCTAGTGTGAGACAATATAACAATACTACTAATGCTAAGAGGGGAGTACGGTCAATATACCCCCGTCAGATAAATAAAGGGTTCGGTTCGTTACTTCCCTACATCTACCAGATGATACCTGACGAAGGCCGTAGAGTGCAACGGCCGAAACGTTGTATGAAAAACAACCAAGATGAGGATGGTCTGAATATCAATAGAAATAATTATGAATGAATTTTTGTCTGCAGCCCCCTTCAAATGTGTCTCCCTCTCCAAAGGAGCCATATGGCTCCAATTGAGAATGGCTGATCTTAAGAAGTTCCATGCCAAAACAAATATACTGTTAAAGTGTTTAGTTATAAACTTATATAATATAAATCACCAAAGTATCCTCCAGATGTTTAGGGAATCTGTTTTTTCCATAAATAAATGAGAATTTGTCAGCAATATTTTTTATCTATAATCTGCAGGCAAACACTTAATATCAATAAGAACCACTGGCTGTGGTAAGATATGAAAGTACTTTAAAACTTAGTAATCTCTCTTATCTGGAAATGACTAAGCTAAGTGAATAAACCTTCGATGACTTTAAGCCTGGCAACAAGTGTATTTTTTCTTCACTCTGTCAACTACTAATCCTTACTAAAGGGATTTGGTACATGCAATTCAAGTATCTCAGTGATTATTGTGCAGAAAAATATCTCATTGGAAGAAATACTTTTTTTTGATATTAGCAAATCATCCAGTTCTGTTTGTGGCTTCACAAAACTATTTTTACAAGATTTGTCTTGGAAGTATTCAGCCATTTTGAGTCTATCAAGGATAGATTATGCAACTTCAATGTGACTCAGTAGCCAATCAGTGGTGACCTTTCTGTGCATGTATGAATAGACTGACCTATGGAGTTACCAGTGAGATGCTATTGAAGGAGTTTGTATACAGTGTCACTTAATACTAAGCCTGCTTATTCTTCAGGTTTCATGAAAATTTCTTGGCAATACATAGCACCAACTAGGTCTATTACCCCCCCCCCTTCCGATAGTTTTTAATTCAATGCAAAAACCAGCTGACGACATATTGATAAAAAGCACAAATCTCAAACTATTGATGTGAAGTGAAAAAAAAAAAAAAAAAAAAAAAAAAAAAGGTAAGAGAGAAAAAATAACAGAGAAGAGAGATTGGAGAAAAATTTGAATATAAAACTTATTTTTGTGATCTATATAAACAATGATACATTTGGAAACTAAACCATCACACTACAGATTTAGGTGTAAATGCTCTTTGCAATGTAAACAAAATTTTCAAATTTATATCTCCGGTTCTATACAATTAAGTTTATCGTATATTTTTTGCCAATCCTTCATTCCAATGACACAAAAACATCCGGAATAGTTACAAAGAATAGCTTCTGATTACAAATGAATTGATTTCACTATCAAAGTAATGCCTACTCATTATTCTTTTGACATTCAATGAAGGAGTAATAAATGTTGCACACCAAATCATCCCTTACTCCACAGTCCAGACTTGGCTTTCTATAATTTCTGGCTTTTCTCACCGAGATTTTAGACTGGATGAGATTAAGGAGAATGCAACGCGGCAGCTGGTGGTAATACAAAAAGAAGACTTTGCAGACTACTTTCAAAAGAGGAAGAGATGTTAGGATAAGTAACCAAGATCCAAATGTGGGTACTCTGAAGGGAATTAAGGCTTTATTGCCCTTAGTAGGCTATTTCTTTTCTTGATATTGAATGGCTGGATTATTTCCGAACAGATCTCATTTTAGATTGAGAGCTGCAAAGTTTGATGAATAATTATGGATTTTTTTCCTGCTGCCAAAAATATTGTCAGTGCAGAAAATGACGAAAGCCAAGAAGGGGTGTGGTGATATAGCTATAAACACAGTCAAAGATAAGAAACGCCCAAATCTTGCCTAAGTATTCAGAGCTCAAATGCAAAAGGCACTGAAATACAACTATGATTATTTTTCCATCTTTACTACCACAAGAATGTGCTGTATCAGAATATATGTAATCATTAGATTTAATGAAAGTTTTGATGACTTTACTCTCTAGCCTCAGGAAGTAACCAGTCTACAAGAAGAACAACTCTGAATTCAAAATGAGGAACTGGAGTCCCTAAGGCAATCCAACATTTTGGGATTGTGTGAAGGGGAGGTATTAGGTGGCCTAACAGTTATCAGAGTGGAAAATGCAATGGGTCGACCAAATTCGAGTTTCAGTCATGACCGCTTGTATTCACATCCCATTAATGTCCCAAATTTTCATAATCAATTGATTTGCATAATCAATTGATACATTCACAAACTCAAATGATTTCAATTCACACAATCCCAAACCACACTTACGGACACTAGTGCATAATAAAACTATGGCACAAAAAATGAGTCCAATTCAGGATGGACAGACAAAGAAAATTGAACAACCCTCCACCGTCTCCAAAAAGCCCCAAAGCAAAACACATTGGGGGGGGGGGTTCAGATACTAATTTGCTAAAAATCCACTTCCCATGTCCCAGTAGTGCACAAAGAAAATTTCATAGTGTTATATGATTATTGCGGTAGGCCATTACAAATGGACAGACAGGCTTTTAGTGAATAATAATAAGATATACCCCAATGTGGAACCTGCTTTGCTTTGCACAAATTCTTCTTCATCTACCTTCTTTCAAGTCCACAAATAAACCTGTTCATCTTCAGTCGTCTTTGTCTACTTTCTAGCAGACTGCATCTAACACAAGCAACCAAGTGGTTCTTCAAATTACAACTTGAAATCAACAATGGAAAACTTCAGTTACAACTGAGTGGACAGTCAGTCTTATAGAACCAGGCTTCTTAGATGAGATTTCTTGTTTCTTCCACAGTCCACCTTTTGGAGATAAACACCTGTCTAGAGAATCATGACAGTGTCACATAGTGTTCCGTTTCATTTATCTTATTCCATTTTCCAATATTACTGCATCAAATGAAGATGCAAAATTTAATGTCAATTTTTCTTAGAAACTACTTGATCAAGAATGTTTTTATCTGTATTTGTCTTGGTCACTTTTCATGATCCAAAGCTCTGCCATAAAATATCAAATACTTGATCCATTATTTGCTTGTTCATTATTTTAGCCTTGAATGCCTAGAACACTTTAAGAATTTTATCTTCTGATCCTCATCAGAATACTTGTATTTCTTTTTCAGGAAAAAAAAGTCCACAATTATCCACATTAATTGAGAATAGCCATCCCTTCTATTGCAAAATTCCTCCAATCTTTTACCAATACTATATTTGCAATAAGAGGTGATTAATGAATAAGTTACTTTTCTTGCTTTTTGGGGGCTGTGATCACAAAAAGGCACAAGTTTTCAAAAAACAATCAAGAATGCTGATGGATACAAACTAAGCAACCTATTTGATATAAACTTTCATTGTAAATTGAACACCATGATAAGAACCTACTTAGGGGAGAATTATCAAAAACAAAGAATCATTTTCTCTACTCATTGAGGGGAACACGTGTGCAAAATTTCAAGTTTTTAATATAAATGATTAGGGAAGAGCAAAATCAGGAGACAGAGATATATAAATGTCAGAACACTTGAATAACCTAAATCTAAACGAATCTATTGATGGCAGTGGTGATAAAAAAAAAGCATAGTCAATAATCATAAAAAGAAATACTGATAAGTATTAAATGACAAAGGGAGAGGTCAATATGTTACAGAATCTTATATATATATATATATATATATATATATATATATATATATATATAACTAGCTTTTCTTGATTTGAACTAGAAATTGATTTAGACGTTCTAGTATCTTGCTCAAATATTCAACCACTAAATTTTTAGAAACACTAACGGATATTTTCTCACTGAGATGCAGAGTGGCATAACGGTTAGCAGCACAGAATGTGGAATCAGTGAACCAAGTTGAAATTTCAATGGATGCTGTTCATGTTCATTAGTACTTGTGGATTCATGCCTTTACAAAAGCATGAATCTACTTCCATCCCCAGCTATGGGTAAATAGCATGGCATTTGGGGCTTTATTTTTTGCCCTGTTTAGCAGTCACTTTAAAAGAATGTTACTCAGACAGAAAAAACCCAACAGCTTGGCAGTTGCTATAGCTCGTCCTAAGTTCAGATAAAGGAGAGGATTTGGACTTGGAGTAAGCAATAAATTCCTAAACTTACTAGCTACTAAAACCACAGCAGAGTATTTGTGGCCCTATGCTCCACAGGAAGTCTACAGGAATGAAAAGGACAACAAATATTATTTGTAGGCAAGCTTCTACGTTTTGGTGCAATCTGCAACAAGGTCGATCAGAAGTTTAAGTATGAGTCAGTACAAGGTCGCAAAGGGATGATATCACTTAAGTATGATTGAAATGACAGACTTGAAGAGCTTACGAAACTTGAGTAGATCAGGATCAATAGTGCTGACCTCTTTCCTGAGCCACAGCTCAGATGTGCAACAGTTGAGCTCAAAACACTTGAGCTCATTCCCCAAAAGCTACCCATAATCCTTTAAGTGGGGAGCTTCATGAGATTATTTGAGAATATATGGTAAAGAAGAGGATATTTCTATCTAATTATCATTAGTTGAACCTCTGAAGCTTTTCTGCTACTTTATAGAATACAATTAGCATATTAGGTTTCCAAATTTTTCTTTTTGTTTAGGACAGAATCTTTGATTCATAGAATCATTAAATTATTTTCCTTGGCTTTCTATGATTATACATTAGGATGGCCAAACATCCATATTCTCCAAGACATGTCTTCCATTTAGGGCTCAAAATCTGCATCAGGAAGGAATTTTAAAAATTCTTCAAAAGTCCAAAATTTCATCTTCCATAAAACTAATGACAAGAGAGAGGGGAGGGGGGGGGGTCAATGCACTAGAGTCAACCTAGCAGTTTTATGGTTAGCATATAGTGCCTCAAACTGCTTCTTCTTGCTTTTCAGCCATGCATGTTGTGTCAGTAATATGAAAGAAGATCAATCATTAAGTGTTAAAAGTATACCATTCTTTTTCTACATCATAGCCTTTCTTTTTCTTACCCTGCATTTGAAGCATTCAAGCAAATGTCTACCATAATGTACGCATTGTTTATTTATCATTTGCACATGTTAACAATCATAATGGTAACTGGGAACATCCTCTATCTTGGATAAGGATGACTAAGAATGTCTGGCTTTCTTAAATGTTTAGATGTGGCAACGCTACCTCTCATTACTTTACACCATGATTCCGGTTTTGATTTGATAATTTGATGAATTCTTTAAGGAATCTTTGAAAATCTTGAACCTGTTGGAGCACCCCCCCCCCATTCTTGTAGTTAGGAATTAAATACGAAACTCTTCTTTTAGCTGGATATCCAAAACATCACTTCCTCTGACAACCCCTATAAAACCCCAGGACACACATGGTCCAATGCACATTGGCACCATGAACCCTAGCTGGTCATGCCTCTGGCCCTCACAGCTGACTACCCTTCCTCTCTCTCCTTCTCCCTAAGATCGTTATCATTTCGCTGACTTACTGGCCGATCTGATCTTAACCATTCTTCCTCTGTGACCTATCTTTGTACTAACTTTGCCCATTTCACTTCACCGATATCGAGCCTCACACATATGCGTAACTATGCCACCGGGTCTTCACCACGTGCTACAAACTCTTGTGAATGAAATGGCAAGGTCTTTTTACTATCCGATAGTCATGATAATCTTTCCTGAACTTCTTTAGTTCGGGAAACACGCATGGATAAAACTCCATGTTCTGTCTTTCATAGTCTGTTCATCGAGAGTCTATCAGCGTCAGAGAACAGCCCCCAAGTTAATACAACTTACTTGGTAGTAAAGCTCCCAACTCTCACTATCTCTTCTTACGATCAATCATATTTGTTATTTTTACAAGTACTTTATCTTCATTCTTCAATTAAACGTACGTCTTTTCCCTGGCCAAAAATATTTGTATGTGTTCATTCCACTTTGTTTCATCAATGCGTGTCCAACTTCATACTTGGCGTGCATTTCATTCTCTTCGTAAAGCATCCTTCCTTCCACATCTACAGGGCTGCAAGTGCGCTACAGTCAAACCACGACAAGGACCAAATCTCCTCGTCTCTCAAACAATATCATCACACTATTCGTTCCTCAAGAAAGAAGTCATCTATGAAACTTAATACCAATGACCAGATAAAGAGTGTTACATAGAGTGAAACAAACAATAGTCTGAAGGTGACTGGTTTACAAGATCTTATTAACCACTCATGAGAGGTTGACAAGATAGGAATTAAAGAATAGACGTATTACAGTTTTAAATATTGGTTTATCCATTTATGAATTCAACTCTGCCAAGATGTTCCTTTTGGGTCATCTTGCCAGTTCCAAGCCTAGGTAAAGGAGGAGGGCAGGGTATTGGGCTGGTAACTCCACCCCATACTTGCTACTGAAACTGCTGAAGCATCACCTTGGCAATTGCCCCAGCAAGAGCCTGGTTGGGAAGATTCCTCTTCTAAATGGCTCAAGACTCAATTCAGGCTATTGAAAGAGTTTTTCATCGCGAAAGCAATCAAAGGCAAAAATCAGAATAGGGTCCTAGAACATTAGAACCCTGTTTGGGAGTGGGAATCAGCTCAAGTGGCAAACTGGAATCCCCAGGGGAATCAATGAGTTGAGAGGCCAAAACAAACCTGGAAATAATCAGTTGAGGATGAGGCAAAAGGACTAACGTGGGCTCAGCTGAAGGGAATTCCCCAGAACTGAGTCTACAGTCATTGTGTGATTGCAGCTCTAAGCTTTACAAGGAACTTACAGGAATGAATATATCAAGACAAAAATCTAGATTATAGCAAATTCTTCTGCCCCTGAATTGCTATAACTGGAGCGGGGTTAGTATAATTTTTTTAAGGTAGAGAATCTACTTGCTTAGTGCTTAGCAACCAACATGAAGGAATTAATTTGCCATAAAAACTATTTATTCATTCAGGACTTAGATAATATCCTGAATGAATGAATGAACGAATTTCGGGATATTCATACATTCTCTATTTATATAGTCATACATATACCAACACATTTTATACACAAGGGGAGAAAGAACAAGAGTAAATAAGATTTGTGCCTTGTGGGTATTATATACGAGCTTGAAATGTTTATTTTTACCTGCATCATTAACCTTTTTGTTCAATGAGTTAGACATATCATCTGTATATTGTCAGTAATAGAATACACTTCATTCATTCAGGATATACAGATATACGTTTATAAGTGCAGTCAATTCATTCCTAAATTTTCTTCACTTTTCAAAACCAAACTGTTTAAGGTGTTATAATTTGATGTTTTTTCCAGCTCATAATTAATCTAATTTGTACGGCAATACCTTAAGACATCAAAACCACACTCTTCAAGGTATTTCTGAGGTTAATTACAAGGAGGTGCAAGTAATTTTATGGTTAAGAGGATGAAAATTGGAATCAGCAAGCAGAGTTTTTGTTTCTTCATTTTTATTGTGGTAATAAATTCTGAAAGCTTTTTCAACTGACACTTGAAGGAAAATTCATCAAAAAAATGTTTTAATGTAGTACCACCACATTATCCTGACTATGGCATCCTACTGGATTCTCACACAGACAGGGGTGAGAGATTGAGCCTAAGGACATTTTATAACTCTCCCTCACTATAATCCAAGTCAATTACAAATAATGACTTCAGACCCTGATGCACCAATCAGAACTGAGGCTTGGGTCATCTTAGCCTATGAAGGATGAATACAAGTTAATTGTAAATCTGTTAATATTCATAATTCATACTTGAAGCTTTGGTAACAAAATTAAATAAAACAACCAGCAATAATGAAAAATGGAATAATGCAAAGGTTCAAGGATAAATCATGTTGCTTTGAAAATCCTTCTGATGTTAATTGTCAAATTGAGTTTGATTAGTTTTTGAGAAAACACTCATACAACACAAATAGACAGACATACCAACATAGCCAGTCAGACTAACCAAAATGTATCTATCATATTTCCTGGCTATACCAATGGAGATACAGGGATGAAAATTTGAACATTCAGTTCATATGTCCAAATAAAAAAACTAAATAGATTTTTAGTGGGATGTTCAATTTGCAATGTAAGTTTATGCTAAATTGATCCCTTAGTTTGTACCTAGCTGCATTCACATTTAATCATTACTGCCCCACAGAAAGCAAAAGGTGTAACTTATTCATTGATCCTCTTTTTCCCAATTTTTTATTGATCACCCCAGTATAGAATACTCTGTAAAGATGTTGTCACACGGCAGTTTCTATTGAGTGACTAACCTGACCTGTTTTATGAGTAAATCATTTCTTCATCATCATAACTCGTACATATTATGAATGTTTGTATGAGTATATTCAATATAAACAGGTTTATATGCATATGTTATTTAAAAATTAATTCATCTTAATTGCATCTTGAGAGAGAGAGAGAGAGGTGATATCGATATATATAAACATATAAGTAATATATTTTTTAGGGGTGTAACAATTTTTAAATGGATATACTGATGCTTCACAAAGCTTTAGTAAAAGTGCCAGGGAGTAGCACTTTTACAGTTCACAGATACTACACTCTGATTTGATATTTAACCGCCTCTCCATGAGGGTGGAATGTGACACAAGGTCAATTTAACACAAGGGCCCCCATGTGTGCAAGGACAAATATTGCCCAGACCCTGCAACTAGTGTAACAAAGGTATCAGAACACCTTCCGACTCTCCCCTCATAGTGCAATGAGGATGTGCTGTCCTGGTGTCAGAATCCCCAGGACAATGTTTGACTTGTTTATGCTGTGTCCTGCCGAAGACAAAAACAAGACAAAATAACTTATACTAAATGAACTCCTCCACTCAAAGGCAGGGTAGTTATGCTCTGATCCGAGGCAGAGGATCAAAGAGAGTGACACTTTGATCCTAGATCCGCACAATTTTAATTCCTCAATCATGTATATTAAATTATCATGGAAGATTTTTCACTTAGAACTCAACATTAAAAATAAATGTAAGACTGCATTGTTTCAAAGTTAACTTTACATTTAAATCATACACAAGTATTTTGTTTTTTTTTTACTTTAGCAACAATTTTACTCTTAAGACCACCCCTATTAGTTTTCATTTTTCCACTTTTTTTAAAGAAAACTCAAGCAATGGCTCCTAGTGAGGGCCAGCCATAAGGTCCCTAGTGCACCAGGCTAACTGAACTTAAGTATTTTTTAGATCAGATCAAGACGAGACCCAAGCCAACTTTTGGAAAATCAGCTTCCACATCATTCATACAAGAATACTCTGGATGTGTTCAAAGCGTGACACACAAAACACATGTGATATATATTACATAAATGTTTTTATATGAAAAAAGTAAATTATATATAACATGGAAAAAAAAGATTAGTGGGAAAAAATTCATCAGTTGAATACGATGGTAGAGAATCAACTAAGTTTTTCTGAGTAATTAGTATTCTTGAAGATGATATAAGTTGGTTTGCATGCGATCTGAGATTAAAACTGACAACACATTCAATATTCATATGGGTGAACACTCAATAGAAGTGACACAAACAGCGAGTCATGTCTTTTCTTATACCTACTGATCCCATATTGTTAAATACATTTTTGGGTAACCTACGTAAGTAAGCCCTGTTTCAAAAGATTTAAATGATGTGTAGTATAAAATAAATGCCATATACAATACGCTATGATAATATCCTATACAAAATAAACTACATGTATTACTGATTCAAGCTGATGATTAAAATCTTAGCTGAAGGGGAGGTGCTGTTTGATCAACACTGTTGAGCTGCCATGTTTACTTGGTTTTTAAAATCCCTGAAACAGTTTCAAGGTAAACAACAGATGATCCCAACAAGAGAAAATTTACACACAGTACCATGATGAAGTATGTGTATAATATATAAAACACAGAAGACAATTACATTAACAGATAAGAGACTGGAAGGACACAAAAACGTTTTTAATGTGTTTAGTGTTCAAAGTTTCTCGAGACACACTAACAAATATATACATACATATGTGAGTAAAGATGTTTATATGCACAAATATATACATACATGTGAGTAAATATGTTTATATGCACAAATATATACATACATGTGAGTAAATATGTTTATATGCACAAATATATACATACATGTGAGTAAATATGTTTATATGCACAAATATATACATACATGTGAGTAAATATGTTTATATGCACAAATATATACATATGTGGGTAAATATGTTTATATGCACAAATATATACATATGTGAGTAAATGTTTATATGCACAAATATATACATATGTGAGTAAATGTTTATATGCACAAATATATACATATGTGAGTAAATGTTTATATGCACAAATATATACATATGTGAGTAAATGTTTATATGCACAAATATATACATATGTGGGTGAATATGTTTATATGCACAAATATATACATATGTGAGTAAATATGTTTATATGCACAAATATATACATATATGTGAGTAAATATGTTTATATGCACAAATATATACATATATGTGAGTAAATATGTTTATATGCACAAATATATACATACATGTGAGTAAATATGTTTATATGCACAAATATATACATATATGTGAGTAAATCTGTTTATATGCACAAATATATACATATGTGAGTAAATCTGTTTATATGCACAAATATATACATATGTGAGTAAATCTGTTTATATGCACAAATATATACATATGTGAGTAAATCTGTTTATATGCACAAATATATACATATGTGAGTAAATCTGTTTATATGCACAAATATATACATATGTGAGTAAATCTGTTTATATGCACAAATATATACATATGTGAGTAAATCTGTTTATATGCACAAATATATACATATGTGAGTAAATCTGTTTATATGCACAAATATATACATATGTGAGTAAATCTGTTTATATGCACAAATATATACATATGTGAGTAAATCTGTTTATATGCACAAATATATACATATGTGAGTAAATCTGTTTATATGCACAAATATATACATATGTGAGTAAATCTGTTTATATGCACAAATATATACATATGTGAGTAAATCTGTTTATATGCACAAATATATACATATGTGAGTAAATCTGTTTATATGCACAAATATATACATATGTGAGTAAATATGTTTATATGCACAAATATATACATATGTGAGTAAATATGTTTATATGCACAAATATATACATACATGTGAGTAAATATGTTTATATGCACAAATATATACATACATGTGAGTAAATATGTTTATATGCACAAATATATACATACATGTGAGTAAATATGTTTATATGCACAAATATATACATATGTGAGTAAATATGTTTATATGCACAGATATATACATATATGTGAGTGTGAGAGGGGGTACTAAAAATCAATATTTTAAATTACAATGCATTAACTAAATGAGCAGTCATGAGAGAATTTCCTTTGCCAATCGTTTCTCTTAGTTTCACCATGATGGAGTACTTGATGATCAGATATTACTGAAAATAATGACATCACATTTGGTAATTTTTCTGTTAAATCTATTCATTTCCCCAATTTTGATTTAAAAAGTCCTGTCTCAGACACAGGATAGGTGTCCTGAGCAGTCAATATACAACAATATCTGAGTTCAAGGTATGATGAATTAAAATTATCATATAGTGTATTTATAGTGAGAGAGGCTGTTGTGAACCTGTATTGGAAGCTTGCCCTACTGTGATCAAAAAGGACATCACAAATTGTACAACAATCAATACGCTGATCCAAGCTGATAATTGTCTTTTATACAAGAATAGATCAATAAGTAGTGTAACACGTAGTTATTGGCTGGATTGTGATCTGAAATTTTCACTGTATAATGTTTGATTTATAATATTCGCAATTAAATTAAGTGTATTGACAAGTAGACTATGTGGAGAAAGAAAAAAAATTTATCATTCATGGTTTGATTATTCCCAGGTAAGTTGTCAGTTTGATTAAAGATTTCTTTTGATAAATAAAAATCGAAGTTCAATGATGCGCTCAGCATCTTTATGCCCATCAATGTCCGATTTCAAAGGGATTCCTAATGAAGAATAGAATTTTTTAAAGAAAGTGAGGATAGTTCACACGAAAATCTGGCTATAACAAAAAACAAACAAAAAAAATAGTAAGTTTAAATTAAAGTTATTGTATAATTTTTAATCAATAAATTTGTTATGTAATCTTAATGTGCGATTGTTTTATTTGATAAGTGGGCTTTAAATGTGTATGTACATCATTTTTAACGATAAAGTCAGCTGGAAATTAACTGACAGTTTTAACTATTAATAACAAATGATGCCTGGCAACACTGTAAAAAGAATTATGAAATCTATTTGATTAAAGCCAAAGGAAAAAATTAGAAACGGCATTTTCAGTGATTACAATTCATTCGTATTTTGGGCGCGCTTAAGTTTTCAATAAGGCTCAGAAATTCTGTAAACGTGATAAGAGATTTCTAAAATTACAGGAATACATCGATTAGTGCGGGTTTTGATGTAGTACGGTTATGGTTTGCTATACAAATTAATGTCAGTAAATAGGAGCTGGGGAAAAAATGCATTAAATTAAGATAAGACCTTGAACAGCACAGACGGAAATTTCAAAACAAATCAACCGCACTAATCAAAGCATGTCTGTATACACAAATAATTCTCTTCTGTAATAATGCCCCCCATCCCCAAGTTTCATTTTGGAAACAAGCGCCAAGCCGTTAAAAAGGTCAGATAAGAGGGAATAGGGTGACATTTTTCAATGCTTAAGCATGAAGAAATGTCACTGAACAGTTTATTTAGGCTCGCGACTGCTGAGGAGGTCAGACGGAGGGGTGGAGCAGTGCGTAGATGGGGGTAACCGATCCTAACTGTCAAGCCCACTCCCAGACGTGGGTGAAAGAGACGAGACCAATCGACAGAGAAATTTAAGCAAGAAGCGGGAAGAAAGAAATAGAAGTAGGAAAAAAGAAAAAGAAAAGGCGCGACTGCATCACGTAGCTATGAATGGAGAGAAATTGATATTGGTCTACAAGAAAAGAGGATTGTCAATGGTCAGAAATTGACGCAAGCGTTATCAATAGAAATGATCGATTATATTTATCAAGTTGCTATAGATGATAAATAAATTATACCAAATGATTTGAAATGACAGATCTTGATTGAAACAGTCACATGATCAATGTAGTTTGCCAAGCAGGTCGTGCTAGGGGTGATCAATTGAAAAAAGGGGTGATCAATGAATAAGTTACTTCTCTCCTTGGCGCTGACTTCTCCGTGCAAGGAGGACCAACAACAAACTATAGAATTAAAACAATTTATTGAGATACAAAAATTGAAACCATCTTAGTGCATTACGACTGGAATTGAATTTGATGATTTACAGTTCGCAGAAACAAACTATTTGGAGTTGAAACTATTACAAAAAAAATGAAATTATTTATAGGCTCTCATTCCAGCCGGATGAGATTGTAAACGTACTACAAAACAATTAAGATTGTCCAGATCATCTTTCACTTCGCAGTGTGTGTGCGCATAGGTTTGTAAAGAAACTAGAAAACCATTTAGAGAATTTAATTTTTTTTTCAACTTCGTAGCCCTAGAATTACATTTTATAGCAGGATGAGTTTTTAAACAAACTTTAGAGTTAAAAGAATTTATTACAAAAATTGAATCTTTTGTCTTCGAAGGTACTGACTGGCCAAATACCCCTACAACTAGACTTACGACCGGGTTCTTTTCCGATCGGCAGGTCGTATCTCGAAATGGTCGTAAGTCGGACAAATTTTTTTCTCAAATGTTTGTATGTTACGCTTTATCATGGAAAGAAAAAAAAAAATAAATAGCGAGTTGACACCTTTACTCTTTTACTCAGTGTTGCCAGTGTGATTTTTCTGTTTGTGGAGAAAACTCCAATTCGAAAATTCATAATAAAAACAAAAAAAATATCCAAATTTTCAACACAGGACTGTAAAATCATGGAGAAAATGGATAGAAAAAAAAAAAAAAATTTATATATTGGACTCACAAATTCGAAAAAGCAATAAAAATACATCTACGACACAATTTCTATGATCGTTAGGTCGGGGAAGTAGGCGTAGGCTGTACCTTCGAACACAAAAAAGATGATTTGTGTAATAAATTGTTTCAAATCTAAAGTTAGTTTAATAAATCATTCTGCTTGGTAAGGCAAAAATTTAGATTTTGAAATAAATTGCTTTAAACTCATTCAGCTATAAAAATGTCAAAATTCTTCATAAAAGCAATCATTTGATTGATCATTAAATATTGATTGTAAATTATTGCAATATAATGCATACAAAAATAAGAATTTATCAAAAATGCAACAAAGTCAAAAATGGCAAAAATTTGAGTATGGCCAAACCAAGAAGTATGTAACTGAATGCTCTTCAAAGAGGCCAGATGTGTCAGATTTGACCATATTAGCAAATGATAGTCAATTTGCAAAGTCATTACGTCATAAAATATAGTACATACTATGAAGTATAAGATTTAAACAATAGTTTGAAACCTTGGTTACAAACTCATTCAGCAATAAAATTTACTACTGCAAAATCAAAAATGACTTTAATAGCTTTTTTTTTTTTTTTTTTTTTTATACATTCCCATAATTTCTGTGATAAATAAAACAGAAATTAACTCCATAATCTATACTTCATTGGGTACAAAATATCAGATTGAACTACAGAAGTAAATTAACTCACTAAAATAATTTAAACTCAAAAAAACTGATTTTAATGTCAATAAATTGTTCCATTCCCAGTTTTTTTTTTTGTTTTTTTTTATGGGTCCTCCTAGTTCCAAGATGTGCTCAGTTATTCTTGTGCTTAGCAGATGTTCAAATGTCAGTGTAGCAATCGGTGAACCAAAACACACAGCCAGCTAGACCAACTTGAGAACTGGGGAAATTTATGTTGACAGTTTTGGTTGGCGGTCTCTAACACGAAATTAACTACCCCCCCCCCATACACCTTGGTATATCAGAAATTGATGTTGAGTAAATTGGATTACAGATTAAAGCATTTTAAGCTTTGAGATTTACATAAAAAATAATAATTAAGTTTCAAGGTTAAGAGCATCAAAAATGAAAACATTAAGAAAAATTGCAATGGTGATTCATAAATTGATGAGTCATATTTTTATAAATCATGTCATCAGGGAACAATTCAAAATAAAGCACACAAAAATTATGATTTAATTATTTTACTGTTGGATTCATTCGTTTGAGGAATATATATATATATATATATATATATATATATATATATATATATATATATATATATATATATATATTTATATATGACTCATTTTATTACATGATATTTTAAAATTTTCATGGTACATGCATAAATTTGTGTGTATATTGTCAAACTCTAGTCCAACTAGGAAGCAGATTTTGCCCCCACCCCAGAACAATCCTCACCAAATTTTTAATTTTTCTGTGACAACGAATTGATTGCTAGATGGCTCTCATGTACCAACTGAGCAAAATCAACAATTTTATATGTTTAAGAAAACATTTATTACATATGCGATATAAGAGTTGTAATAAAAGTAGTTTGACCCCGCAGCAGCAGCCACGCTTGGGTCTTTTTTTTCCTTCCTTTTTTTTTTTTTTTTTAAATCAAAATAGGATACACACTATATATATATATATATATATATATCTATCTCACACCCCCATACGCCTGAAAAGCCCAAAAAGGCAGAAACAAACGTGTGTAGCAAACTCATCATTTCACCATATACTCCAATGCCATTCAAAGTTTAAGCAATTTGCAGTTCAGTCTTGAATAATATAATGGGAATAATTTGGGGGGTTCTGCAGTGTACCACTAGAAACTCCATCATAGAAAATGATTACAAACCAGAAAATCAAATACATTGTAATAATCTTTGTGTCAGTAAAAAGAGGAAAGATTATAGAAAATTATCAGCTAAAAATTATTTTTGTACACAATATAAACTTGGTTGAAAACTAAAAAATTGTTTACACAAACGAACTAGTTAGTTGAACTCTGACAACATTTTAAACATTAAATTTTTTTTTCAAATTCACTAGACTGTAAACAAATTTGCTCATTTTTCAGTAGTTAAAGAATTGAAAAGTAAATAGCAACATTAAAAATTTTTTTTTTTTTTTTTTGAATCACTGAAGTGTGGTTTAAATTTATGGTTAATACTCGTTAATTAACTGAATTTTTTTTTTTTGTCACTGGCGTCTGCAGCTCTTTTAAAATGTGTTGTGATATGCTTCTTTGAAAGTTTAATCTTGGTTATAACTGCAAGAAAAAAAAAAATACTTCTGCCACTCATAGGATTTCTGAGCAGATTAAGTCAGTGTTTACGTTTTAGAGTATACTTTACTGAAATCATTTATGTATTTGTATATTTACAATTTAGGAATGGAAAAGTGTTTGTTTATCAAAAAGTTCATAGTACAAGATTTGAAGAGTGAAAGGGTTGGGAGAGGTGGGCATTCAACAAAAATTGTGTATTTAGCACATTTGTGACCCCCTAGTGTCTCTACTTTCGCTAATGGCAAGGGATAATTGTATGTACATATTGCTATAACTCATTGAAGACGAAGACAAAAAAAATAAATAAATAAATAAAATAGAATAGTATCATCATTTAGAATGAAAGGAGAGCTAAAAACAATCCCACAACTCCCTGCATTAATTTCATTACTCTGGATTTTCTTGTTCGCAGGTAATGTTGTAGGATCATATTAAACTCTTATTAAGTACAAAATTCATGAAGGAAATACTGATATATCTAAGGCATGTATAGAGTGGACATTTCCTCTAAGGAGAATACAAGTGGTTACCAACCTAGGGTACATCACAGTATTTCTGGGGGTCAGTGAACTTGTAGAGTGACCTTTCAAGATAATTTATATAAGTTTTCCAGTCAGATTTCAATAAGGACAAATTAACATCTTTCTCAAGGTGGCACTGGATGGAGATAAAAGTACTGTAAAGCCAGGCATCTTGCCACCCTCGGTATGTATACAACTGATTGAACAAAACTCGTCTAAAACTAAACGGTGTCTTATAATAAACAGAGTCTTATTATAAACCTCGTCAAAAGCAAAACTTTAGGGAACAAAGGCATAGTTAGAGACTTTGGGGGCCTTGACTCCTTAAGGGGCCTATAACATTCAGTGAGATTTGTGGTAGATGAACTATTTACAAAGCTTTTGGGGGCCCCCTCTAATTGGAGAAGGGGACATTTTCAAACGCGCACAATGCAGTAACATGCAATAGCATATATCCTGTTTGCTCCAGTTAGAACTAGTAAAGAAAACATCTTCCATCACTTTTTTTATCTCAAGTTGTGACTTGCAGTCTAATCCATCTTTTGCCTCAATCTCTCACTGAAAATATATTGTTTTCAGCCGTGCAGTTAAAAGCAGTTTATTCTTGATGCTCTTGTCTACATCTGTGAATAAACTAAAGAACCCAATCCATTAAACGATTTTAACACAGTAATATGGGAGCTAAACAAAAACAAGAAAACATGCTTATAATGTAGGTAATTAATCAATATTTGAATAACAGAGCTTGTGGATGATTACATGCTATCTTGTAACTACAGGTTAAACAAATGCATTAAAACATTCACTCACTTTAATCATTATAATTCTGGTAACAGGAGAAGAAAATAAAACAATCATTGTATTTCAACAACTACATGCACCTCAGTATATACGGACTAGGTTTGAACTTTTCTTATTGCCACCTACTGATTTAGCAAGTCTGCTTCACAAGTAGAAGGTCCCAAGTTCAATTCCTGGGATGAGCAAAGTGTGGAAATCAATAATTTGAACTAATTTCCTTGTGCATTCAGCAGGTAATTGATTACACTAAGCAGTGTAATTGGGGTAGAGATATCCCTTGAGTGGACCTACCAAAGGGTTGGTTATAAGAACTCTTCAGAATAAAGACCTGGTCTTGACCAGAATTGAGACTAGCAAAAATCAGAAAGCTGATGTCACCAGCCTCCATTGGGAGTTGTTTATTAAGAGACAGGACACTTTACCTATTCTACATTACACCTCAGCATATATAGACCATGTTCTATTTCCACTTATCAACTTCATCACTACTTCATCTCAGCTGTAGTCATTTTCCTGCTCTTATAAACCAAATATTTTTGGTGGTCAAGTGAGAAAATTAATATTTAAGCACAGATTCTGGCTTTTTTTTTTTAAGCTAAAATTTATTTTAGCAAGTTTTTATACTCAACTTTTCATTTCCAATGACTGTCTAAAAACAATTTTCAGTGTTTAGTAAGAAGAGAAAGAAAAGTGTTTTAACACTGACCAGTGTTCCTTTATATAAGTTCATTTAGAACCCATTTTCTCAGTTTCCAAATTTTTATCGAGACCTCAAAAAATGTATTTAGTTGGCTGATTGCACGAGCATTGTAAAGTTGAGTATACTAAGATGTTCCTCATGGGTCATCTTGCTGGTCCAAAACCAGGGTAAATGAAGAGGGACGGGCATGGGACTAACCTATCCACCCACCAAAACTTATTTGCTATTGAGCACACTGCAGCATTACCCCAGAAATTGCCAAAGCAATCACTCTACTAAGAGCCTGGCTTTGAAGATTCCCCTTCAGAAGGGCTCAAGTTGAACGGGGGTGAAAGCCTACAGAGAGCCTATTCATAGAACTTTCTAATAAAGACAAGAAATGGGATAAAGACTTGGGACTTAGATCACAAAAACTATTTGAGAGAGGGAAATCAGCTCAAGTGACAGACTAACTTGCAATAGGAAAGAAGAGTTGTAAGATCAAAGTGAATCTGGTGAAGAACAGTCTAGAACAAGACAAAAAAAAGACTAAAAAGCATTAATCCAAAAATCTAAACTATACACTGCATTGCCTTCTGTGTTTCTTTCAATATCTTTTCCAGTAATAGAAATGGGTTTTGGGAACTAGGTATACAGTAAGGTTAAGTACTGGAAACTAGGTATACGCGAATGTCTCCATTAGTAGACATTGAACATACAAAGATAGCTGGAAACTGAGCTGTGGTTAGCCCCCACACTAATTACAGAAACTGATAGCTTCAAGCTTCATTAAAACCTGAAATGCTAGTTACTGTTCTTTTTTGTTTTTACTAAAAGTGGTTAAAAAGATAAAAAGTAATCAATACAATAGACGGGGGAAATACATAAATAGCTGGAGAGGAAAGTCACTAATGGAAATTGGTAATGATTGATTTTTTTTCGGAAACTTTTTTCTACGCCACATCAAATTGTGAGTCTTATTTAAAGCTTGTGTTATGATAGTCTAGTAAAAATTGCAGCAAAGCAACTAAAATACAATAATAAGTCAAATCACGTATATAATAATAACTATACGTATCAGACTTATAGTGTTTGCAGCAGCCATCACCCCATTGCTCTTCATTGTTCATCTTGGGGGAGAAAAAGAAAAACGCCAAATGCTCAAAACACGTGCGCTCTGAGACATGCACCATGAACAAAACATTTTTGCACAGGTAAAACATACATATATATATATGCATATATATATATGTACTATGACGGATTCTTGATGTCCAGGGGGAAAATATCAGAACATCTGTCAATACAGGAATAAAACATGCTCGTTAATAAATGCCTTCTTTCACAACATGACCAAGTGAGTGGGGATGGTGTGAGCCGAGAAAAAAATGTCCAAGTGTATTGAGCATACTAACTGACAGATTGTGCAATCGATTCTTGGCATAGGTGTCACACACCCGTTGGCAAGTTCACAATCCCACACAGAGGAAATTATGTTTCTTAATACATTTCTCATGCAACGCAACAAATAGATATTTTGAAAAAATTTACACCAAGAGATTATTCTTTACTTTCGATTGGCACCGTTTCCTGAATGTCATAGTTGTATTTTAAAATGTTTTACATTCATTTAACCACTAAAAGCAGAAAACTGTAAAAGATTCTTTTTTTTTCTCTCCAGAGGAAACTTCCAGTGTTTACATTAAAACCTCCACTACATTTTAGAAATAGACAAATTTATTACAAACAAAAAAAGAAAGAAAAAGAGAAATCAATGAAAAAAATTAGTACGAAGGTAAATAGTTTTTGAGGCCCCTCACTCAGTGCCTATTGGATTTATAATATTAATAAAATTAGTCTTCCATTGTAATCTTATTGTAACAGAATATAGTAACAAATTAATACCTTCACTAGAAGAATGGAAAAATATTATTCACTG
>OY735223.1:52147749-52175249 GCA_963457665.1 Thysanoteuthis rhombus
ATATACAATAGCCAGACTTACTTAAAAACTGAAGAAACCTATGGTGACCGTTTCTAATGAAATAATAAAGCTAGAAATATTAGCTGACATTAATAGCTAGTATCAGCATCAACGCAATCACATTTCAGAAATTGAATTCTTAAAATAAAAAAGCATAGACGGTGAATGTATGTAATTATATATAATTATATGAAAATACACGAGTGTATTTGTTTTTTTGTTTACTTTTAGTCACCCCAAGCAATGCCTTTCGGACACTTTTCACATCAAAGCATTAGTAAGAAAGGAGTTATTTAGGCCACAGAATTAAGACCTGGAGCGGGGGGGGGGGGGGGGGGGTTAAAATAGTAATGTTGGAATTTCTAGAACATGACATGTTTAAAAATGATGACTAAAAAAGCGATGAGAGAATTAAAATGGCTTGAAATAAGTTTGAAACACTAAGAAAAAAATATGGAGAGCAATAGGAGAATTTTGAAAAAAAAGAGACCAACATTGAATGCATATATTACAGTAAGATTGTGAAACTAGTGGTTTCATGTAATCCCTAGGGATTTTGTGAAACTAGTGATTTCATGTAATCCCTAGGGATTTTGTGAAATTTCTGAACATTTCACGAAATCCTTAGTTTCATAATCAGTATAGTAATGGTTAACAAGCTTTTGATGCTGACTAACTACTACAATGAGTGATCTTCACTGCGTGCCCTATTAATGTGGCCTTGTGACAAACTAAGTTGAACGTTGTCAATATTAAATATATTCCGTTTCAGCATTTACTAACTGTAGCCGAGTTTGATATAAGGTCACAGTAGAGAGGCATCCAGCAGGATCTTACTTATTACAATAGTAATTGTCTACATTAACAGCTTGGTTTCTTGTTTAAGTTTGAGGAGTGTAAATATTGTTAAAAACACTTTTGACCATACTTCTTGCCATTACCGAGATCAGACAAAAATAAGTAAAAGAAAAAAAAAAAAAAAAAAAAAAAGAAATAAAGAAAAAAAAAAGAAAAGAAAATAAAGAAAAAAAAAAAGAAAAGAAAATAAAGAAAAAAAAAAAAGAAAATAAAGAAAAAAAAAAGAAAAGAAAATAAAGAAAAAAAAAAGAAAAGAAAATAAAGAAAAAAAAAAGAAAAGAAAATAAAGAAAAAAAAAAGAAAAGAAAATAAAGAAAAAAAAAAGAAAAGAAAATAAAGAAAAAAAAAAGAAAAGAAAATAAAGAAAAAAAAAAAGAAAAAATAAAGAAAAAAAAAAAGAAAAGAAAATAAAGAAAAAAAAAAGAAAAGAAAATAAAGAAAAAAAAAAGAAAAGAAAATAAAGAAAAAAAAAGAAAAGAAAAAAGAAAAAGAAAATAAAGAAAAAAAAAGAAAAAAGAAAAAAAAAGAAAAAATAAAGAAAAAAAAAGAAAAAATAAAGAAAAAAAAAAGAAATAAAGAAAAAAAAAAGAAAAAATAAAGAAAAAAAAAAGAAAAAAAAAAAGAAAATAAAGAAAAAAAAAAGAAAAGAAAATAAAGAAAAAAAAAAGAAAAGAAAATAAAGAAAAAAAAAGAAAAGAAAATAAAGAAAAAAAAAAGAAAAGAAAAGAAAGAAAAAAAAAAGAAAAGAAAAGAAAGAAAAAAAAAAGAAAAGAAAAGAAAGAAAAAAAAAAGAAAAGAAAATAAAGAAAAAAAAAAGAAAAGAAAATAAAGAAAAAAAAAAGAAAAGAAAATAAAGAAAAAAAAAGAAAAGAAAATAAAGAAAAAAAAAAGAAAATAAAGAAAAAAAAAAAGAAAAGAAAATAAAGAAAAAAAAAGAAAAGAAAAGAAAGAAAAAAAAAGAAAAGAAAAGAAAGGAAAAAAAAAGAAAAGAAAATAAAGAAAAAAAAAGAAAAAGAAAAAAAAGGAAGAAGGGATCCTAGTCATTCTTTAGATTTTTGATTTTTTAAAAATTGGTTCAATAACATTCATGTGTTATAATGATACAAATCATGATATATTGTGGGTGGATAGATAAATGTGAGATTTTTCCAGAAAGTATTCACCCATTTAATATTAATGAAAAAAATAACCTCAAGTCCATGGCAGCTTAGTCAAGTACAAAGTATTCGCCTTAGGATCTCACACTTATCGTAGCATCTTTCCCACTTTTCAAAACAGACTCATAAGTCCTCTTTTGGGACTGCTATCAGATGCCTCATTGCATTGTCCATAATCTTGTTCAAGGGTCTGAAATCTATTTCAGAACAGCCAGAAGTCACAGGGAGCCAAATCTAAACTGTAGGGGATGTGTGGCTGCCTGACAAACCAACGTTTTATGGAAAGAAAAGAAAAGAAAAAAAAAAACAAAAAGACTCACAAACAAGAAAATAAACAAACCTACATCAGCTGTGAAAAATGACTCGTCTGTTTAGCCACGTGGATTGAAGTCCATTCTAGTAGGTTACCAAGTTACATCAAAGCCAGTCAACTAGGTCCTCAAGATATTAAAAACGAGTGGACACTTTCAGGACAAATCTCGTAAAACCAAGGATAATTTAGCCAATATTCAGTTGTCTATCTTGACAAACCAATTCACTGCCATAAGATCTTGTATAAAAGCCATTGTCATCTATTTTGTTGTTTTGTCTATCGCATATCTTAAATAAAAACCAAAACCAATTTTATGGAATTGCTACAACTCAAATGCCTGACAAAATTCTTTACAACCTAATATTTTACCAAAGGATCAACAATACAGAGTTGGGACAGGGAAAATTCAATCATGAAATATTCCAGTCAGATTGTATACGCAAGATAGAGGTAAAGATGATATCTACATTGAAGCAGTTTACTTGCTAGGGACAAATGGGCTAAACAGAAAACTTGGGGGTGGGGGACAAACAAAAAAACAAAAAACAACCAAAACCAAAAACATTAGGAGACTTCTTAAAAGAGGATTTTGAAAAGTAAAAACTATTACCCCAGCATCTTCCCCAGTTTTTAGAACAGACTCTTAATGGCCAAGATTATGGAGATTATCACTCAATTCAGTTAAAATCTAAACAGACAGACAATCTTTTATTCTATGGCATCGAAAATTATAGATCACTTTGACTTGGTAAAATTACAGAGAGATTGAAAAAGCATACAAAATATTTATCAAAAGTATTTAATTTCATCAGTTCAATTTATATTTATCGATTTGATATTTTGTTTCATTAATTCAATATTTATTACTCATTCATCTTACTATTTTTATTCATTAAATAAGCATAGCCACCAAGGATGGTAAGGGTTCTATCCTTTTTTATATGTGCATGTGTGTTTCTGTGTATAGACCATTTCGATAACCGATTTGAAAATTGGCATCAGTACTCTACTAGACACTCAAAATTTAGGGGGGGAAAAAAAAAAAAAGAGAGACACATTTTACCTTTTTTTGAGGGATTTATAATTGACATCCAAATATTTGGATACTATATATCTAAAGGTTTTATTTTTCTTTTTTTTAAAAAACTATTTTAGACTGTGATGACAAGTTTACATTATTATTTATATTAGCACAGTAGCATCTAGCTTAAATGACAGCGTCCATTCTGGTACGGTTATAAAGTATGAAATCATTTAGGTTGTACAAAACTGATCCTAATTGATGAGTTTACTCAATACAATCTGTTGCAATAGTATAATTCTTGACAGCTCCACATATGCACACAATTTCTCATGCATTGGAAAGCCAGCAATATTTTATCAGCTGCTTACATTTCAGACCTTCTTTACACAGAATGAAATTAAGAAAACTTTCTAGACCAAATTCGAAAAAAAAGATCAATGAAATGATATTACTGACTGCTGCTGGGATGTGACTTGCATTTGGATGATTGAGCTTTTATTGTGAGTCATGTTTTTTTCCTCTTTTCCCATAAGAATTGTCTAGAGAATACTGATTCTGTGCAGCTAGTTGCACTTTGTGTGATTGTTGTTGAGAGCTATCGATATTGCAGCTACTGGCCAACAATAAAGGATTTTGCTTCAATAACCCAAGTTGAATGGATGCAATCTAATTCAGGAGGAAGCAAGCCTGCAGACAGCTGTTCAAATCATCTCAAGTAGCAGCAGATGAATCCTGTATCTGATACAATTGTATGAGCTTGCATGTGGCAGCCATCTTTAAGATGGCTGACATATGCATATCCAGAATCCTGAAGATGACGAACAGGTATCAGCTATAAATATTTCACATTAAAAAAATTGCTACTGAAATGTAATGAATATTATACAACCTGATTTCCAAGTCTTTATTAATAAGATATTTGGGGTCAATTATTAAGTAAATAAATCTCAACATGGTTATTGATTTGAATAAGTCTAACAAACATGTATATTTCAATGATTGGAAGCATCCCAACATTTTTCATACTGAATATCAATATTTAGTTCTCAGTCAGTTCAATAAATCCAAAAAAGAAAAGAACATTTTTAGTATTATTCCTACCTGCATTCAAATGTTATACTTTCAGTAATAAAAAGAAAGGTTAAGTAGTTTAATGTAAGGATAGAAAGAGAGAATGTAGAATAAGTTGATAGTATGGCCAATTTTTGCACATAAAAGTAATCCATGTGTACATACAGGCAAAGAATATTAGAACGGATAAGGGAGAGAATGGGAAGATACAGGGTGAAAGGCATGAAATGTATCATCTTAGTTGTCAACATCCAAGAATATTCCACTGATTAAGCTAGTCACTCATTTTCTCGCAAGTGCTTTGAAATGAATAATGATTGAAATCTTGTGCAGTCATAAATGAATCATATCATAAAGAAAGGCTGGTTTATGTTATGTGATACTGAAATCAACACTTTCATTTTCTGCTTGCAAGGTTCCCTGAAGGGGATTTTTGCGAGAATAATATTGACAGTCTACATTCAGGATAAAGCCGTTGCTTTAGTTAAAAAGCCGATATATCCTTCTAAACCCAGGACTAATTTGTAATGTGGGTCTGTTGTGGTGACTTAGTTGCATATCTCTCACTATCTTAAGTGATCTTCAAGACATGAAAAATTGGCACAGCACCATCTTATCTACATTTCTCGCCCATTTTGGTCTTCTGCTTGGATAAATCAAACATCTAGCTTTTGAGCACTGTACTTTGCTCAGCACCACCTCAAGCTAGACCTTAATTTGTCTTTTTTTGGATCTAACCTCAGATATAATTGTAACAGTAAGAACTGAAAGCTTTAACATTTTTTTTTTTTTTAATTTTTTTTTACTTCTGCCAACAAAGTTGGGAAAGGTATATGTATTCGCTTGTGTCCATCCATCAGTCTGTCCACACAATATCTCCCCAAGTTCTCAAAGAATTTCAGTTTAATTCAGTCAGAAGCTGGGCAATGCACTATGGAAGAAGTGATTAAATTTAGGGGCAGATCCATGCACAGTTACCTTCCCTGCATCGTACCTGTAAGTAATCATCACACAATATCTTGAAAAAATTCTCATGGCCGGGGGAAAAATTGATTAAATTTCTGGGTGGAACCAGGATTTTTTTTATACTTACCTCTCCAGCATCGTAACTATGTATGAACCGATTTTCATTCAGCTTTTAATGACAATTGAGTTGGCAAACAAAGGTTTGATAAAAAGGTATCAGCTATAAATACTTCACATTGGAAAAAAAAAAAAAAAAGACTAATATATAACCAATTTCAAGGTTTTTATTAATAGAATATTTGATATCAATCATCAAGTAGACAAAGAAATCTTATCATGGTTATTGACTGAATGCTTTGTAGTAAATTCTTTTAGTTGCATTTATCAACACAGCTGATGATAAGCTGCAATGTATGTGTCAGTCTGCCCCAGTTCACTTTTCCAGTCTGGAATGTCCCACGTTGTTGAAATTTGGGAACTTGTGCTTCAATAAGCTTAAATAAAAATCATCATCAATATCTTTCTACTCACTGTAGTTTGTTTGGGCTCAGCGTTGAGTCACACGAATACTTTTTTTAACATCAGATTTTTCTGCAGTCTTTCTCCTTACTAATAATGGCATAAAGATTACGACAATAAAGTTAACTTTCAAACAGGCTTGATTTATTTTCCTTTTATTTTGCCAACATCGCATTGCGTGTTGCTGTTTATGTTCAATTGCAATTTGTAATAAGATTTGTAGTGGAGCAGATTACAGAAAAATTGTACAAATTATGATACAAGCATAGAGTTAAGGGTGTTAGTTCTTCAGACAGTTTTGATCAAATCTGCCTGATTGGCCACTTGAAAAGAGAATTTTGTCAGCTTTCCAATGGAGTGTCTTCTCAATTTGTACCAGTTGTGCCAAAGAAACTACCAATAAAAATGTGAAGATAGTTATTTAAGTACATGCCCATGGAATTCTCTTCCCAATAATAGAAATATATTGGAAAGAGAATTTCCTCGGCATGTGCTAGCATGATTATCTTTACATTTTTGGCACAGCATTTATAAAAAAAGCGTTGGAAAGCCCAAATAATTCTCTTTCCAACAATATATTAAGTCATCCGTACATAGATTAGGGTTTTCTCGCCCCAAACAACTTAAGGGGGTAAAATTGATGGCCACCATCTTGGATTTTCAAGTGGCCAATTAAGTAGATTGGATCAGAACTACCTGAAAAACGAACAAAATTTCATGCTTGTTTCATGAAAGCACAATTCCCAGAAAATATTGATTTTATCTGCTCCACTATTGTGGGTGCCATAGTCCTACATTTACCAACTGAACTATGTCCGCAACTAAAGTGAGGTGAATTTATTTCATGTCGCTTCTTAAGACTGGCGATGGCACCCAAAACCATAACAATCACCCATCAAGCAGGTACTTCATATCTGTCTTACTGGCACGAGTCTCATTTTTTTTTTTTCAGGTCATCATTAAATTTGAAATTTTATTCCAAGTACAGTGTATACATAACTCAATCATGAAAAGTAAATTCATTTGAGAGGCCAGAAGAAAAACTAAATTATTAGAAACTGAAATTTAGTTCTTTTCAAGTTCACATGACTTTTTTCTATGATTCTTATTTTAGACATTTGCCCATAAAAATGACATTGGGAAAAAAAAAAAGAAATGGAATTTTAAAATTCATATTGTTTCTATGCAACAGTTTCCTCATTTTAAAAATTCAATATTTTCTTTTTGAAGGATTTTAATATATTTATAAGTTTTCGTAATCAGTCAGAGAAAAATTATTATTTATTCTATTTTTACATGAAATTTGAAAATCCCTCTGAGTTGTTAAAGTGATCAAAACAAATTCTGCTTGTTATTTGGGAGGACAGAATGTGACGCTAGATAGAGTTAAAATTGGGGACCGGGTAACCAAACACATACATGTGGGTGGAGACAATGACATCTCCAGTTCCTTGGCACTTCCACTACGTACGCCTCCATGCATCAAGGAATGACCATGACCCTAACCCTCTTTGCACGATGGGAAAGTGCAGCCTAGAGGGACACTCCTACTTTTAGCAGCGATAAGAAAATTGGATCATGTGCAGTTTTTTAACATCCAGATTGTCTAAATTATTTCAAGAACTAAATCTGATTTTGTCAACGTTGGAAATTGCAGAATTAATGGAATATTTTCTAAATACCAAGGATATTTTCATTTTTTTTTTTATATATATCTTATATTGTTAAGACACTGGAAGACACAAAATCAATAAACACACAATATATATATATATATATATATATATATATATATATATATATATATAGCACTGTTCTTTTAATAGCGATATTTTTCATAGCCAAAATTCAAAAAGATCTTTGAATGCCGAATTTACATCATTTTAATGTTTACAAACTGACAACTTTTCATGCCGTTTATTGTCTCTGATTCTATAATTTTTTCTCAGAGAAAGATTACATCAGTTTCCCCCCAAAAAATCTTCCATAACAAATATTTTGATGATAAAATCATTTTTCATACATACTTAAGGCATATTTTTCTTGGGCTGTCGATTTCTTATCGGTAAAATTTTTGGCCAAACTTATAAAGAAATCGGCAGTTTAGTAAACAAACATTAAACGAATCCCACCATTATGTACTTCAAAGCTAAGATTACTTACTATCTTAATTTTCACTAATAAATGAGCAATATTTTTAAACAGAAGTAACAATTAAATAATTTATTTTGTTCATACAAATGAAATATTCTAAATGGAATAAGTAATATTTTGAAATATACGAGCTGAGTAGTTAAAAATTTTTTTTTTTTTTAAATTAACATTAACCTCTTTCCTTCAAAATCCGACCCGCCATTTTAAAACCTTATCTACTCGCCCTTCGTTCATTTCTAATGCCAGATGGGTAGCTATGATTGGGGGGGGGGAGAAGGGGCGCAGATGAGAAGGGGTGCTAAGTTAAAAATTGCGCCCTTCCCTCAAGATACAGCGCAACAGCCCTTGGGTGCTAGGTCTGTCCTCGGACACTGAGAACCCTCGCTACGCCATTAAACAGTGTAAAGAAAGAGTGGTAATATAATACTTGGGGGAAAAGAAATTAAACACTATCTGATTTCTGTCCATTTTAACCCCCCCCCAATGCAGTTAATCTAGTTTGATTCGTTTTATGAATAATAATCGTTACGTTGTATTTTTTATACCCTCAACCATTCATGATGTTCAGGGAATAAATTTTCAAAATTTCATAAAAACTAATTGTGTCATTTGGTAATTTTTTTCCACTTCAGTTTCTTATACAAAATTACCAGTCTAAAGTGAAGAAAATTTCCTTACAGATACAGAAAACATTTTTAATGACTATTCGCCTATGTTGGTTTTCTACTCTTGAATATTCATTAGGAGACAGAATTTGTTTTATCTCGCGACAACTTTTAGCACTGTCATAAGCTTCATGTAATAAATTGGCAATGCGAAACATACGATTTAAAGACCAGAGAAGACAACCCTAGGTTTTGTTATTTTCATTCCTTTTAAGGGTTAAAACAGAATGAGCCAATTTGGCGCTTCTTTGAGGCGCCCCAACCTCTCTATAAGCTCTATTGTTCGTCCGTTGTCTGCTGTACCCGTAGTTTCTTAGCCGTTTACAGTCAGATTTACCAGAAATCTGACAGAAAGGTGCACCTTGAAAAGATGCTTCTTGACTAAAATTATCTTCTACTCAGGATTACGTGATCTGGCAATAAATGGCGTTTAAAACTATAGTGGATGCCACATTGAACTTTCGGTTCTTGTTTCCCTGTGGCAAGAAGCAGTGTTGTGTTACCAACTTTGCTCTTTTTCATCTCAATTCAGATTTTAGTTGCGATTAGATGTAAGAAATTGTTTTTAGATGAACGTAAACTAAGATTTTTTTCAGTAAAAAAATTGAATACAAGATTTTTAAAAAATGGACGGTTAGATATTTTAAGAGTATTTTGGCAAAATCTTGATATTGTGGATGAATGGCAACAATTTTGCAAATAGAAATTTTCCTTATGACCATTGGAAACAATGGATTCTTTAAATGACACTATTTCAGTGTGTTTTTTTTTTTTTTCAAGAAAGAAATAATCGCATAAAAATTCAGATATACCCGTGAATTATTTCAAGGTGATTAAATAGTTAGAAGGAATAGATTATATCGCATTTCGGACGTTATTTTTTGTTGATGTAAGACTAGAATTACAAAGACGTCCATCATTATTTTCAATTTATTTTGTTTTACAAATGAAATTATCGAATCATAATTAATCATTTGCGAAATTCGTTTCGGACGTTAACAGGGATCAAATAGTTATCAAATTAGATTATTATATCGCAAAATTGGACGGTATTAGTTATATTTCTGGTGCAAACAAGTCTTGCTTGTTAAGTCACTCAAATCCAAAGGAAGTTAAAATATAGGTGAAGTAATTTGAGTAAGTAACTTGAAAAAGACACTAACCTACATTCCAGTCAACTAATTAGCTTGTTAGCCGTAACAAAAGTAGCATCATTAATTCAATGTAATTATCATTTGATTATATTTTTAGTGTTATTAATGTTTTGATATAGCATGAAATAAAGGAAGACTAACTGTTTATTGTATATATTTTGGATTATTTTCTGGAAAATTCAGATGTTTTTAGATTATTTTTGTTTCAATTTCGATGTATGAATCAACACTGGCAAAATTAGACCAAGTTCAAACAAAAATAAAGCAAGATCTAAAATTATTTCTCATTACAGACATGCTTCGTTAAGAAAAAAAAAAAAAGAAATATTTCATTTGATAAGCCCTTTCAGAACATGGGGGCCCGATCGGAATGCGCCTTTTGCGGCCCAAAGTTGACGATCTAAGCTTTCTTCTCACGCCAACGAAACATCAACTCCATTTTCAATTTTAAACTTTATTATGATTGTATTTTAATTGTTTTCTGCGCAATTTTCAATTCAGGTTGATATCTTTTTCAATTGACAGAAAAAGTCATGAATTTTATTTAATCGGTCAGGATTGAGACAGGGTTTCCGGGTTTATTTTGATTTTACATCTAAGATAAATTCGGAACTAATTCTCCAGATGTGAAATTAGGAAATAAATCACATAGTATTAGTAAATTGAACAGAATTTTAATCTTCAACATTTACCTTATTCTTATCACCATAAATTGGATTTTTTTTTTTTCAGAAAAAGCTTATTCAATTAGAAATCATCTCGAAACCAATTTCTGACATCTAGTTCTTGATAGAAAACGTCTAAATTGGCTGTTGATACAGAAAGCAAACAAATTAAAATGTAGGAAGAAAAAATGTTAAAATGAAGATTGTAAGTAATGAATGTTCTTGCTCTGTTACAAAATGTGAAATATATTTCTACATGTGAAAGTCGTAAATCGTTTACGGCCATAGATTTCAGTAATGGAAGTGTGTGACAAGTGAGGAAGAGAAAGCAAGACAGATATGATAAAAAAATTAAAAATGATTCTTATTTAATAAATGTAATCTCAAGATGGAGAATGAAGAGAAAAAAAAAAGAAGATTAATCATAATTTAGAAAATGAATACCTAATAATGAGGTAGGGATATCTTATTTGAAACTAAAACATAACCTATTGCCGTTTACGGCCGTATAACGCTGAATACATTGGTTCTCGTCGAACATCCGGAATTTAGCAACGTCGAGCCTGGTCATTATTTAGATGGGTGACTGCTTAAGATTATCAGGTGCTGAAAGCAATTTCTATATTTCCTTACATACAAAGGTTTGTTGCTATCATGCAACTTTTGAAGTTTACAGAAAACAATTACTAAATGGTTTTTGATTAAAGCTAGAAAATTTTAATCCAAGCAAACTCCTTACTCAACTTACTGTACACTACTAGATGCTGTAAACATAGTTCTTTTCCCCCCCCTTTCATTTTAGTCATTGTTGTCGTTATCACTGCTACAACTATAAAACCCGTTGTTTTGCTAACAGTGTGTGTGGAAATGGGAATTTAAAGCACTAATATCTGAAAAATACAACAAAAAGATGAATAAAATACCCCAAAAGGCTAGTGATAATACCCTGAACACAACCAAATATTCCGCTCACAGATACGCGAAAGAGAATACAATTCCATCTCATTTTAATTCCTCGCTTTTCTTGGCGACCAATTATTCTATACCGAATATCTTTGTTTCATCTCTACCATTTCGAATAACTCCATTCTGTTTTGTTTTTTTTATCTCACTCTCTTTAGTATTTGTCTTGTGATTCCATCCTCAGAATCCCCACCCACTTTCAGCATGCATTTTCAAGGTGTGACAGATGGAAGAGTGAGTTCACGTTGCTTCTTATAATACAAATACGGGCACTCCTCAATTAAAATTCGTTTCCTAAGTCCCTCATATTTTCACCAGAGTTACTTCCCTTGTTTTTAGGGAGAATCCTCAATTTAAGATTAAATAAATTTGAGTCACGCGTGTAAATTAGATTTTTAAAACACAGAAAATTTGAAAAAAAAAATTTTTTTTTTTCAAAATCAAACCAAGTGTCACTGTATGGTGGTGTTTATAAAATATTTATGCCACTATCTTGCTAGAGTGGAATACTTTTCAATATTAAAAAAAAACAACAAAAAACAAACAAATTGGTGACATTAATAGTCAGTTTGCTCATTTATTGTAATCGCATCTTTCTAACGTTTGTTTGTTATTCAGGTAGTATTAAACAAAATGTAGAGCAGCATAATGTTTGATATTGAATATTTTACAATGCAATTGCAAAATTACTCGAATATTGTCCGATGCCGTCCACAATTTTTTTTACGGCAATAATGAAAAACTAGAACTAAATTTTAAAAAATGATGGTGGAATTACGAATTGCCTACAGTCGCATATGTAAGAAAAAAAGAATGGTCCCGCTGGATTAGGAAGTTCAAAGCGAAATATTTAAAGGAAGTAATGACAAAATATTTACACTGCGTAATTGAATTTCATAACTTATTGCCATAGAAACATCAATAATTTGTCAGCTGAGGAAGAAGTGAGGGTGAATTATTGCAGTGTGTAAGAAAATGAAGACATTAAGTTTTAAAATTTACATTTTTTATGACTGAACATGTCGAGATTACCTTCTATTTTGGTTGGTTGATTTTCTTCAAACATTCATTTCGAAATCTATTCAATTTTTATTTTTACTCAAGAACAAGGGGTGCTAAACTTGTAGACCTCACCACTACTGCTGTCAGTGTTCATAAAAAGTCAAGGGAAAGGGTAACTCTTGAACAAGGGTTCTCAACCTTTTTGTTGTCACCACTCACTTTTGCACGGAATATTTTTCCACCACCAGGATACAAAGCTTTTAACTAATTAATTTTGATTAATAAAATATGAACAGCTTTCGCCGTTCCTTTAATCAGAAAATTATGTTAATTAGTAACAAATGTTTGGCACACAAACAATTTTTAAATACCAATGCTATTCATGGAGTTTACATAATGTCCGATATCAGTGCTTAATGGTAAATTAATAACAGAAAATATTGCTCTTGAATCATTTTTTATTGTCAATTACAGATTCTTACACTCAAAATCCTGTACTCCCCACCCAAACTTCAAAACACTCAGTTTTTCACACAGTTGAGGAACCCTGCACAAGAAGTCAAGATGGGTGTATAGGAGATTTACTAAACTCTGGACATAGCAAGAGCTCTCAGCTTGCAGCCTAGAATTACGAATAATCCAGGGAAATACAGAAATGATCAAATCATGAACTCAAAGTAACTCCATTAGCAGCTGCGAAGTTGACTCGTAATAGATGGCAAAATAGAAAATATGAAGCTATATTCGTTACTGTTCATACAGGCAAAAACTCCAAAATTATTTGAGCATTTAAAACAAGAGGGTGACATAGCTGAAATTGTACATTCATTGGAAGTTTTTGGTGGTTTGAACGTTTTAAGAAACACAATTTTGCATAGTATATATGAATTTGCAAGTGTGGTGCTTACCCAGCCAGTAATGAAAAAAACAATTGGAAATGGAGGATACACACCAAAGCAGGTTTTTAATGTAGACGAGACGGACTTGTTTTGGAAACGAATAAAGTTTTTCCCTGATTTCAAGAACATATTACACTTAATCTACACCAAGTACAAACATATGGTTTACTACAAATCATACCTTAACATAAATTTATCCTGTTATTCGTGAACTTCAACATGCGCTTCTTTTGTTACCCAGAGAACGTCTTAACTAGGGTTTCGCAACCTTTCCCTATAAAAACCTTTTGATTTTAAAATCTATCCCCACCTGCCCAGCTAAACTTTTGCACCCCCATTGAGAATTACATTATCTAATGCCTTTAACCAAATGACAGGTAAATAAATACTCACATGAAGAAGTTTGACTGTACATCTTCCAAAAGGAACTTTCCATTAAGGCTTTATCTTGGCTAAGCCAAGCAAAATTTCGTAATATTTTTTTTTACAGCAGCTATTTGGAGCTTCAGGATGACTTACTTGTACTTGCATATTGATTAAAGAAATAACAAGATAACGAAAATTATTAATTAAAACAATTTTCTTGAAATTCAGATTTTGTAATTTACCGATTGAGGGTCGCTTCCTCAACCTTGTTGACTGTTTAAAAAAAAGAAAATTTCATTCGTATGTATGGTCGACCACTGCCACTTTTCCAGAGGGGGATAAAATATATCTTATAAGCAAATCCTATTACCAGCGAATTAATACAATTTTTTTCCATACGGGTACATCAAGTTGGGGTTACATAAAACAATTGTACCGCACAATTATCCTTTATTGAATACAAAGTTCCAACTCTAAAACCCCATCATCTTAGGTGAAAAGGTCTTGATACAGCGGAGGGCAAATACACCGTTTATCTCCCCCCCCCCGCACAATGTGATAATCTATCGCCCCCCCCCTAATCTTTTGCCTCTAGGTGATATTCCCCCTGTCTAGACTGACCGGTTTTAACAATACTCGGCATGTACATGCAGGTGTTCGTGCAAAAATTCAACCATTGTGCTCTGTAGTATGCAAAGTCAAGTTGAATCACGACTGCAATGAAAGACATTACGCATAGCCTCAACTGTCTCTCCACACACACAGGGCCTGACAATTCTTTTGAGGTCAGTCTCTTTGAACTTTGCATACCAACCCTTGATATCCTCAACAACAGGTGAATCTCAGCCATATCAGTATCTGGCAATATTGCTTCGTGAGACGGTAAACCTACCAAGCTTTCTCCTCAGGCGCCATTGGTGAATGCAGCAATGAGTGTTCGAAACCAGAAATAAAACAGACCCTGTTCAAAACCTGCATCGTTGTACATACAATTTTTTTACAGCATTTGTCAACACTTGTTTCTGTAATGAAACTATTTGTTTCCAATCGATTTTTCAAGATAATCCCCGTTAAAACGTCTGAAACAAAAATAAATAATCATTGTATCAAAAAATAAAACGAAAAATATCGTCTAAAATGCAATATAATTTATTGGGAAATAAAAAAGTGATAAATATGAAGTGTATACATTAGTTATAAAACCACGCATAGTCGTCTGCTTTCTTTCATTCTCGTACTTTCTAAGAAATTTTCATCTCAAGAATAGAAAAAAAAACCCGAATGTGACGTTAAAAGAAAACCCCCGGGCCCAGTCTCTCTCATAAATGCAAAGAACCAATTAAAATTTGGACTGAACAGAACAATTTAGCATTCAGAGAAATGATGATTTGGGTGCAAGTTAAGCCACAGTTTTGGATTGTAAAACACTTTTTTTTATAGTAAAGAAATAAGTATTATATTTAATGAAGTAAATATTGACTGCAAACGTCATATTCAATTTAAAGTAATAAAATAAATTATATTTCAAGACATGAATAATATACAAGTGCCTGTCTATTTTTGTCTGAGGGGTTAGGGTTAAAAGTCAGACGGAGGATTGAAAGTTGTTGACTTTTCAAGTGGTAATTTCTCTCTAAAAAAGCCAGTGTCCGTTGGCTTTGTAATGAACAAAAGATGACCTGCAACGTTTTTGTTCATATCTTTTGAGTATAAACCAGAGGCAATTTTCATATTTTGCATGGATAACACCTAAATATGTCCACATAGAACGGTATAATATATATTGCTCTAGATAGAGACCTAGATCATTACGAATTGCAATAGTAATAATCAGACTATATTAAAATAAAAATTTTGAAACATATTGCAATAATTTAAATATCTTCTTTCAAGTTTCAATTTTGGCTTAATTAATAGAAATAGGAATAGTATTAAGTTAATTTTTAGATTTTTTTATTGTGAATTTTTGTCATCCAAAAAAGACTGATTATTCTGTTATTGAAACCTGATTTCATCTGTAATTAAAACATCTTCCAAAATGAAGTGGTTTTCACACTAGGATTGTGCAAAAATCAGTAAAATTGAATTAATGATTACTTCACTTGATTTAGAAAAAATATTCATTACTTTTTACCTAAAATATAGGGAAAATACATTTGAAAACAACATGTTTTATCATTTTGAGTGATTTGATTTTCATAATTCATAACAAAACATTTCACCGATTTTTTTTAGCATTTTTAATCTTCACTTTATTATTGTTTAGAAGACCTATTTCTTTAATGATGACAGTTTTACAGCTAAAAATGATTGGCTATGTATCTTAATTTATTATGGAACAATTATGCTTGTCTTGAATTTGATCCTTTTCCTATTTTATTCATATTTCATGAATAAATTGTAGCAGTATGTTCTTGAAATGTGACACATCATTTTGAACGAAATCATTTATACCTCTATCAGTAAAAAAAAAATCACTTGAAAAAAACAATTTGGAGGCACAAAATAGTTTGTGAAAGAACCATGTGCTATCATCATCAATCAACCTTCACACATTGTTACAAAACGACAACATATTGGCCCAGTTTTTTTTTAGCAAAACAGCAGGTGTTTTTCGGACCAATGATGATGATTATGGTGAAAATGAGAATGATGATGATTCAGTCTATTCCAAGTTGCTTTTGTCTTCAAAGATTGTCTGTAGTGGGAAGATAATCAAAGAATGCATGACTTGCTGAATGATAGAATCACTTGAGGACCTGAAGATTTCTACTTTTCTCTGCTGATCTCAAAGTCAGTAGAATAAAGCTGGGTAAATTTTGGATGAGTAATTGAGGCTGTTCCATGTTTTGATTTGTGTTTTTCTTATTACGGTTGTTTCCATTAGGTCATTCTAGTCATTCCTAGATGATACCAACCGGGGATACTTGACTTCAAATAGGATTTTCCTTCTTAGCCTAGTTTGGAAAGGACATGCTGTTTTGTAATCTGGCTCTATGGTGTCAGTGTAGCCTAAAAACTGGTCACAAAAAGCGGATGACATTTTAGAGCATTGGTTCAACTCTAGCTTCTTTTAGCACTCAGCAACGATCTTCTGGCAGCTCCTTCTGGTACATCAGGCTCGTGTCTCTGTCACACTCCATGAAAGAGTGGCCCCTGATGGGGAAATGAAATTTTCATTCTCTCTAGCACACCTATTGTAGAAAGCCTTGGAACAATGTCATCTGCTCATTTCTTCCCTATCATCTCAGGGTAAATATAGAGGTATACTTCATCCATGGACAAGACATGAATACTGAATGGTATAAAAGTTAGTTGGCAGTGGTAGTATGCATCATTTCAAATCTTGTTTGGTATGGGTAGATTTTTTTTTTGATGATCAAAAACTATCACCTCAACTGTTTCAGTTGCTTGGGCACTCCTTCAAGTAAAAGATGTCAGCATTGTGCTGGTGAACATCATCCGCTGTGGTCAGTTTTTCTTTTCTTCCTTGATTATTTAAAATGTCCTTATCTAAGTGTTCTACTTTTGTCACTAACTCATCACAAATTGCACAAGTGTATCTCCTTGGATATCAAAATCCAATATTAAAGTTCTCAACAAAGACACTATGTTATGCCTCATAGGTCATTTCAATGCCAGAATGTGCTTCTCTGAAGAGGGCATCCGTTCAACTGACATTGAACTTTGCTGAAAGATGCAGCCTTCTCATCTTGTCAAGTATATAGTGCAGTTTCCTTCCTGAAAAGGAGGATATGTGAGCTTGAATAATGTCATCTGATGGTTTGAAAGTTTGTGCAGCCAGTTGTTGTGCTGTCCTCTTTCGTCCTTAAGAGAATGCCCGGATGAGGTTAGAGCTTTCTTGATGGTTTGTATGCTTCTGTTTGTAATATGGAAAAAGGCAAGAAAGGCTTTGAAGCAGACATTCCGTACTACACAGCTTCTACCATGAAGGACTTGCACATGATAAGAATAGCTGAACTCATTGGTCAGGGCTTCCTCTTCAGGATGTATGAGCCTTCTCCATTGCCATATTCTTTGTACTGACAAAGGAACAAAGGAAGGAGTCCTGTTCATCTTTCAACTGGTAAGCAGTGAATGCTTCCATAAGATCAGCTTTGTCTTGATTCACTTTGTCAAAGCACTGAAACAAAGTGCACTGGTAGTTTTTTCCTATCATGCGGTTAGAAATTCTTGCTTTCTTCACTAGTGCTTTGTTGGAGTCCAATGATTTCCTCCCCTTTGGTTTATTAGTAAGTGGTGGGAAGTCCATTGTGTCCGCCATTTTGATTAGATATGTTTATTCTTTTCTCACTTTTGATTGGCTATATGTTCTTCTAGAACAAAAGTCTGATTACTGTTTCATTTTACAACCAGTGATCTGATCATTTTCTCAGTGAATGGGTAAACTTGAAAGCAAAATAACCTTTGATTCTGACCTTTTTTAGAGTCGTGAATAACTATAGTCCACTGTAGTAGGGGCAGTAACTGGAAAAATTTAGTTAGATCGTTTTTTCAGGGTGGTCTTCATTTGTTTACAGGTGTTTGTTACCTGCCAACTCAGTTCAAAGATCAAGTGGGTATTGAGTCAGCTCTCTTTACCAACATGTGATGAAAGCCCAATTGAATTCAGGACTATCTCATACTGGACAGCTGAAGTATGGATAATAAAAAAAAAGCCAAAACCTGATATTACCCGCAATGGCAAAAGTATATTCCCAACATCAAAATACTGTTTTAAATCAGACAATACTCAAGGCAACGTGTCCATATACTCTTATCAGTCACACTTTGGAAATAAAAATTAGTTGAGGAAAAGTTCTGAGAATGGAATCGCAACATAAATTGCTGAGCTGGGAAATTGAGAGAGAAGCAGGGTATGGGTGAAATATAAAGATATTCCTTAAAGGTGAATGGCTTAACTAGGCTGTCTGGAAAAGAAGAAATTTGAGAAAGTAAAACGGTTATTTACTCAAATTTCGTTTTTTGATTGAAAGTTTTCTTACTTGATTTAAAGAGCGAATTCAATGAATTTCAAGAATTTTCAATTCATGCTTTACATGTTAGAAAATGCAAATGAATTGATAAATTCTCGCGTGAGTGAGAGAGAAAAAAAATGAAAATGCTTACAGCATCTGGTATTAATTCCCAAGTGGTCACCAATCAAAATACTGACTGGGTGCGACATAGCTCAAATTAGTTGATCGGAAGAGAAGAGGTGGATTTATTGTGATATGGCCATAAGTGACATTAGATATTCAATAGTTCATATGGTTTGAAACTAGAGATGTTTGTACCTAAGTATTTATTTTTTAAAGATTGATTTCTATTTTCTTCATTTTCCATCTTACAATTTTATTAAATAAGAATCATTATATCATCACAACTTTCTCGCTTCTTCCTCTTCTTCACTCACTCAATATTTCATTTACATAATTCCTAAAACCATGGCCATAATTTATACTTTCACATTTATTTAGAAATGTAAATGAAGTATATTCCAGATCTTTGTCTTGAAACGAAAAAAGAAATAAATTGTTTGATATTTATATTTTACTAGTCTTAATTCATTTTACTTTTTTTCCATTTCATTCATTCAATTTTTTTTTTTTGCTCTATCTGTTAGCAACCTTCTTTTTATTTATTTGCTTCCTACCCGTCCAACAATTGCAGGGTCACTTTTCTTATTCCCTTCTGTCCATCGAGTGTTCCCTTCCGCTGGTACAAGGGAGATAACTTGGTTGGTTAAATGAACATATTTTTCATTTATTTTTAATGATGAATTTTTGACTACTTTTTACCTACAGCTCAATTTTTTAGTTGCTTTTTTCTTTTTTAATTTTTCCGACCGACCTGAATAAAAGTTACGATAAAACAATTTCCTTTCCACTTTTGCAAAAAAAATTCCCTTCTATCCATTGAAGTGAAGTTTTATCGTCACTTGTTCAGATTAAATCCATATAAGGAAAGTTTCCAAAATGAAACCAAATCATTTACTTCCTTTTTGAAAATTTCTGTTCACGTCTTCCGTCCATAAAAATATCAGACAAAGTAGAATTTGAAAGAAGGGGAGAAAAGATATGTTGGGTTTTTTTCACCGGCCTGAAAAGGGCAGTTGGAATGGAAGTTGTTTTATCGTAAATTTTATTTAGGGTAGGTTAAAAGATTTTTTTATTCCCTTCACCCATTTAAAGCTTTCAAAATCTATATTGGGTAATGTTCGTATGCAAAGAAGACGTAAATAGAAATTTGAAAAAAAGAATAAATGATTCATTTACTTTTTGAAAACTTCCCTTTTTCAAAATTTCTCTTCCGCAGATGAAAAGGGAAGTGGTTTTATCGTAATTTTCATTCTAACCGGTTAAAAATAGAATAAAAAAGCAACAAAAAACAGGGCTGAAGGTAAAAAGTACTTATAAAAATTAATAATGATTTCGGATACAGTGGGAAAAATTAAATGAAAAATATCATTTGACCAACCAAGTTATCTCCCTTGGATAAACAGACGAGAATACCAATGGCAGAAGGGAATAAAAAGTATAACCCGTCATTACCATCAGATTGATAACACTCGAATAAAAAAAGCAGTAATAATTTACGGATCAAATTTTCAATATTTAAAAAGATCTATTCTTGCATTTCAATAACTCATCTTTTATTTTTAGAAATTTGAAAGATGGTTTGTTTTTCTTTTTTTTTTTGGATTAAAGAAAAATTCCAATATAACACTCATTATAACTGAGTTGAAAAAAATGGTTAAAAAAAAAACAAGACATTCGCGAAGGAACAAATATACTTACTTCCTGACAATCGTTCATAATTTCCTCTTGTGACCAAATCTAAAGAGGGGCAATTTTTTCCACCTCTTCTTCGAAATTGCAAAAGCATTTTGTAATTTTCTCATCGAATGTATTGACGAGGTCTTCGAGCGAGCCTGACACTATTTCGCCGAAATAATTTTCAACCACTAAATTGCTGTCGTTTTTCTCATTTGGTCCTTTCAGGTTCTTGCCGGAACTGTCAACATCTCTGACTGTCTGGAAGTCATGAAAATCTTTCCATTCGTCGCTTTCAAATGTGGCTAGGGGAGCCTCGAATTGTACTTCCGCCATATTAGGGCCCCTTCGTAGGGTCGTATCAACAATAGATAGAAAGAAGAGAAAAGCTGCTCACAAGCGATAATTTTCCTCTGGACTTCAGGAAAAATTTTTTCCCTCTTTTTTACTCTCCTGTATACCTCTGCTTACTTTTTGATTCAAGAACTGTTGTTTTCCATTAAAGCTAACCTGTTGCAAATAGTACCGAACTGATTTTCTATGATAGCTCTGACCGAAAAATGTCGCGTCGTCTGCTTGCTTTTCATTGAAGTACGAAAGCCCCGCCTTGTCTAAACAAAATGAGCTCCGCCCTCACCTGTGTTATTATTATTATAATTACTATCCGTTATCCTTCACTGCACCATGCTGGGTACTATTATTGCTGTCGTTGTTTGTAGTAGTAGTAACTGGTTTTATGCCTTAAAAGCAAATAAGTACACTTGTTAAGATGAGTTAGTAAGCAGTAAGTAGTAATTTAAACTAATGGTTATAATATGATTATAATATAATCATTATATAAAATCAATTATAATGATAGCATTTGGTTGCCAAAAAATCTAGCTGCAGTGGCTAATTTTAAATTCAAAAATAGTAGCTGTAATATCAATATTTCTGCAATACAGCTATCTCAATTTGATGCAGATAGTTGCTTTTATAAAAGGGTTCTGTTAGTATCAACTTGCCAAGGTAGAATTAGTACCTCATCAGGATTTTAATTATCAATTAGTTGAACGACCAAAGCCACCAAATGTGTTCCTTTTTTTTTTATCTATGCATGTATTAGTGTGTTCTAGCACTCCTTTGGCCATTCCCTTTGGCCTCCAGAGTTTGGATGTTTCTAGATGTTTTTTAAAAAACTCAATTCAAGATATTTTCCAGCAGAAAACACCAGTGATGTCATAAATGAATTAATTCAAATTAAATTAATTAAATCTCGGCATATTTTTTCTCAATGGAATCTTCGTACATGACTTCAAATTTCAACGCAATGATTGTTTAATTATTAATCGTTGAGGCTAGTTATTTTCATCAAAAAAAAATTTTTTTAATTATGTATTGCATACAATTGGGACTTAGTATTCATAATTCATTCATTCTGTGTTGGTAGTGGATATTGATAAGACTATATCTTGGCAGGGCTTTTTCATTATTATAATTAACACATCTTCCTCTTTCAGTCGAGCGTGTGTGCTACTGCACCAGGTCGATAAGTCATCTGTCTGTTCCTACTATCTCAAAGCTACAAAGGGGTGGAGCATTGAATTCTAATCAGTCTAGTACAGTCAGGAAGAACAAATGTTTGAATGCATGGGTGATGTAATTTGATACAAAACAATCAACAATTACAAAGAAAAAAAATACATATTTCCAAGTATACAATGTAGAATAGAATATAAACAAAAGTACCGACGGAAAAAGAATTTGGACACATTGACTTCATATTTAGATTCTTAGTTTCATAGCCCTGGTTTGCAATTACTCCTAAGAGACATTTTCCGTGAGTCTTCATATGCCCCATGCAAATATTTCTAAAATCTTGGCACACTCTTCCTTGCAAAAGACCTTCAAATCATTATTGCTTTTGGGGGCCCTCTGATGAATTCTATCTTTCAAGCATCCCTATATATTTTCAATTGGATTCAAGTCAGGAGATTAACTAGATCACTGGAGAATCTCTACATTATTCTGAACAAATCATATGCAAGTTATTTTAGCTGTCTGCTTTGGGTCATTATCTTGTTGAAAGATCCAATCTTCTTCAAGCTCCAGCTATTGCACTAAAGAGAACATAAGTTTCCCAAATATTCTAATGCATCACTCTGGTTCTTTCAGTCACATGAAGTGTACCCCGTACCATTGGAAGAGGAACAACCCAAGCCATGATACTCTCATTCCCGTGTTTAACTGTGGGGGGACAATTTTTTTTTTTATCCTAGGCGCATCCATCTTTTCTCTATGCATGAAAAGCTGGGGTTTTGTCACAAAGTTCACTTTTTGATTTATCTGATCAGAGAAATTCTTCCAAAAATTATTAGGATTATCTAAATGGTCACAAGTGAACTTCATCTGAGAAACTTGGTGCTTTTTTTTCAACAAAGGTGTCTTCCATGGCAAACGGTATTTTAAGCCATTCCTATGTAGTTCATTACATTAGTCACTGACAAACCAGCTGCTTTCAAATCATCTTGGAGCTCCTTTCAAGTTACCATTAGATTCACTTTGACTGCTCTTGGTATTTTTTTCGAGCTTCTCACAGAGAAATCTTCCATGGCACACCAGTTCAAGGGTTGTTTATGGTTGTGCCAAATTTCTACCACTTCAAAATCTAATGGTATTGACAGGGATATTTAAAATCTTGGTCATGGCCCGGTTGCTCAAACTTTCATTATTTGGCTTAATAAGACATTTTCTTTGGTGGGGAGTGCTCCTTTATTTTAACCACGGCTGAAGCTAAAAGTAGTGAATGATGATGGTGATGAAATCATACCTTAGTTTAGTATTCCATAAGTCTTGGAAGGTCTTGAGCTACATTCCTTCTTGAATAACATTTTTATGATGAATTTTTAATGGTGTTCAAATGCTTTTTTCCCACCACTACTTTTCTTAGTATTTTATTCTGCATTGTATGTTTAGAAATGTGTATTTTTTCTTAGTTGATTGTTGATTTTATATCAAAATACATCACCTGTATAAAGTTGAAGTAAATGTGATCATTGGAGGTATATTAAATGAATATTTTATGAGAGTCCAAATACTTATTTACTGTTTATTGAAATGGGCACCTGAGCCTGATGCCAACCTTAGAAGGCTGATTATAAATCCAAATGATAACAATTAGCACAGACAAAAAAAATCAACAATTTGTGTAAAATTCAGAGCAAATACAAGCATAACTTTATCATTGTAAGGTAGACAGAGAAGTGAGAAATTAACAAACGTGTAAACATGGACAAACTAAGCACTGGTTGTTAAATAATATTCAGTTCTAATGTAATGTTGTGACATAATAGAATGATGACAGGAAAGGGGCGCATCAAAGAGTAGTTAGAATTCATTCATTTAAATTCATTAGTTTCTCTTGTCTCATTCAATTATAGGCGGGCTGAATGTGGATACTGCTTTCCCACGTAACGATATCAGCCAAGATCAAAAAAGGTCAGACGTTGACCCTGTCAGAGAAATCTAGCATCATTATTTGCTTTGGATTTTTATGTTCTGGCGTTGGCACTTGAAAAATTAGTAGGAATATAGATGTGCCAGAGGGTATCACATCACGTCACAGAGCCAATGAAAGTGAAGCTTTTGTTGAAGTAATTCAAAAAATATTTTCAGAAAAACAGTTTTGACTCACTCAACCCCCCTCCCCCTGGTTGTATAGTAAGTGAGATGGCACAGATTGGGATGTTTACTTCTCCTCCTTTCTCCATCTGTCCGTAAAGGCAGGCGTTTTTTGTCAGTAAAGTCAAGTAGCTGTAACTAATGTACAGAATATGAATTCTCAGACTGTCAGTCTGCCTCTCTCTCTCTCTCTCTCTCACTTTTCTGTTGCTGTTATGTTTTTCTTGATCTTCCTCTCTCTCTTTACTAACTGCGGGATGTAGTAAGATGTTTTTGATTTTTCAATCAACCGATGAATAAAGAGAAAGTACACAGACTTCACTGAAGCTTTAATCTTTGTTTGTCTTGTTATTTTGTGCGAGCATATCATTCTATTTACACGTATGCACACAAGAGGTGTTCTGCAACAACGTTTAATTCAACCATTTAAAGATGTGAACACTTTGCCTCACATAACTTGAGTTTTATTGTAAAGTGACATCATGGCAGGACTATGAAATAGATTACCAGAATATATAGTGTCACCAACAGATGTAAATGATTTTAAAAAGAATTAGCATGGTTATTACACCATTGCAATTGTTCAAGGTCTTAGATATTGTGTAAATATGATTGTTTTGATGTGTGCTTGTATATACAATTTGCATGGGTTTTTTTTTCATAAAAATGTGTTCTTAATGTTGTAATGATAAGGTAAGGGTATCCAGCTCAATTTCTTGTATTGTATGCTGAGCAACAGGACTTCATAATCTTTCTGCTATCACTCTCCAGGTTTCTGCACTGATAGAGTAGTCTGCCATCATTACTGCTTGAAAATCCAGGTGTCAATTCAACATTTAACAGCTGAAAGGTCTTCATGTGGATGCAGGTCTATGCAAAGAATCTGACAAATTAAATTGACATGGATAGTAGAATGTTGTTTGTCCCTAACATTATGGGCATGTGTGCAGCACTGGTCAGGAAACTCGGTCTGTGCTTTTATCCATGTAGAGTATGTGATAAATTGCAACTGGATGAAGCTTGAAATGACATCTTCAACCATAATGCAGTGTATACCTGAGTACTCCAGTCAGGGTGTTAAAAGTTATGCTGAAAGATCGGCCCAAATGATATAATCACACAGTATCCACCAGTTGTCTTCTTCACTGAAAAGAAGGGGGGATGACATATTCTGTGACAATTTTTAAATCTTCGGGTCACTTTTATTCTCCTCTACTTTTGAGAATATCAAAACGACCTTGTAGTTCTGTTAAGTTATTGTGAGAACATTCCAGGACATGACCCTTCCTTTGTTGAGGTTGCACTGAGCCCAAATTCACAGCTGTTCCAATGGAGCCCATAGCTCCATTACATCCAGGGAAATCAGGGTTGAATATGTTGTTGAATTCTTTGTGTAGTTTTTGAAACTGTTGAACTATTGAGATCAAGGCCAAAAGAGTATGAATTCGATTTGGGCGATTAGTATTGTGACAATTAAGAGATGTACTGTGTGGAACCCTGTAGTATTCGAAGGTACAGTTGGCTTGGTCAATGTGTTTGTGATGCTTGAGAGGCAGGGATAGGTTAAGGATGTCAGGAATCCTGAACTCACCAACTATGTCTGTAATGACACAGGAATGTGTGCTGGGTTGCTTAAGAGAGACCCAACTACCAAAAGTTCAAAATGAATTCAGATTATTTGCCATATGTTGTCATAGGATGCAACATTTTTTATGAGAGTTCCACTAGAGATGATAGGACCAGTGGGTAGATATCTGTATCAGCATCAGCTCTGGGAGGAGGGCTTTCTAGATAGCAGCCAGTCTTTCTGGCTTCTTAATTGGAGCTATATCATTGGTTGGGGTCATTTTTAGATTTTTATTCTATGTGGTATTCGTTGCTAGAAATCTCCAAAAACAGGGCACAAGAGACAGAACATAGTGCAAGTTGTCACCAATTTTTGAAAGAGTCGTTAGTTTCCGTCTTAGTTGGGTACCACTGTCCAAATGCTCTTATTGTATTGATAATCAACTAACTGCACTTCAAACGTGAGAATTTGTTTCTCAGCTAACATATTTTAGTTAAGTGTCCAGCACCTAATAATGTTGCAATGCTGCTTATTATTTGGTTTTATGATTGTGAATCCAAAGTATTCACTGTGACCATGCCAACCTTAACGGGAGGCTAGATCTTCTAAAGTATTATGAACTTCTTCACCATTGTACTCTTCATCATTTCAGCACAATGTAGTACAAGAAAAATTATTTCTTTATTATTGTAATTGTTACTATTTGGTTCATATTCTAATTTCCTTATTTTATTTCCCTCTGCCTGCTCATGTTACTAAATTCAATTTTCAATTGCCCAGCAGCCAATTCCCTTATTTAGCCTGATACTACATTCCAAAGGAGCACCACACATCACTGTACTAAGCAAATGACCTGAGACTACAACCTGGAAACCTTGACTCAGACTCCTGTTCATATTGATTCTTCCTCCACAGAAAAGTGAACATGATCTTACAACTACTACCTCCAATAATTGATAACTCCAATGCCAGACAGCTTTAAATAGCATTACAACAACATCTCATTTGAATATTGTCCTCTGGTGGTAAATTTGAAGCAGCAAAGGATTGTAGAACCGGTATGAGAAGTTCCTCCATTTGTACAGTTTTCTCCAGACCTTTCCAACAAATTAAAGACACTGATAAATTTTTCAAGAAATATTTCAATCAAAACCAGAATTATTTTATAATGGAATCTTCAAATTACTTGATATGAATTAATTTATGATGGAATCTACAATTCACCAGAAATGAAATGACTTATGATGGAATCTTCTAATTATCAGAAATTAAATACTTTATGATTGATTTACAATTGACTGAAAGCTGGCATAAGGCCAGAGAAAGCCAGGGAAAATACTGTATATGGTTGTATATAAGACGGATATTCAATTTTTTAAAAGCTTGTGCAAATATTACACTGCATCCAATGGACTCGTATTATGACAATATGGACAGTTAGGGGATTTGGATGAGTTACAGTGAGTGATAGTCCACCAAATATCCTATCAAACAATTCATCATATACTTCAGCATATACAGTAGTTTGATGGTTAAATAATGAAGCAATGAATTTATATGAATAAAAAGTTTTGTCAAAATAAAATGATGGAACATTGTGCATCAACCTAGTAATTTTTTTTCTTATTTTTTTTCAAATCTTATACTTTTTATTAGACCTATGTTTTCTAAATATTTAGTGTAACTATTATCTTCTCAATTTATTTTTTCTTGCTTTCTCT
>OY735223.1:52180249-52235249 GCA_963457665.1 Thysanoteuthis rhombus
GCTACTGAAATTATGAATATGACAGACGTAGTAGGAAGAAAGATAGGGGTGGGGAAAAATTTAGTTTGTTCAATAATAGGATAGGAAAGGAGAGGGGAGAAAAGAGAATTAGATAGTTTGATGAAAGGATAGGAAAGGAGACAGGCCGATGGATGCTACTGATACTGATTTCTGCTTATAACATGGTAAAGTGTTACAGAGTAATGTGTACAATTTCTCAAAAAGTTGTATCAAAGGGTTTTTTTCTTTCGGGGATCAGTGAAATTTCCTCAGATCTGGTTAGTCACTCAATGGAGACCACCACATGACCAACGTCTTTTGGTAGCATGCCATGTTGGGGTGATCAATTAAAAAATTCGGAAAGATGGGTGATCAATGAATAAGTTACTTCACTTGCCTTTTGCTGGGCAGTGGCAATTAAAAAAGTCTGAATTTTCAAAAGACAAGTGTGAATGCTGCCGAACACAAACTCAAGGACCAATTTAGCATAAACTTACTTTGTTATTGACCCCCCCTACTATAAACTTATCTAGGGAGGGATTTGAAAAAAAAAACTTTCTTTCTAGACATAATAAGGAGGAAATGCTTAAATTTTCAGCCCTCTAGTTCCATTGGTGTGGCCTGTATATTTGTTTCATACATAACCAGTCAGCCAGGATTCCTAAAAAACTGAACAAACGTGCGATAGCCAGCCAGCCAGCCAGCCAGCCAGCAACAACAACTTAAAAACTGAAGAAATCTACTTTTGTAGACAGTTTCTTATAAGTATCACATTACAGCTTCTTAATCTCACAAATCAGTCATAACAGATTAGAAATCGAGATTTTAATGTATGCATAAGTAGACACCAGATGTCCCTGGTATGGCGAAACAAAATTATTGATTTTTTTCAAGTACTGACTGATTTTTTTTGTACATTCACTCTGCAGAATTATTTTCTTCCTAAAATCTAATATATGTGAATATTGCATGGAAATATCTGTCTTGGAAATTAGTTTTTTTTCAAAATCCAGCAGTTTCTTTTCCCTAAACCAAAAGGAAAAGTAATTCCTGATTAAAAAAACAAACTCTTTTCTGAGTTTTGATTTGAATATCTTGGCTTCGGATAGTTTGATGAAATGCTTTCTAACCCTAGTGAATGTTTGTAATTCTAGCTTCTTGCCATGACCTCCGCTTACTTTGCTCAGGGATGGCTATAGCATGATTTTATAAGAACAAATGCTGCACTTACAGTTGATGGTGTGTAGACCTGAGGTTATTATGTATATTTACAGTAGATTAGTACAGGTTCTTCAGTAGGATAGTGTCTATAGATTAAGCTCTTTTAGCCGTTCCAAATAATTAATGTGAGAAAAAGTTCCCCCACCTTGATTCAGACTCTTGAAAATGGAAAGAGAATTCTCCTTGATTTTGGCCAATATAAAAGACTAAAAAGTTTCCCCCAATTTTGACCACTAAAAGAGAAAAAAGAAGTTTCCCTTGATTCCAACCCTAAAAAGAGAAAAAAAAATCCCTCCATATAATCTACATAAACCCTAATTTGCAAATTTCATGTTTTGGAAAAATGATCTGTGAAGTAAAGGGTTCAGCAGCATGGTAGTATCATGAATAGAAACCCCTCGACCCTCTCCAAAGTTTATGTTACATAAAAATGATTGACATGTAAAAAAACTTACAAAAATAACTGTTGTCTGAATATGAGGTCATGTAAAAAAAACAAGAGAAGAAATATGAACAGAATAACCATTCTAAAATGACATCTCTGCATTTTCTAAATCAAAACACAAATTAGGGGTCCAGTTCTGCATTATAGTAATGTTGTAAATTGAACCTTTCCCCCCAAAAAAACTTGAAATGTTACAAATCCAGATTTTTTCCCAAACTCCAATCCTGAGCATTTTAGGGTTACCTTGAATAATTAACTCCTGCTGTAATGCACAAGAGGAGAAAGCAAACATGATCAAAAACTCTCACTAATATAAAAATAGATTATTCTATGATAAAAATTGATTAATACCATAGAGGTATAACAATCATTTTGACATTAAAATTCAATTTTAAGGTTTAACATTCTGAAAAGTGGAAGAGATGCTGAAATAAGAGTGTGGAATCCCAGGAGAAGCATTTTGAAGTTGTCTAAGGTGCCATTGTCCTAGGTAGCCTTTTTCTTTATTGATATTGAATAGCTCAATATATTCCAAACAGACTTCATGTCATATTATGTGTAAACAGTAGTTGAAGCTGTTGATTTATTTTCTGCAATATTTTTCCAATACAATACCTCTTGGCATTCTGCCAACACCATACAAAATTGTGAGCAGTTGTGATCTTTTCTTGACCAATGAGTAAAAGTAGAAAACATCAACCAAAACTGTCAACATAGGTTTCTTCAGTTTTCAAGTTAGTCTGGCTGGTTAGATGGTTAAGTATGTATCATGCAGCTAGAGAACTGAAAATTTAAACATTTACCCCTTCTTATTCCTACTTGAAAGGATTTTTGTTTGTTTGAAAATTTTCCCAAGAATATGTTCTATTAGTGTGGTGGGGTCAATTTACAATGTAAATCTATGCTAAATGGGTCCCTAGATTATGTCTTGGGTTACATTCATGCTTGCTTTCTGAGAAATCAGACTTTAGTGGTCTAACAAAAGATGAAAGAAGTAATATTCATTGATCACCATGTTATCAAATTTTTTAATTGATCACCCCCAACTCAGCATGCTGCCATAAGATCAAATACAAAAGGTTCAAGTGTGCCACAGATATCTTTCCTCTTTGTCAAACAAAATATCCCATTGAATGAAGCAAATACAAAATAAATCAAATAAGAAAAAAAGTAATTCTAAAAATTTTATCGTTACTCTGCTTATTTGTACGAATAGCCATTGCACTTTCTGATTATTTTTCAACCTTTTTATTCTCCCTTTTTAACCATTCTCGCAACATAATGTGCAAAGTTAACAATGAAAGAGAGTGCTTACTCTTGCATGGGAGCAAAAAGGATTCAACTTTCTCTATGACTATCATTCATTCATTACTCTTCCCTTACAAACCTGAAGGCTAAAATTTAAATTCATAGTAAACCACAAGATAATAAAGAGATAGGAAAATAATCAATAATATTAATACCAGATATATTGGTTTCATTTGCCTTTGTATATTATTATAGTAAATATAGATACATTCCATAAGTAATAAATTACTTCAACAAAAGTACATACTTCACTTGCAGAAATATATATGCCAGAGTAATGATGATATCTTAGTTGTCAACACCCATGGAATCTAATCTTTTTTTTTCTCTTCAAGCTTCCATACTTGAAAATGTTATGAATGTTAGCTTTTGGTGAAGACTAATGAAAAAAAAAGATGCAAAATAGATTTGAACAACATTTTCTTGTCAATTTTTCAGAATATCTCATCAAAAATGTATCTTTCCAACACACGCATAAAGAATGTTGTTATGAGAGGATAAATTCTTAGGCATGACTTTTTGCAGCAAATCGGAAAATGAAATCAATACAAATTGTTTTATAGGATAAAGTATCCAAGAAAATTACAAATCAACAATTTTCTTCTGTTTCTCTGTCCATAAGAATGAACTCTTCTACCTATATGAAATATTTTTGCAGATAAAAGTTGTCTCTTACCTACCATCTAAAACAACGGACTCTTCCATTGAAACAAATTCTATCATTTCTTTTCCAAAACAAGAAAAAAACAGTCACTGTTCAAAACCTTTGATATTGTTTACACAATTTTTTTTTTAAAGATTTGGCAATATTTGTTTCCGTAATGAAACTGTTTTTTCCCAAATGTTTGAAAAAAAAGAATGATGTAAAGCTGTTGAGAGATTTCCAAAAAGTCTGTCTAAAAATGGACTCTGTCTGGTTTTCTTAAGCCTTGCTATATTTTCATTTGTATCCCAGAGATGTGTATCTATTTGTTTCTCCATAACTCTTCACTCACAATATGAGATTAAAAAAATGTTTAAGAATGCCGCTTCTTATGTCACATTCTTCTTATTTCGAGAATTGATTTAAAAAAAGAATTTGATGACATTGTATATTGTGAAAAAAAAAAAAAATATTCCTCTTTCTTCAGCCACTCTCTCCATTCTTTTTATGAATGCTATTTACCAATTCAAATTTGGTTTGAACAAGAGAATTATTGGCATTCATGGTAATGTTGACCTTCGTTGCCATTTAAAAAATCATTTCATGGAAATTCAAATATGTCTGCAATTTTTTCAGCTTTTTTTTTTAACTAGTTTGAAATATTTTAAACTCAAAGAAAATTGTGTCATTTTGTTGTAATACTCAGGATTTTGACTTGCTCAGGGGAAACAACTTTTTTTATAAGGAATTTTGTTTCAAATAACAGTTTACCAATCATAGTTTTAGGAAATTTTTTCAGTTAGTGCTCACAATAAATTTCCATATCCAGGTAGTGCAATCGTCTTATATTATATGAAAACATGCATAAAATGTACGAATAAATTATAACAGCTTTAAAAGTCATAGTCTGGTCCTGCTGTGCAACTATTACTTTACATAATCATTCAGCTGATTACTGTGAGAACTGATTATTGTGAATTCTGACGTATAGCCTCAATTCTTCAGTATTTAAAAAAATTGTTAAATCTCTTTGAAAACCAGCACTTCTTAAGTCCTGAAATAGGCCCTTAGGTTAGAAACATAATTTCAGCACTTTTTCATCAAGTTTTAACCACTGAATTTTACTTCAATTCAATAATCAAGTACAAATATTGCACTGGACGGAATGGAATACGTCAGAATTTTCAATATATTTGCGGATCCTTTATTATTCTGAACTATTTTCCTGTTCCAGAGTTTTAATGACGCTTTATATTCTAAAACTGTGATGTAAACATATTTTAACTACTTTTTACTTTTAACAATTTTCCATTTACTTTACTTTTTTGAAAAAATTTTTTTTTCAAACCACCCAGTGACCCTTAAAGGCATCCTTGTGACGATCATTTGGGTCGCGACCATATGTTTGGGAACTACTGCCTGAATTGCTTAGCTGACAGCTTTCAGGTAAGCAAATAAGGGGAGATAAGCAATACTTTACTCGTCGCTCTTTAATGGCGACTGGGGAAGAAACGAGTGACAACACTTTTGGTAATAGCCAAGAAAAAACGAAAAATATGGTTATGAAGAATGATCCATGGACCCCATTGCCACCAAGTTCGGGTAGTTTACTACCAACGCCAAAAAACCCTTTATATGACATTATCAGCTCAGAAGAATACCTAGAATCATTGAGTAAGGCGCTTTTTAATATTTATTATTTACCACCATGTCGTTACTTAGTTGTTGTTTTTTTTCGGTTACGTCCATTTATCTGTAATTTAAAAAAACGGAAACAAAAAAACAATCTTGGTTCAAATCAGTTAATTTAATTGATTAGACTTTTAAAAGAGATCTGTGGGACATCTCCCCATAGTCTTATGTCCCTGCTTATGTGAAAATTGTTTTTAATTTCGTACTAGATTTCATTTTTTTTAGTGTACTAAAAGCGAAGCTTTTAAAAATTCTTGGTTTGCTCATGCAAAAATAAGCTGAATTAATGAATTAAAATGTCAGAATTGAGGTTAAAACAAACAAAAACATTGATTATTGGTCTGCTGAGCCTACTATCTGGGCCTCTTTTGATGAATATTTCACTCTATTCAACATCCTTTGATATCGATACATTAAAAATTTTCAAAATCACAAGGAAGGAACCTGGTTATTTTTTGAATTAGTTAATAATGAGGGTTGCGACAAGTGGTATAACATTTGATGAAATCATGTTTCCTGGATTTAAAAATAGTGTATGGAACAACATATTCATTTATTTCATTATTGTTTATAGTTGGAATCATGGATAAGTTACTTATCAGTAAAACTAACTGTATTATTTGAACTTTGCATTTATCTAAGTGTTTTATACCAATAAGTGGAGAGTATGTCTGCTATCATATTGTTTTGTGGACAATATTTTTCTACCATGACTTCTACCTACATTCTCATTCTATCTATCTATCTATCTATATATATATATATATATATATATATATGTATATATATATATATATATAAACTTATTTATTTGCATTTGGCTTCTAACCTTTGACGGTAATCCTTGTTTTTTTAGATATAAAATGACTATTTCTGGCTTTAACATTGGACTTATTCTAGATCTAGCTGATAACTCATTTGTAGGGGGTAACGATTTAATCTAATGTGATAAATGAATATTTTTCGAAAGAACTATTTTGTGTGCGTGTATGACACCTCTCAATAAGTGCACAGATACTACTCATTGATCTTAGGCAGAGTACACAGCTTGTCTGATCTTTGATGAATTACCTATCTGTACATAAACAATTTCATCATTTTTGATGGGTACTATGCTTGTAATGTATACGTTTGTGTTGATTGTTGTTGTTTCTATAATTACTATCATCTTCATCAATTTCAGACAAACGTTTACACAAGATCCGTCAGCAAGGGACAAGAGATCCTTCAGCCAAAGATATCCTTAGCGGACTGGCTCTAAAGAAAGCAGATATCATGAAGCAATTCCTTGAAGAAAACTCCTCCAGCTTGAATGAGGATGACTTGGATTCTATGGATGCAGAAAGCTTCCAGACTTTTCTGCAGAGAAAACTCTTCCCTGAGCGCCAGGCCATATATGCTGAAGAATTGGTTACCTTGATACAGGCTGATGAACTGGCCAAATTAGTAGAGTCACAGGAATCGGATATACATGCAGAAGCTGGAAGTAGAGAAGTTGAAAACTAACTCCACCTTCAGCTTACAAAAACTAGAGATGGATGGATTGTTGTGGATGACATTTTGTGATTGGGTTCTCGATCCTGGCTGGAATAAAAGATGCTGTATTTGTGATATGCCATGTATGTAAATATGTGTCTTAATGCGTGTCATAGATGAAGAGCATTTTTTCATCTATTTTTTAGTCAACTTTTCTTGTTTACGTACAAACGAATGTTTGTCTGGATTCAATGAGCGTAAATATTGTCCAAATATTTTTGGATCTGGTGTTCTCGATCATATTTCTGGACATTATCAATAACGTTAATCATTCTTTAAATCGGCTTCATAGTGTTTGTGTACTATGATGACATAATAAGATGACAAATAAGTGAAATTCTCCATTGGACTGAATGTATGTATCAGTTGTTGAATACATTCTAAATCCTAATGCTGAAACTGGAATAGATCTTATTTAGCTTTGGATTTCTTGAGTTTATGATAAAAACTTAGAAAATCTGAAGCCCTTTTCACAATTAATTGTGTATAGAGCTACTACTCCAAGTGTGGTATGCACACTGGCACTGGTAAACGATTCATTTCCACATTAATGACATTTAAAGTATATACTACTAGCGTGGGCATTATTTTGCAATGGGGATTTGTATAAGACTCCTATAACACCTGAATGATGTGGCTTGGTTATGTTTATCCCCAAGACTTCCCCTTAGATATTTTTATTTATTTTGTTGTATTACCTATTTATAAAATATACGTAAATTTTTCAAAAATTTATCATCTTTTCATGTTCTTTATATTTTTCCAGTAAAGATAAACATTACTACAAATATTAAATTAATATTTCACTGATCATATACGAATGATAATTTGGCACACATATGCAACCAGTCCCCAGCACATTGGAAGAGAACCTTGCCTGTCCACAAGTTCAAAATGTGTGAGTAATGCTGTTGTATAGTATAAGCATATTGTTAACAAGTATTCGGTATATACTAGTGGAAATATCAGTGACTAAAAGTCTGTTCATTAATATGAGCATGACTGGTGCTTTGACCAGACAAATATTAAGTCAAATGGTGGGAGTTGTATGGCCAACATAATTTTTTGTCCTCAGATATTGATGATGTCCAGAAGTATGGTCAAAAGTACTAAATCCTAGAATTTTTGGACAATATTTACATTCCTTGAATCGAGACAAGCATTTTTGTCAAACTCCAGTCCAATTTAGAGGTGACTCTGTTTTTCCCCTGTTACAAGAACAATCCTCACCAAATTCAGGGGAGTGAACTCTTCACTGTTGCTCTATTACATTATGTTAGACCAATCCAGTATATAAAAATAACATTTCCCGTACTGTGATTTGAAATCCCAAACGTGATTGAAAGGTGGCTCTCTTACCAGCTGAGCTAAACTGACAGGCCTTATATACAGATGAATTTATTCATTATATGTATAATACAATAGTTGTAGTAATCATCTTCAATTTGAATGGAAGTATTTGTGGAGTTTGACCTTGCAGCCATCTTGTATGTAAACAAGAAAATTTAATTGAAAAATATAAAGATAAAAGATAAGATTAAAAAAAAAGAAATTTTAAATATTTGATATTAAAATTTATAAGCTGTTTATTGTTGTTGTGTCAGTTTTATACCTTTATGATATTGTGGACTTTGAACGTTTTATATGCACATAAATAGTAAACAAAAAATTTGGCAGCATAGCAATACTCCAAAATACATACACATGCATATTTTGCTAACAAAAAAAAACATTGTAATTTCATTATTGTAGAGAAATGTTTACATTTCTGAAAATATTTGATTCTGTGCCAAGTAAGATCTAATAGCACACTAAAGAAGTAAATATAAATGTTATCCTACCTTTCATAATTAATGCTTGTCAATCATTCATCAACTAGTGTCAGTATGTTATTTATCAATAAACTTGCTGAAGTATTTGTCATTACAAAGTTGGAAATTTAAGGATTGAAAAAAGGACTAAAGCTTTTAGACTTGTAAAAAAGTTTTCCTCCCCTTATAACCCTTTGAAGGGGGAAAAGTTCCCTTCACTTTTGACCCCTTAAAGAATTATATATTAACTTGAAAGGCAGACAGAAACTGTTTCAGAGTCAAAACTAAGTTACCATGCTCTGTCGAAAATGAGATGAAATTCAAAAAAAATAATTTTTTTTAAACATAGACCCGTTTATACAAATGTTCAAATTGATGGTACAAAAATTTCTCAACTGACTTTATCTAAGCTTAGAGAATTAGGATATGAAGTCTTACAGCATCCGAGATTTCTACAGATTATCATCTTATGAATCATTTTGAACTTGATATCTATGATAATAGGTAAACCATAATTTGGGCATTCACTGAATTTGTGTCCTCTAAACCAGAAGATAGATGACATTATCATTAGAGAATCATTAAAAAGGGGTTATGGGATCGTATTTTGATTAGATATTTATCTTTTTTGTTATCTTTTATCTTATTTGAAAAAAACATTTCATATGCAACAACCTAATAAATAATATTCATGTTAATTTATTAATTTTCACAGGTTTTACACAGAAGGGATCATTCTCATGATTAAGTGTTATGGTATCTACATTGTCAAAATACTACTTCATGAATTTGTTGTTGTTCATTCAATATGAAACAAATGCCTATCCGCTTGGAAAAAAATGGTATTTATAACTTTGAGAAGAGTTTCATTTCAGACAATCCAATCTTTCCATCTTTGATGTTAACATGACATTTCAGTCAATTCACTCTTAAGCCTTCTTTAGGTGTAATATGTAATATCCATCTGGAAAGAGTCTCTTTTATTGGTCTTTTTCAGTGGTGCAAAGCAAAAAAAGACAAGAACACTCCTACATTGTACCAGCATTTTTATTGGGAATTTCATTTTATATTTGTAAGCATTAGATTAATAGATTTTTGTAACCCTTGCTTATTCAGTCTTAAATACCATAGCATGAAAATTTCCAACAGTTATACCCCTTGATGCCTAAAAACGGCAAGGTTTTTCATTTTTTCATTTTCAGTTAAATTTATTGCTAAAAATTTCATGTACACTTGAAAAAAGGCTCAAAAAGTATAGTTACATAATATATTGATCCAATATTAACACAATAATTAAAATAAAACCCATTATTTGTTTTTTTTTTACTTCTATTTTTAAACAAAGTATTGATCAGAGATCAACAGCAATGTTCAACCGGCCTCTCAATGAGTGTTTCTTGGTCTTGTGTGAAGACTAAAATAGTCAAGTGGCAATGTATAGAAAGTATTTCATCAGGTTGTGTAATCCAATTAGCAGCTCCAGATTGACAACACATTTTTGATGTTTGATTTTTCATTCTATTTCAAGAAAGATATCTTTGATTTGAAGAATGTTATCTCATGGCAAGAACAACAATGAGTTTTTCAGAAGATTGAACTTATTATTTCTATTAATATTCGGACCATCCTCATCTTGGTTGTTTTTCATACAACGTTTCGGCCGTTGCACTCTACGGCCTTCATCAGGTATTATCTGGTAGGTGTGGGGAAGTAATGAACCAAACCCTTTATTTATCCGATGGGGGTATATTGACCGCACTCCCCTCTTAGCATTAGTAGTATTATTATTGTCTCACACTAGGATTGAACCTAGAACCATCAGATTACTTTGCAGTAATTTTGTCTGATGCTGTAACCACTACGCTATGTTTCCATGTGGAAATAATAATAAAACCTCATCTCAAAAATTCAGAGATATATTGAACATGATGTTCTGCCAATCCATTCTATGGTCTTCTCCAGCTGTACTATCTGAATGTAGTGGAAAACAGAATTTTTCTCCAATCGTAGCAACGCTCAAAACATTGGATTCAAGTGATATCTTTTCCATTCCTTGTTAGGCATAGATTTCCATACTCTGTCCTTGTTGAGTAGAGGAAGCCACATTGGATTGAACTCTGTATTTGTCCGACTTATACGCACAGTCAAAAAACTCTTACGATATTAATGACCCTTCTCAAAACTATAAACAACAATGATGTTATTTGAAGCATATATAAAATTTTTAGCAATTAAGTTAGCTGGAAATGAAAAATCAAAGGGGATAACTTTTGGCAATTTTTATGCTCTGGAATTTTAGGATACAAAATGAAGAAGGATTACTTTGTATCTTATTTCTTCACTGATGTCAAGTTTTTGACTTGAAACATTCCTGGTTTTGCTGTGTTGCACAATTGTTGAATTTTTTCTTGAAGTTATTTACTGTTTCTATTCATTTTGATCGTGCTCTACAACTGACGTTTTATTTCAGTTATTTTAATATATTCTTGTTCATTAGAAAGAATTTATTAACTTGGATGTTACATGTAATTTGAATTATTTTGAATGTTTCTATTGCGTCTCCCCTAATTCTTTCTTCAAGTGTTTTAGTTTATGAAGTCTCTCTTCAAATGGGAGATTTTCAGTTTGAGAGACCATTTTTGTTGCTATTCTTGGTGTATTTTCTATCTCTATGAAATCTTACAGACTCCATTCTTGAACTGTATATTCTTAGTGACGTCCAGGAATGTAAGGAGCATAAGGTACACCCTCTCCCACAGAGCCCTTTCTGTAGGCAAATTTCTCCCCCTTGTAAGATGATTTATTAAAGATATCCAGTAAATTCATAAGATTTCTCAAATGTATCGAAATGGATGAGATTTTTGTTTTTATTCGTAGTCCATGTCAAATTTCTTCTCCTGATCTTGATGCTCAATTCAAAATTCGAATTACTTTCCACTGTGTTTGCTAATTAAAGGCCTGTCCCCACCACCATTAGGTTCATGGTGTGATCTGATATATGTTGTGTATAGTATCTTAAAATTTTTGTGTTTAAATAGTCAAACCTAGCTCTTATTATTCTTGTTATTTGAGATGTTTTTAAGGCCGTTGAATGATTCGAGCGAAACGTTGTTATAACATCAAAGATGGGAAGAAGAGATTGGATTGTCCTGAAAAAAAAAACTGAATAATGAACCCGAGTTATGTCCCTTGACCCGTCATCACTAGGCAACCACTTTCTGTAACAACACATTCTCGATTATGTCAAATCATATCTTTCTGATTTGACTTGAATTTAAAAAGAAAAATACAAAATTGTTTCATTATATATTAGTTCAATGGTTATATAAATATACTTGTTTTCTCTCGTCACCAAAGGATTTTATTCATTCTTTTTACAAGAGAAAAATCGATTGTTTTAAGCTTTTACAACAGCTAACGACACATTGAGGAGAAGCAAATTGTATTTTCTTTGCTAATATCGGTAAGTTGATTTAAAATTATCTTTTACAAATAGCAATAAAGATGTAAGCCAGATTATGATTAATACTTCTTGGTTTGGGGCAAATTTTTAATAGAGCAAATATAGCCGAATACTTTCTTTAGTAATTTTATGGCATAACGATAGAATAACTTTGTATAAAATCTAGATTTTTACAACAGGTTTAGACGTTTTTTGAATTTTACTTTTTGTAAGAAAATGTATTTTTCTTTTATGTTATTGTAATTTTCTCTCTACAGAAGTTCGTACGCGAGAGAGAAACAGGAAAAATTAATAATGATAAGGGGGAACGGGTTTACCGGCCTACCTTGTCATGAGGAACGTCTTTTTTGAACGCACCGTTTTCCTGTTTTCTGTCGAAGACGTAGACTAAACTGTTGATATAAATCACGCTTCAACCACATTCTGGTTCCTTTATATTATTGTAACAAGACTCTCGTCGTCCACATCTTTAACTCAACGGCCGTTTTTCATATTCTTATGCTGCAACACAACGCTGGTTTTTCCAACGCCATAATTCTATTCGATTATCTTTATTTACAATGATATATATCTCGTTCGGAAAAAGACCAAAAGAGATGCTGGTGGGGGAGAGTTACTCACTCCTATAAGTCTGTCTGTCTCTCTCTAATATATATACTCTCTCTCTCTCTCTCTCTCTCTCTCTCTCTCTCTCTCTCTCTCTCTCTCTCTCTCTCATATATATACTCTCTCTCTCTCATATATATACTCTCTCTCTCATATATATATATATATATATATATATATATATATATATAATATACCTCCACTCTAAATCAGCCCATCCCCAACACTTAAAAAGAAGCCTACCATTTTCACAAGCCCTTAGAATTAGAAGAATCTGCTCTACTAATAGTGAACTTAACAGACACAAACATAACCTAATACAATACTTCACCCAACGAGGTTATCCGCTAAATGACACTAAAAACCAAATAAAAAAAGCAACTGGAATAACCAGAGATGAAACCCTTATACTGTCCCACAATAACAAACCTAACCGCATACCCCTTATAACAACCTTCAACAACACACTCCCACCCTTAGCACACATCGTCAATAAGAGATGGAACATTCTCACGATTAAAACAGATCTAAGAGAAACATTCACAGACCCATGTGTCAACGCTTACCGCACACCCAAAAACATCAGAGACATGATTAGTAGCAATAATATCGTTAACAATAAAGTCGTACACAAAAATACACCTAGAACCATTAAATTCTGCACACCTTGCGACATAAGAAACAGTCTATGTTGCAACCACCTCAAGTACACCAACACATTCACAAGCACCACCACAAAAGAGATTTACCACATATATCACAATAGCAACTGTCGCAGTAAGAACATTATATACCTTCTAGAGTGCAATAGATGTAAGTTACAGTACATAGGCAAGTCCGGGTGGCAATTTAATATTAGACTCAACAATTATAGACATAGGATTAAGTCACAAAACAATCGTAGCCCACTTCCCGTAGAACTACACTTTCACACACCTGACCACAATTTTGCCAGTGACGCTAGCTTCACCATCATAGAAAAAATAGAAAAAACTACTCCAATTAACATAACTAAAGTTCTAGAAAAACACGAAGACATATGGATCAACAAACTTAAAACCCTATATCCTAATGGATTAAATACTAAACTGAACAACCCTCACCACACAGAACACTAATACACACAACTCCTACCAATAATATCCTCACACCCACATCTAAGACACATTCAATAATAAAAGCTTCAAAGTCACCCAGACCCATAGGAAAAATTTCACCTTAGCCAGTTTTAACCCCTGTCCAAATCATAGCCAACACATTTTCAATAACTTATAAGGTTGATACCTACGTAGCTCCTTGACCTCACCACCCCTCCATTTACACTATCCCTAACATACCAAAAAATCTAACTCCACATCACTCCCCAAGACCAACTACTACTGCTTAACCAAAGACTTGATACCTAACTGGACTCTCAGCAGGAGGCCTCTTGCAGCCCTGACAACACAATTTACCCACAATGCATGGCTCCTGATAGTGGACTCTGGTTCCACATGGGAACTTTTAACACACACTCACACAGCACACACCACTGATGATGGGAAGAATCTCAAAACATGTCTGGACAATTTACATATAAGGATTAATAAACCTTACCTCTAAACACCTTACTCCCGAGTCTGTCTCACTCTCTACAGTACACATCATATATAATATATATATATATATATATATATATATATATATCCTGAAATCAAACATCTTTTTTCAACAACCGCTTGGCGTTCAGGTGATTTTGGCTTCTTCAATTGCAAATGTTGTGGTGCAGGCATTACAAAAAGAACGAAGAATTAATTGATATTAAAGCACAAATTCGGTATAAAAGCAATTTTCAAAAATGTTTATAGATTTCAATGTTGAGAGCTCACGAATACAGGAAACAAAACAAATAAAAATTTAGCACCATGCAGGGAAAGTAAGTGATCCCGATTGTGAATTTTTCACATACACGCTCACTCGATGTTAAAAACGGCAAACTAATTAAGACAATTAGGAGAATTAATTCATTTCTAAATAACAGGATTTATTTAATATTATTTCGACAATCCTATTTTTTCTGAAAAATGAAGGGTTCCTTTGTTCAGTATTGGATTCTGTACACTCACTCCCCCTCGGTTATTAGGGAAAATATTTTTGTTCTTTCAAAAATTCCCCTCAAAAATGAGATTTTAGTGGGGTGTGCTCAATTTTCAATGAAAGTTTATGCTAAATTGATCCCTTAGTTTGTGTCTACCTTTGTTTTTTGAAACTTTGGATATTTTAGAGCCTAACAAAAGGCAAGAGAAGCAACTTATTCCTTTTTTCAAATTTTTGAATTGATCACCCCCAATACGACAGGCTGCCAAAAGACATTGGTTACCTAAAGGTTAAGAAAAAAACACCTTTTCATATATATCCCATCTATTATGCATGTTGCTGTTATAGGTTTGATAGTTCCTATAGTGTGTGAGGGAAGGTAATAATTGTAGTCGGTTCTGTGTAGGGATGAGATAGTTATGGTTGCTGGGAACAAAGGAATTTTTCTCTACATGCTTTGTTTTTACCGCCACGTGCTTACGTCACTATAAGTGTTGATGAAGGAAGGTAGTCGATAATCACTCAACCAGAAGGGAGAATATGCGCACCAAGTATATATATGGACACGGGGATTAGGAAGAGTGTGTAATTGTAACAAAGACACGTACAAATGTTTAGACAAGCAAATAGAATGTACATTTGATGACGAGACATTTATAAGAATACATATAAAGCTGAAAGGAAAATACATGTTAACATTAGTAAGATCAATTGTGATAGAAGAGGCCTCTTTAGATGACATTACTTGGTATTTAAGGAAGGAGATTGGATCTATGAAAAGAAAGAAAGAGAAAGAAAGAAGTAACCAACTAAGAAAGTCAGGACTTCGAATGAGTGAGTGAACACATGACATTTTGCATATAGGGCTAAATCGAGGGTTTATTATTCAAAGCAAATAATTATTTATTTTCATATCTATTCTTAACTTAAAATAAAGGAGTTGTGCCACACTGTTATGCATCATCACTACCCACAACAAACAGGTGAAAACACTTTTGCTGGGTTTAAGCTATTCATGTATTCTGACAATTATATGTATGTATTTATCTATGAATCTGGACTTCCCCAGCTCTAAGCATTCAGAGTAGTAGCTTCAAATTCATTCACTCTCTCTCCTACTTCAATGAGTAGTTAACCCCACCCCCAGTTTAAAGTGGAGGGTTCTATTTATAATATGAGTTTATGCTAAATTTATGTGATAAAAATGAGCTTATATGGGCGGCAGTGTTTCATAGGCTACTTTGCTTTGTCTTCCGTTGACATTGAATTTAAGGTTATTTAGATCCTCCAAAACTTTTACACAAGACTAGAATATATTTATTTCTAATCATCACTAAATAGAATTCTTATAACAGCAAAAATATTTTCACAGTAAAATAAAATCTCTGTAATATTTAGTTTCTTTATACTTTATAAGTACAACAAAACAAAAACTCTATTACTTGAATCTGTAGACTAGCAAACCTCTGTGTTTCATCAAATTCATTGCCTCACACATTATGAAACAATCTGTCATCATCATCTTTTGATCTTCAACTGAAGCCACAGAATACATAGATAAACAACTCAATGTTGCCAAATAAACTATTTTTCAGCTAGATTTGGCTGAATTTTTTCCCAATTTATCTAAGTAAACATTTTATTCTCATTAATAATTTGTTTTGGAGTCTTGGTTATTTTATTCAATAGGTAGACTAAATGATGATATAAAACATTTTTAGCTATAAATTTTAGCCGATTTCAACCATTTTCAGAGGCATTTTCAGAAATTTGTGCTTGTCGGACATTTTCTTGAGCCCACTGCTTTGCTTCATTCAATTTATTATTTTTATTGTCAAATCTATTCTGCTGTCCATTGCTATGTTTTGTGAGAAACTACCTTTTGGGTTGATAAAAAGGTTCTTCAAATTAAAGACAATTAGAAAAGGGATAAAATGAAAAAGAATGAACTTTTTAATTTCATCCATCTCTATATCTTAGCATCTACCATTCACTATTTTAGAATGATCGCAATAGTTAAATATCTTTTTGAAAGTTTTATTTTGGGGCACTATCCCAGTTCTGTTGTCCAGCCTTTTGTTCAAGATCAAAGTGTAGTACCTGTTCTTCCCACGTCAACAACCCTGAGGGGAAAATTTCTTTTAGGTAAGAAGCATCCAATCAAAGGATACCTTTTTACCAATTTTCAAGTAAATCTAACTTGAAGCAACTGAGAAATAATTTGGGGGCAGACCAACAGACAGAGTCTATTTTAGAGGGGCAAGGGTGCCTTTAAAAACACATGCTTGCTTCCAAAAAGCTGACATCTCAATTTACCTTTCCCAATGAAGTTGAAAGTATTCACAATGTTTATTTACATGATATCTCCAAAAGTTCCCAATGTATTTCAATGACATTTTGTTAAAGGGTGGGACATGTATTTAAGGAGGGTTGGATAAATTTCAGCATGGATCCAGGAATTTCTTCTGATTGAGAGATATTTTTTCATAACTAAGACTATAGTCCGAAATTAGGAAAATCCAAATTTATACATTTAACTCCCTTGGATTATTGTGCTATGATTTTCATTCAGTTTTTAGTTATTGCAAAGTATTTGCTAAAGTATGTTCTCTGAGTGCTTCATTGTTCAGGAGAAAGTCATAAAGTTTGTGGCTCATGAAGCTCACTACCTGATCTATGTGGACATATGAGGGCTTGCCGAATGTAGAGAACAGCTGCAACAGGCACTGTGAGATACTTCCAGAGATCATATCCGTAAGAGAATGCAAAACGGTACCAAGATTACTCGTCAACCAGAGTGAGTAGAAATCAATTTGCGAGATTGGATGGTAGAGGTCCCTTGAAGTCAATACTCAAACATCAATAAGGTTGAGTAGCTTAGATAAGTGGAGCATTTCTTAGTTTTTAGACATGGGGTTCTAATTTGGCACACATAGAGCACCAGGAACTAACAGTTTTGATATCTTCTACTGAAAATGGCAGATTGTGAATACGTACAGTGAGACGATGTTGATACACCAGAGTGGCGTAACTGTTCATGTACAGTTCTAAGTTCTGGCGGGTTGAACATAGCCGAGCAAAATACTGGTAAGAAAGCATCAGCTGAATCTTGTCATTCTTGATGATGCTTGAGTGAACCAAGTTGAACATGGAAAACACCAACTTCTGATCCTGTCAGGACGTTGGAATGTCTCTCGGCTTCAAAAGTGGTAAAAGGTTTATCAGAGTCTTTTATTGGGGTCTGATGATAGGCACTTTTCAAATCTAAATTACTGAAAATCTTGTATTCGGCTAAAATATGGGCCAAATTGTCCAACGTGGGAAAAGGATAGGCATCAAGATAACTGAATTTATTTATTGTTTGGCTGTAATCAACCACCAACCTTTTCTTACTGACAAAAAGGGAAAAACAGTCAAGGGAAGATAATAAGAAGACAGGTACATAAAATCTAATGAAAAAGGAAAGATTGTCTTGTTTTTCTTTCATTTATGCTTATAGGTACATTCTTACCTTTTATCATAGAAATATTTGATTATAACTGAACAAAAACTTTTGAGAAATTATCTGTACAAGGTTCAAAATAACTGATATTCTTTTCAAATATCTTTCAGAAATTGCTCTTTTAATAGGATATGTCAGGACATCATGGTTGTCATCAGCTTGGCCTCTGTAGTCAACTCTCAGCATGTTCCTGATGCACTGTTTCCATTGACTGCCAGATCTCTCATAGTTGTCAGTCAAGTGCACACTGCAGCTGACAATGGCAAGGGGATGACAGTCATTGTGGTACTTTTTCCTTCAAGTCATGCTGGAAGCTCCTGCATGATGGCTTTGACCAGCTCATGAGTCATTTTGGAGGGAGCCTCCCAGACGGCATCCTTAAAACATGATCCAGCCATCCCAATCTTCTTTTGGTGACAACTACACTGAATGCAGGAGGAGGCTTTCCAAAAAAGGCTGCTAAACTTCTGTGTTTAGCAACTCGTCCTGAATTTGGTTCACAGGATCCATTGCATACACTAGTAATAAATGCATCAATATCATTTCCATCTGCTCAATGCAAACGCCATGTTTCACACCCATAAAATGAGGTCGAGCAGACTGCTATGCAGTTGACACCTCTTTTTGAGGCAATGGTATTATTTCTCCTCTCCCACAGGTAATCTTAGTGTTAGGTCAAAACGTCCAATCAAAAATGTCCAAAAACTAATGGTCTGTGTACATATTGTCCATTGCTAATGGTCGAAAGACAGAAAGTCCTGAATGCTAACACATCCAATGGTCAAAGGGCCAACTCTTACATTTATACATACACTCACACACAGAGGGTACATATGTATATCTACATGTGTACACGCCTCACACCATTCCCACAAAGCCTTTCCTAGAACCACTTCTCTGGTGTCACTTAAATTGCTATTCAACTCTGTCGTTAAAGGTTTGTTTTTTAACAAACTTCACTATTTCAACTAGCTGATTCTGTGCTGTCATTGGATATGATTGACGCTTGGGGTTGGCAAAAAAACCTGACTTTCTAAAATTGCCTTGAAAGACTGCAGGAAGGTGCCATTTCAATAACAATTAACAAAAGTATAAACATTTTAGAAATTCATTAATTTCCAACAGTTCCCCCCATTGCCCATGTATGAGTGCTGGGGGACCCTTGAAAACTGACAAATCTCTACAAAAATATTATACTGTTGTTAATTGTGAGTGAAAATGCAATTTTTTGTAAATTTTGAGGCAATTTTTAAAAAATTGTTTCCCTCCCTCTTCTAAATAGTGTCAATCAAATTTGTCTTTAGAATTCTATTCTTGGCATTACTTTTTCTTTTTTAATTCATTTTGAGGTCATAAATCATTTTTCAAGGTCTTTTTTACCCACAATTAATAACGGTTTAAAAAATTTCGAGATTTGTTAATTTTACGCATCCTCCATTACCTGTATATGTTTGTTAGTTGTGAACACCATGGCACCTTTTGGCAGTCTTTCAAGGCAATTTGGAAAAGGTTTTTTGGCCCACCCTACTGACCCTGCAGTTATGAAGAGCATTGCTTAAAAAGGATGGTGACTGCTGTTATAAGAGTCCTGCTTTAAAGGGATGGTAACAGATGTCATGCTGGTTTAAGAGGAAGTGAGGAGCTGTCTAAGAGCAGATTTCCTCTTTTCAATGACCGCTGAGGGATCAGCACCTAACTCAATTGTTTGTTGAGTGAGTTCTGACCATTAACCACTACTTCTATTAATCATGTTGGTTGAATTCAATTTGTGCAAGATAAATGCCTATGAGATGTGTAATCCAAATAAACTGGTCAAATGACACTAAGAATTTATCAGGTTAGGATGGTTTAAAGGATTATAATCAATCTTATTTATTGGATAATTTTATATCATCTCCACTTCTTTCTTTATACTATATCTTTATTCAGTAGCTGGGGCTAGTTTTTATAAATATCAATGGATGTCTCTTGTGCAAAAACTGTCTGGGTCATTAGATATCAGAGGTCTAGTTCTGTGAAGAAAAAAAAAGAAAGAACTAGCTGTAGTCTGACTGGACTGGTCAGATGGGTGATAAAACCGATTGAAAATGCTGATGAAGCTGAGTCATCTGAAAGACTAGCAGATTCAGATAAACCAATCAGAAAGCAAAATACAATCATGTAATTACTCGGCCATGAAGTGCAATTCTAGCCAGCAGGAGAATAACTAATCTGTGTTGAGAAAGAAGAAAACTAATTTCAAACATTGAAAACAAAGAAGATAAAATGTGATCAGACATTTTTCAATTACATTTGAATTGTAACTTGCTTTTTTTTTCTTTTTTTTGTTGTTGTTGTTTTAGCATAAAAGCTGACAAAAGAATAAAGTAGAACATTTACCCCAGAATCAAAAAAAAAAAATAGTATAGTAGATAAAAAACATCTTACTTTATATGAGATGGAAAAACAAAATAATAAATTTTGGTTTTTATGGTTATTTTATGATTACTTGGGTTATTTGAATTTTTTTTTTATTTATAAAACTTCCTCATCTATATTTTTTTTAAAATTTGCCCAAGCAGGTAGGTGGGCTGGACCCCCTTAACAACTCCTGGATCTGTACTTGTATTCACTAGTTTTCTCATCAATATTTGTCTCCCTCAACTTTGAAACATTTTAAAGAATCTTATGCTAATCCCGTATATTTTGCAAGTGTTTAGATCAGTCATTCTCAACAGAAGCAATATCACCTCCAAGGGGGGTAAAAGTTTAGTGGAGGGGGGTAGATTTTCATGTAAAATTTCTTGACTGTGATATAGAATCTGTCAGTGAAAACCTCCAAGAAGAACTTATTGAATCAAAATGCAGTAATGAATGCAAATAGAAATTTGAAAGAGCCAAAATAACAGAACAGATCCATCCAAATGGAGGTCTGTTTTGCTAAGGTACAGTTGTGCTTTTCAACTTCATATTTGGTTGAATATGGCTTCAGTGCAATCGATAGAATACTGACAAAGGAAATGTAATTATGAATATAACTAATATATATGCAAAGAGGCATAAGACTAAAAGTCACAAATATCAATCCAAATATTGAGAATCTATCAGCAAAGCATCAAGCATAAGGATCACATTTGAATTAAAAAAATAAACAAATAAAATGTCATTTTACTTTCATAAACCATTTTTTTTTTTTTTGGTTGAATGCTTTAAAATATAATCAAGAGAGCAATAAGGAAGAAAGCCTTGGTGTAGATGAACCAACACTCTATTTCCCTCAATGTTTGTGTTCACAGTTGTAAAACTACCATTAAATATTCTTTCATAATTTCTTTTAAATTTTTTTTTATGTTTATTTTTGATATTTAAGATTTTCAAAAAAAAATAATGTTTATTGAGCAAAAATTTCTCAAGTAAGACATACTTACTAAATGGTATATGTTAAGATAAAAATCTATTTTATCCAATGAAATTGATTCAATTTTTTTAAAATTTCACTAGTTTATTTTGAATATCATCTTCAGGATAAACATATTCAACTAAATGCTAAACAGTGCAGAACTTTTTTTCCAAGGGAGGGATATGCTTTTAAAAGAAACCTTCAAAGATTATTCGAATCAAGGAGGAAAGAAAGAGGAAAAAATATGGCTTCCCAGTTATTCATAATTATTTTTGTCTGCTTCAAAGAAAAGAGGCTAATTAGTTGACTTGTGGCTTTCATGTTGTCGCAGTGTGAGTCATCATTACTTGCTTATGTGTGTCACCCGACTTATTCATGAATGCTCCATAGTTAACTTCCTCCAAGTATCTTTCCAGCTTAGAGAGATTATTTGAATAAGATTATCCAGCACATCAAGTAATTTGTAAGGGTACCAATTTTTAAAACCACTTTTATCCATATTTAACTCGGCATTTGATAAAATATCCAAGAATAAACTACAAAGATTTGTATAAAGAAGTAACCTATTCAATTGCATTGTTATTCCAAGAGTGCAGTACAAAATCTTATTTTTAATCTGTTAGTGCATCAGAGTAAACATGAAATGTTTTTTTACATCATAGTGAATAATGCTTAAAGTGGAAGATTTACAAAAGTACTTGCATTTTTTCCATATTCAGTGAAAATGAAGATACAATGTTTTATTACTGGAGGTTTTCAAGCTCTTAATAGCAATATTGTCCACCTAAGACGTTAAAGTAATTTTCAAGCACGATTTCAACTTGAAGTCTTGCAGCATCTACCATATTCACCTGACATATCTCCCACAGATTCTCATCAATAGATTTGTGTCAGTGTGTGGATTTAATTATCAATTAATTACAAAGGCAATCATTATTGTTCACCATTTAGATTTGCAGTTGGTCAAAATGCTTTAGAGAAAAAGAAAAAATCTGATTTTGTCTTAGTGCAGAAGTCAATTCTGAGTTGATAGTGGGGAAATAAATTTGGAGTTTGGTCACCAATCATTTATCTAATTTTTCATTTCTGAGTAGAAGTGACCTACTTTTACTTCAAAATAAAGAAAAATTCTGGACACTTTTCATTATCATCAGTATACCTCATTTTAAAACTTTTTCATACATTAATTATTGGGATTTGGAAGCTGATAGATTTTCTTAATCAAATATATGCAAAAATTAAGTGTAAAAGAAAAGTATTTTTGCTACTTTCTCGTTGAAACATTTTACAATTGTGCTGACCGATTGTAATGACTAAAACCAATGACTTCATCATTCAAAAATTTAGGGTTTTACTGCATTGGTTTTTTACTTTTGAAAATTGACTTTCCTATAATTCCAGTGACCAAACGGATGGTACTTTTTATCCTCCCCACTTCTTGATACTAATAGTTTTTAAACTCTCTGCTTTTTTTTTCTGTATGAAAATTTCTAACATAGTCCAGTTTGTTCAAATCTAAAACTCGTACTTGATTATTGAATCAAAATTAAATTCTGTAAGATTTATTGGGCAAAAGTACCTGGATGAAGAAACACTAAAATTATGTTTTCACTTTAAGGGTTGACAGGCCAAAAAATTGTACATACAGAGTCATAGCCATAAAAGTTTGTGAATCACCATTCCTTGGTTCATTATTATTGACTGGTCTTTTTGTAAGGAATACACCTGCCAACTCTTATGGTTTTGTCGTGTGTCATGATTTGCACTCAGATGATTCAGTGTCAATTTCTCAGAGTTTTCAACATTTTTGTTGCAAACTTTTAAGAACATCCATTTCAAACCATCTCTGCATTCTGCTAAGGATCAATGTGTTACTCCTTGATCAGAGTATGGTATCTGTGCACTTATTGAAAAGTGTTACACACACTCATACACGAGAATATGTATATATGGATACACATTGTGTTTTATATGCGTGGATTTATTTGCCTTGAGAGAAAAATGGTATTTCTGAAACTATTTGAAATAAACTTAAGTAATGTAGAGAACATAATGGTTGATTGACATTGGCCTAGGCAGATGAAGGTGAAAAACAGATGCCCTCATATAAATACAGTTTGTTTCTGAGTATAAATTCAGTCCTTGTTGAGGATGCTGGAATTAACTTTCATATCTCAAAGCATCTTCACATAATATCATACATACAGCTAATGTCAGTGAGATGAAATATTGTTTTATATATCATGTATTAAACTACTGGTGGCAAAAGTTGATTAATAAAAAATCTTGAGCCCTAATTAGAGATATCAAACCAAAATTGTCAAGATTGACTTAGGTTTCTTCAGTTTCTAAGTGGGTTTGGCTGACTATCGTGTGTACAGGCTGCTCCAATTAAGCTAGAGGGCTGAAAATTAGAACATTTTCATCTTATTATGTCTTGGACCCCCCCCCCTCAAAATGGGTTTTTAGAGGGAGGGGGGTCAATTTACAATTTAACTTCATTCTAAATTAGTCCCTTAGTTTGTGTTTGGCAGGGTTCACAGAAAAATGTATTTGAATTAAAACAAAAAGGACCTCTTACTAAAAAAACAAAATACAGATCCTTTTAGCTGTACATTACATAAGGTGTTGTATTATCCGTATATATAAAATACAATGTGCATCCATATTTGTGGGTGTGTGTGTGTGTGAGTGTGCGCGCGCGTGTGCAACACTTCAATGAGTGTTCTGATACTACACTGATTCTCCACAGAGATCCCAAGGACCCGTTTTTACTCTCTTCTCCACAAGGGCAAGATGTGACACAAGGTCGTTCTCAATGTGGGGGTTACCCATGGAGACACTTTGATCTTAGGCAGAGCGCACACACTCTGATATGTAAGCAGGAGGAGGATGATTATTCTTAGTAGTCAACTGCTGACCGATGGGGTTGGGAAAAGTGTGTATGTGGTTATATATATATATGTGTGTGTGTAAACAGTCACTTCATTTTTTTCTACAGGTATTATGCTAGTAAGAATATAAAACACGCGAGTTTTGTAACAAAGTTAATTTTCCATGTATTCTGGAAAAAAATCTTCCCGTATTAATTACATTTTATCAAAATTAGTGAATACTAATGAGAGAGGTAGAGAGTGATAGTCTTGTGCATATAACTAGAATAATGTGCAATAGAAACATGAAATTTGTCACGTGCCCAAAATATACTCTTATTTTTGTTCAAGGCTTTTCAATTTAATCCTTTCTACTATTATTTCGAGGAGGATTATTTCCCTTTTAAGATTACCTTAGCAATGTGAAAAAAAATTCTCATTGTATTTTAAAATCTTCCTTTTCCCCTTCCAAAATAATGCATTTACTTTTGACTGGGTAAAAACGAGATACTTGGCGTCTTTTGCTAAATAAAAAAGGGGCATTTTTAATGCACTCAGCTACACATCCTTATTTCCGTCTCAACAGTTCTGCGGTGATTGAAATATATCAACCGTTTCAAGACAAACCAATCAAGGGGCTTATTGCCTGAATCAAAATGTTCCAGTGGTATTCAACCCCAGCAGCCATAGAAACCCTGGGATATACATATCCCAGGGGCAGTGTTTAGGGACCAAAATTGGTACTGAATATTGCTATTTGGTTCCAGAAATTAAGATTTGGTACAGAGGTAAAATTCACAGATGATAAAACTTGACATACGAGTGTTAAGATACAACATGAATATATAAAAAAGTATTTTAATCCATTTCTTCTGCAAGCTTCTGTTATTTGATAATTTTGGTTTTGGAGCTACTTAATTTGATCTTGTGCAGCTTAAGACATCTGGTAACCCTGCCAAGGAGTCTTGAACAAAGACCAGTTGACCCAATGCATCGGAAATTCCATTATATAAATCTACTCTAAGTAATCCCTTGTACAAACAAAAATCCTATAGCATGTTTTAAAAACTGATTGAAGATTCTGCCTGAGTTCAAGCTTGGGTAATGGCTACCTAATTCGATTATTTTTTATAAAAAAAATAAATGGCTGTACATAAATTATCTATTGCAACGACTTCCTTATTCCCGAACTGCTACTGCTGGTAGTGGGATTTCATCAGCCCGGTTGGGGTAGCGAATCAGCTGTTTCCCCACCCTTACTCACTGGTCAGCAGTTACTGACTATTCTTTGCTAATAGTAGTCATCCTGTGCTTTTCCATTTTCTCATGAAATGAAGTTTGCCACTGACTCACTGTCAGGCAGATTTGAAGACAAGAGAGGCTGGGGTAGGAGACAGAAAGTGACAACCATTTTATCTTTTGTCTCCTTTTCTCTCAGTTGATAGCAGAGAGATAGATAAAGAGAAATAAAGATACAATAAGGGGGCAACCTTTACTCTTCAGAAAAAAGCCTGAACATTTCATTTCAGATAAAAAGATAGATTTTTCTTCCGAGAATGAGATGTATTTTTAAAAAATACTTTTGTTAAAAAAAACACAACTCGAATTTTTTGCCCCCCCCCTTCTTACTAAATAATTATTGAATTCAAATATATATATATATATATATGAGAGAGAGAGGTATAGATATCTAGCGGTTACAACGTATTTAGTTGCTCATTTAAAATGATAATTCTTTTATTTGTGTAAGCCTTTGTTTCAACTGAATACTTGATGAGCAAAATAAGTATTTATTAGCCTCCTTACAAGGCTGAATTCAACCCTCTTGGAGAATTGGCATTTGTGTGTGTGTTATTTCACTGAGAGATTTGTCAATGGAATGTGGTAAGGATCATTAATGTTCCAACATGGACAATTCTTTCTTACAATGATTGAATCATAGCTCTTCAATATTTTACAAGAGGATAAATTGCCGTCGAAAATAGATAAACGATGTTGAAAATCAGATAATGTTTAATTCAATTTGCTCTTAAAAAGGTGATATTTGTGACTGACAGAGATTAAACCAAGTCATTCATTCTTTTTATCAGCCCATCTCTATGAACGATACCAAAGTACCCACTGATAGTGAGATAAAAAAAAAAATTCATTATTGTCCTTTTTCTGGTCAGGTCAAGTGACAGTCCTTCTGAGAATCCTAATTTCAGAAGTCAGGGAAGTTATGGAATCTCAGATTGCAAAAAATGTCGGGTCTCTTACTGGGAGTTTGGTCGACAGTAATTGGTCTAGGAAGTTCTTCAAAAGCCATGCAGTTTATTTTTTATTCGAACTGAGGATGCCACTCTTCAAGAATGTGCTCAGGGATAGTCTCCCCAAACCCTGCTGGTTCGAAACACTCCACCCTCGAGTACAAGCCTCAAGAAATGAATAAAGGAATAGTTTCTATGAATTATAACGTAAATAGGGGCATCGCTGAAAATTTTGGGACCTAGTGTTCGACTCTTTGAGGGCCTCTCCCTCTAACATTTAGTTCCTAACCTTAGAGCTGTCGCCATCATATATGATTAATGGAAATACTGTAGACGAACAAGTTCAAGCATTTGGGGGATCTCTCCATGGGAGGTGATTTAAAATCGCCTCCCTCCACCAGCTTCGCCCCTTCATGTGAAGAAAATGCTGTTCTATCCAATTTTAGCCTTCTGGTACATTCGTTATCAAAAGTTTACACTTTCAACTTGTGATGAACTAAACACTAGGAGGATTGTTGATGAGAGGATATAAAGGGCAATATTAGAATGCCCTCACTTGAAACAAACAACAGATGTAATAAACCTGATTACCTTCTTGGTTTTCTTTACCTACCCTCATATTCAAAGCAAAAAAAAAATGTAATTTTAGTCTTGATTGTTGCCTCGTTCAGGATGCACTGATTAGATACTTGTTTCTTAAATGGGTGAATCTTTTCTGTTTTCTTTGTTTTGTTTATTGATAATTTCAAATAAATTAATTATTTCTGGTACAAGCGTGGGAAATTCCTGTATGCTTGGTATGGATATTTATCTATGTATTTATTTCTATTATTCTTTCTGTAATCCTCTTATTTCTTTCTACCAGTGTGCCGTTTTTAACATCAAGTGAGCATGGGTGTGAAACTCAACAATTTAAAATCCAAACCACCTTCTTCCTTAGACGTACAGAAATATTCACAACTTTAATAGAACAAAAAAGTGACTATGTAATATTTGAGTAGAAAATTAAAAATTAGTTTTTCATACTGGGCGACTCGCTGTTAGTTTTTTTTTTTTTAATAGCACACAAAATTAACAAAATAAATAGATGGAAATCATATGTTCTTCAATTTTAATTTTTTCAAACCGATAGTTTTTTGTTGTTTTTTTACGATAAACACCGCTCTTACTCTCATCTGGTTTTAAAAATAGGACGACTGTTTACGTATTCGTATCTTTAATGAAGAGGGAGAATAAGAAAGAGACGGTTGTTACAACCGTCCAAGTGCGATACTAAATTTCACACATCAGTTAGCAGCCAATGGAGCGGTCACAAACAGTTATTATTTATTATGAGTTTGAATTTGAGACCCTCCCTCCTGCACACATTTTTGAGATGATTATCAAAAAATAACTAGCAAAAGAAAATTTCATGGGTTATGTCTAGTGTTTTCTGCAGTAGATTGCCATGTACAGACAGATGGACTTATGGTGAATTATAATGAGATAGGACAATATTTGCCTCCTAGTGATTTACACAAAGAGCTGAACAGATATAGGGATCCAATGGGGTACAACTAACAAAGAAGGACCTATAAAGGCTATGACTGAATGCCAAATTTTATAGTGGCCATATTGTCCTCTTTGTGGTATCTATCTTCTATATTATAAAGTAATAAACTAAGTGTGTCTGTACTCTTGACTTGATTTCAAGTAGTCCTTGACATATAAAAGTCAAGGACTATTTGAAAATCAAGTCTCTATGTACTAACAAACAGAAACAGAAACAGAAAGGAGACTTCCCCTTCCCCTCCTTTATAAGGTGTCAAAAGTAAAGGAAGGCTTTTTGCCCACTGGAGAGAGGGAGTCAAAAGTTGAGGGAGACCCCCCCCCCCCACCTTGAAAGCCAAAAGTGAAAGGAGACTTTTCCTCCATTTTCGGGGGTGGGTGGGTCAAAAGTCGTTTTTTTCACTCCTTAAATATCTTACCCAGCATAGACATGTACTGTTACAAAATCATTCGAAATATAACAAACCTTGTGACCAACTCAATCAGCAGGAAATAAGGGGGGAAAAAAAGAAAAAAAATGTACAAATTCTTATTTTTCTAAATCATTGAATCAATTTTGATACATATTTTTGTTGAACATGCAAGAATGAATGCAAGTTGATTCACCGGATAAATCAATTTGCTTAACCCTTTCAAGACTCTTATAACATATATATTGCATAGATCTTTTAGAGGTATACTGGGATGTATGTAAGAAAATATAAAGTAAATAAGATTTTCCCAGGCTTTACAACCATAGAGAATGATGTCCTTATAGTATGAAAACCATATAGAATTAGTTCCCATTGCGTGACTCAAGAAGAAAGACATATAGACTGAATGATCAGCTAATTCAGGGTTTTATCAGTCCTACAATGAATGTCTAATGGGACAAGTGTATCCCATTATGATTCAGGTTCTTCAAAATTTGGAAAAATTTTTGATTCAAGAACTGAACAACTGTAAACACCAAAGATGACAGTTCTATCCTTTTTATGTTTGTTCATGTGTTCCAGCATTCCTAGCCATACTGTTTTGTCTACAGACTTGAAAATTGGCATCAGCACTCTACTAGACCCTTAAATGTTTTCAATTTTTTGGAGGGGGGGGGCAAATTTTTCTACCCTTAAGGGGCCTTATTCTGACAGGTTTATTGAGATCTAGATTCTGAGGAATATACCAATGATGTCATGAATTGAATTTTAGCCTTATTTATTCTTCAATGGAATTTCTTTATTTTGATGCTATGGTAGCTCAACTTACTGGTGGAGAGTCTTTATTTTATAAAAAAAACCATCAAATCTTTAAGGCTTCTTTTTTTTATAACCCTTTTAAAAGTTTAGACATTAAACATCTTAATTGCTTGATTTTGAAAGGTCTTCAACTGCCTTTGCAATTAATGAAAATCAGCCTTTAGTTGTTCATTGAAAACATTTTAACTCAAAATTTGCTTTTACAACTAGGAAGCACCCAAAGAGTGCATGCCTCTGCCATTGTCAGGGGAAGTGATTGCACATGGATCCACACAAAAATTTAGTCAATTCCGCTGTAATCTATTGCTTGCATTTCCATAAGATTTCAATGAGCTCTCGGAGATATTATCTGGACAGATGGATATAACCAAATACATACCTTTCCAACTTTGTTGGCAGAGGTAATGAAGTGCTATCAACATTTTTTCATGGTTATTACATACTGGATAGATTTTCATACTCAAAAAACAGGGTGCCTCAAGAGTGACCATATATTTTCTTTTGAGATTTCTGTCCAATCTTGGTGAAATGGATATCAATTAATAGCTCAATGTCTGAGAAATTCCCAGACTCAAGTTCTAGATCCATTATTATGGTGATGACACTAATGTTAGAACCCAGATGCAGAATCAGTCGGACAAGAGTTAAGGATTTATTTTTGAGGGACTACAACATGAGTCAAGTTTATGTAACAAGATCAAGAGACCTATATGAACTCAAAACAAGAATCAGATTCTTGTGTAAATATCCCACTCAAAATGCTTATTGATGTTGGGAATGCCGTACCCATTGATGTCTTGGCTGACATGTTCTGACAAAGTAGGCTCACATGTAGAAGTCTACCAGTGAAATTTTTTCATTTAAAATTGTTGACTCGGCAAATTTTGAATGACATGTTTCTCAAACAAACATTCCAATTAATGTGTAGTTTTTCAAGCGTTCAAGAGCGGGAAAAAAAGAAAGTCTAGTGACTTTTGAACTTGTATAAATGATCAATTGAAAGAATGAAATATCATAATTTATAGAAACACAGATGTGTTGACAATTGTTTTTATTTTGCAGATATTGTTTCTACTTCACATTTCTCACATGCTGGTCAGAAGTTTTGGAGTTAAAACTATCACAGTTTAGCAATACACAACAATCAAATGCTTTATATTGGAATAATGATAGGATTACAAAATTTAACAGAACCAAGGTACAAAATCACCAAAAGATAACATCCATCATTTTTAAAATATGGAAGCCTTAAAACAGTTGCATTTCTTTTCCTCATCAGAGAAGACCTAAAATGCTGGGTTAATTTCATTTGTCCCCACCACAAGCATGAAAACCTTAATCCCCTCCCTTCCCACAAGGTTAACAAGTTGAATTTAACAAATCAATTTCCACTGGTTTTGAAAATTTAGGTCTGGTGGGGGAATACGCTATTTTTTCAAAATTCTATTCATTTCGAACTTGATGGCATTAGACTCTTCAGGCTAAGCTGCAAAAATCTGGAACCATATTAAAAAGATATACAAGACTGACTGTTCTGGAGGAAGGGGTCAATTCAAACCATCAAACATCAAGTGTTAAGGACAAAAAAAAAAAAAAAATGAAGACCACACCTAGGTCTATGTATCTTTGGAACCACGTAAAATTTCATTGCATCAGTAAAAATTCTGTAGAGTGCCTGAATTCCTCTCATTACCATTTTTTTTCCCAACTCCAAGTTCTGGCCTATGAAGGCTATGTTTATCTGGGAACCGTTGAGGGCAGGGATGGGGGGGGGAGTTCTCGTGTCACCAAATACAACAAATAATGTTGCATCCATTTTTTTTTTCCAGATTTCAGCTTTTGAACTTTACTCAGTATTTAATTGATGGCACCACTAATTATTTTATTCTAAAGAAATAAATTTCTTGATTGGAATGATTTTCACTCAATTTGCCACAAAATTAAAGTCTGAAAACAACTGGATCTCAGTATGAAGATAGTTTTGATAAATCATTGAAGCATGATCAGAAATAATACATAAAAACGGTTATCAAGTTTAACAGCAAATGGAAAAATTGTGACACTGGTAAAAATTACACTTATCAAGTTTTTGTGTATCATGCTAGACTAAAAAACAGATCACATGAGTATTTAGAGGACTACAGCACATTGCAATCATCCATATTGAGTGATGGTAGACAGCTTCCCAGTCGAAATATTAATGTATTATTTGCAGTTTAATATTTGCACTCATACAAATGAAAAAAAAAATGTCCATCTATTTACTGGCATATACAGTAAGTGCAACAAAAGTTGGATTAATGTATTTCATAATGGCTACTTAAAAACATTGAAGCATGATGTGACCAAATAAAATCCAAAATGATTAACTCTGCAAAAAAATCAATTGTTAGTACCCAAGAGAGCAAATAATGTTGTCCATGAATTTTTAGTTCAATCTAACGGATGATTCCAGTTTATGGTTAGGATTGATCAAAGAAAAAAAAAAGTTCAACAATTTTAGAGTATGGTTAGTAGTGAAAACTGAACTAGTTGTAATTGAAACACCTGCAAATGACTGAATCAATACTATCATAGTACAACTGGTCCGTAAATATATTCCTTAAAGACTGTTCAATAATCCTTCGTAAAACTACTTGATTTTTCATAGGAATCCAAATTCTTAGACATTAATATTGAATAGGTAGAAAAATGTGTTATCAAAGCATGAGCAGAAGTTAGTAGGGAGCATAAACTGTTTCCTAAAATGTTTGTTTTTACTCAAAGATTTCAAGTTTAAATATGTTTTATTTTTTTTTGCTTGGTTAAATGGAGGGGGGGGGTGAAAAATGGTTTGATAATGTTGACTCCCACATGACCCACTGGTAAATTGTATCTTTTAAAAAATATTACGCATTAAGAGCAAACAGAAATTGTGTAGTCAATTTAGAGCTAAAATTGCTTTATGAAAATAAATTTATATATTTAGCCACTTCAACAAAAATGTTTATCATGCACTAAAGGCATGGTATTAATGAAGAATAAATCATTGTTTAGTTGGGGATATGACTCCAAGTATTATACAGGAGTGTCAAGAAGAATAGTCTCACATCTCTTGGCAGAAGTTCTTAGATTAAGTTTTGTTAGAGTCTAGAGAACTTTTCCGTTTTTTTGTTAGAATATACATCCAGAGGTAATTTTTCTTTTACTTATATGAATCAAAAGTAAAGAAGTGTTCAGTGGACAGTATTCATGTCCTTTTTAAGAATTTCCTTCCACTCTTCAGAATCATCTAAATGTCAATATCAAATTGGCAACACTGAAGAGGAGTAACCAAAATACTTTGAAGCAGTAGTTTCATATATCATAATTTTTTTTAATATATATATATATATATATATATATATATATATATATATCAACTATGGCAAGTGGCAATCACACACCATGAAGTCTGGCCTCTTCCCAACATGCACTTGGTAAAATTTCCAACTTCAATTACTGTTTTGATTCTAATAATTATATAGTTAAACCCCAAGTGCAAATTACGCATGTTAAATTTTGTAAATACCGGTTTCCTGTGCTTATCAAAGCCTCAACACTCATCTTAATGAAGGTATCACAACTCCCAGACACTTTTCCTTCAACTAATTGAACATAAGTTTCCAACTTCATTGACAGGTGAATCAAGAATCCTGTCGATTTGTTTTTTTCCTTATGGCAATCTGATAGTTAGTTTCTTCTGTGAAAATGTTCATCAAAAAAAAAGGTGTGGACTTGTTGCATTTCTACCTGTGATCCAAACAGACTAAAATTATAGACTATCAAGATGAGACAGGCTATTACACCTCCAATTTTTTAACTAGAGGAAAAATAGTCTTCATTTCCCAACTGGTATTTAAAAATTTGTAATGATGCCAGTTTCTCCTGGTATACTAAAGAATGAGCAAAGGTTACAAAAAGGCAGTACAAGATTACAAGCCTAACAAAACAATAACCAGAGATGGGGAAATGAATTAATATTGAACCATAAAGATTTTTTAGAGGACTACTGTTCACAGCAACTGATCCAAGCACTGTAGTGAAGCTCGAGATGTCCAGGCAAACAGCTATAGCTTTATTTGCTTAGCAGTTTTCTTTTTTTACAGTTAGATCACTGTCTTCTTTACTAGCATGTTCATACGCAGAGTGAATCTCTTGAATTCATTAGATACAAGTAAACTCAATATTGTTAGAAAAAACAAAATTTAGATAAAATAAAAATGGTTAGCTTTGAAAATGAATAGAACATCCTGCCCTTAATTATATATATATATATATATATACACACACGGGAGGGGGGGGGGAATGATCACAATGTTTCCAGTTATATTACAAGTCTTGACCATTTTCTGGACTTTTCCAAGAATTTTTCTTCATAAGAAATTCATTTAAAACTGAATAATGTTTTATAAGTAGCAAACAAGGCAGCTCTTATTAGCCAATATAACAAGGTGAATATTCACCAAGTGGTAACTTCATGAGCCAAACACAACTATCAAATAAGACTAATTTAGAGAAGATCTCATCTCCTTTCAAATACTAATATATGTATAAAACCAACCTGATAATTCTTCTTCAAGGCTGCCATGTTTAAATCAAGATAGAATGCTATACACACTCAATTTTCATAAGTTGGGTTATTGTTTCATCAAAATGGGGAAGGTTTACATAATGCAGCAGTAAATTCCTCAAAGGAGGAGAAAAATAATTGGGGTTAAAACTTGTATGCCAAAATCATAAGAGAGGTTGAAATACTCCAATTTATCTACAGATTGAGAAAATGACTTTACCACAAGTCAGACAAATTCTATATAATGAAGAATCAACTATTCTTTTTCCAACCCATTACTTCAAGAAATCAAATCCATTTTCCAGAAACAAAATGAGTATTTGGTCATTTTGTGTGAGTGACAAGTTTTATCCTGTTAGTAAGATGCACAAAAGAGCAAATAAAATTGTTACATGAGCTAAGCAACATAGCCAACTACCTCACCTTTGTCTTTAAAAACATTGCATCAAGTATTCCACAAGGCATTCATCCAACACCCTGCAATTTTTTCATTGCAGACTTTTCCTGAATATAGACAACTAAACTTGAAAGAATTATGCCAGACATATGCATATAATTGAATGCATGGATACTTTTTCCTACATGTATAAGTTCATCCAATGCAAATGTATCAGTTTTTCTTACAGGAATATCACCAACATTTGCAGAGCCTTGTGCTGTTCATCATAATTAGCAGAGGTCAAGTGAATAATGTACCTCTTGGTTTTGGCCCCTTTGTGCACCTGTAGTCGATTTCAACCATGTTATCCAGACGACCCAGTAACATTGTGAATATGCAATAAAGAGTGCTGTAATCACTCAAGTAATAAATGTCACTGGTGTCTACATGACATCCTTACTGATCAAGATATGGAAGTGTTCTGTCATTTTGGAGAGAGAGGGTCAATATGCTATTTCCTGGAGATGTTTAAAGAGTTAATTTGTTTGATAGTATCCAAGGGAAGATTGAACAAGACATCAATGGCCTTACAAGACCCGACTAACCACTGCATCTCAATAGTTGGTCCATCACCTGATATCAAGATGATCAACAAGCAGTAAAAGCCTTTGATTTCAACGAATTGGTCACCCTGCTATGTACCTTGTCCAGAGTTAAGGGGGAAAGGGGGTCAGTCACGTGACAAGGTGATCAGGGAAGTAGGGTTTGCTAAGCCCAAAGGGGATCTAGAATAGATCCAAGCTTCACTTACCTTTCAGGACTTGAGATGAAGCAGTCTAGATTAATGTCATTTTGCAGCATGGGAATAGAAAGTAAAGATCAAGAAATACAATCTGGTTCATTGTCACCAAATTATTTCTATGATGCACAAGACTACGAAGAAAAACTGCCATGCTTCACTAAAACTAATTAATTCAACACAATGCACCATTGCAGGACAAGATACCATGCAATTCTAACTATCCAAGAGTTAGAAATCAATTAGACGTAATTTTTCTAACGTTTGATTGTCCAAATTGAAAGCACAGATAGAAAATGAGGCACAGATAAGATTTAGTCTTATATAACAATTTTTGATAAGTTGATTTTCGGTAATCTTACAAAACTTGCGATTCTAACTAACAGAAATTCTATTTTGTAAATCAGTTACAGCCTCTTTTGGGGAATCAAAAGAAGCGAGCATTTCACTTCAAATTGATAAGTGTCAAAACAGGAAAAGGTGCAGTGTATGTATTAGACATGTACAGCCAATTTCAAGGAAAGTTTAATATTTTGAGCAACAAGACTCAGTTCAATAAGCTTGAGAATTTGGGTGTATAATGTCTAATGGAACTACTATACCATAGATAAAACAAATAAATGAAAACAAAGGAAAACAATTCAGCTTGTTTTATTTCATTAGAAATAGTTTATTTGGAATATTTTTGGCCTTTCACTGTTTGGGTTTTGAAGACAACAGAAGAAAGATTAGGTAAAATATTTTTTACTTTTGTTTGAGATTTCATTCATTCCATCATCCTGAGAGTAGTTTAATATTCTTCACCCTCCTCTTCTTCCTCAGCCTCAACTGAATCAATACCAACTTCTTCATAATCTTTCTCGAGCGCAGCCAAATCTTCACGAGCTTCAGAAAATTCACCTTCTTCCATACCTTCTCCCACATACCAGTGCACAAACGCGCGTTTAGCATACATGAGATCAAATTTGTGATCCAATCGGGCCCAGGCTTCGGCAATGGCTGTGGTGTTACTCAACATGCAGACAGCACGCTGTACTTTAGCCAAATCTCCTCCAGGAACAACTGTTGGGGGTTGATAATTGATACCAACCTTGAAACCAGTGGGGCACCAGTCTACGAACTGGATGCTACGCTTGGTCTTGATTGCTGCAATGGCTGCGTTGACATCTTTGGGAACAACATCACCACGGTACAACATACAACAAGCCATGTACTTGCCATGGCGTGGGTCACACTTCACCATCTGGTTAGATGGCTCAAAACAGGCATTTGTTACTTCGGCAACGGTCAGCTGTTCGTGGTAAGCTTTCTCTGCAGAAATAATTGGAGAATAGGTAGCCAGTGGGAAGTGGATCCTAGGATAGGGTACCAAGTTGGTCTGGAATTCTGTCAGATCAACATTGAGGGCACCATCAAAACGAAGAGATGCGGTGATTGAACTAACTACCTGAGCAATGAGGCGATTCAAGTTGGTGTATGAAGGGCGCTCAATGTCCAAATTTCTGCGGCAGATATCATAGATAGCTTCGTTATCAACCATAAAAGCACAATCGGAATGCTCGAGTGTTGTGTGGGTGGTGAGAATAGAATTGTAGGGCTCAACAACAGCGGTGGCCACTTGTGGGGCTGGATAGATGGAAAATTCCAGCTTGGATTTTTTGCCATAGTCAACACTAAGTCGTTCCATGAGGAGAGATGTGAAACCAGAACCAGTGCCTCCACCAAAACTGTGGAAAATGAGGAAACCTTGAAGTCCGGTACATTGGTCAGCAAGTTTGCGGATTCTGTCCAAGACCAGATCAACAATTTCCTTGCCAATAGTGTAGTGACCTCTAGCGTAGTTGTTGGCGGCATCTTCTTTGCCTGTGATAAGTTGTTCAGGGTGGAAGAGTTGTCTGTAGGTGCCAGTACGGACTTCATCTGAAAATTGAAGATGATTTGTATCAATGGTTTATCCCAAAATAATCGGACACGGAAAAGAATTAGCATTTTCTTGAAAAAAAAAAAAAAAAAAAAAAAAAAAAAGGAAAATCTCGATCATCAATTAAATATTTTTTCCTTGGTCAAAATGGAGCAAGATAGGTACCGATTTAGAACATGCAAATAATTACTCTTGGACTTTTCTATGATCTATAACCAGAGTTGGGTCAATGTTTCGATTAGTTCAGATTTCAGTTGCTTTTCATTGCAAAATCCAAGGCTGTTAATCTAGGGTCTTCGGTAACAGCGCAAATAAGAATCAAGTCTCCGGTACCACCTCACTTAGCCTCCCCTTAAGAATCGAAGACTTCAAGGTAGTTACAATTCCAACATTCAATGGCAATAAATTTAGGGAACAAAAGCAAAGAAAAAAAAATAAATGAAGAGAAAAAGACAAAAGAAGCGAATCTGATTGTCTTCAGGGTCAGTACTGAAGACTCAATTTGCTAGATAACTTCCACAAGGGTTAAACACTTTAATTAGATATAGACCCGAAAAGATGTTAATTGAAATAATGAAAGAAAAGACAGATCTATGGAGAATGTTTCGATGCAACGTTATTAAAGATGGAGGCAAGGAAAAAAATCAATCATTGATCAGGTCATATAAGAAGCCTACTTAGGGAAGAATTTCAGACAAGTCATGATATCGAAATCTAAAGAATTTAATAGAAGATTCCAGTACTGGAACATTCAATTCTCAGTCAAATGGTTTAGACACGTTAGGCATTATTTGTTACCGTGATATCACCATACGCCTTGATGTGGCGCGAATTTGAGGGTTTTCTCACAGTTCATATTTAGGAAAGGTAGCAATTTCATTTCAAGTGCATAGATACAGAATAATGCCGGAAGGGAATAAGATTAAAATGTATTATTCAACTACACGTCTCAAACAAAAGGTCTATTTGGATCAAGCAAGAAAGAAAAGGAAAAAAGGAAAAACAAAAGGAAAAAAGAAAAGGAAAAAAAGAGAAAAAAGAAAAGGGGGAGTGTACGATTCAAGAATGTCTATTTTCACAGACTTGCTACACAAGCCACTACAGTTGGCGTGTTAATGAAATGAACACCCAATCCACGACCTGAATAGATCGTTTTCTTCCATCATTTACAAAATGGTACGAGAAGTCAGGAATTTCCTTCAGACAAAAAGGAAAAAACCCAAGACAATGAATAAAATAAATCCTTTTTGTGGGTACAAGCCAAACGATTACACATTCAGAAAATTACTATTCCATGTTGAAGTATCCTCATCAATCACCCTTAGTGCAAGAGTATCTATTTTTTCCGCATGTAATGGAGCTATGAAGTTTCTAGAATCGTCGCAGAATTTAAAATAGAGACATTTGTGTCAGCATCAGTAAGTGGCAGTGACAAGGTTTTTTTTTTTAGCCCGGAGTTAGGGCAAATATTGTATGAATCAATGTTTCAAATAAGATAATCTGGCCAAGCTCTTAACAGAACAAGAACTATATAGAAATAAATTGAAGTACATTATAGTAAAAACTAAAGGCGACTGAACAATTATGGGGAAGTTCAAGCATAGACAATCAGAGAAGGCTTTGGTTGACGTCAATTCAGGCACAGGGTTTTTAGTGACGGATGAATAAAGCAAAGGATCTTGCGCATTCGTAATGAGGAATTCTTAATCACCAACAGTACTATGATTAGAAGTATAAAGAATGGTTTAGTTTTCTACCAGTAGAGACCATATGGTGGCTCCCAAGGTCATTATTGTAATAGAAACTGCTGTAAAACAAGAGAAAGGAGTGGTTGATGACGCCATATTACCAACCCCACGGAAGAAAGGAATCTCATGAATAAAGCGGGAAAAAATATGGAGCACATACCACGAAGTCAATTAACGTTAAAAACGAACCTTAACGAATAGCCTAGATAAAAAAGGCATTAGAATAGAAATAGGAGTGGGAAAGGATTTTTTTCCACTCACCTACGACAGTGGGTTCCAAGTCGACGAATACAGCCCTGGGTACGTGCTTACCGGCACCAGTTTCACTGAAGAAAGTGTTGAAAGAATCATCACCACCTCCGACAGTTTTGTCAGACGGCATTTGGCCATTGGGCTGGATGCCATGTTCCAGGCAATACAACTCCCAACAGGCGTTACCAATCTGAACACCAGCCTGACCAACGTGGATACTGATACACTCACGCTGAAAGAAAGAAAGAAAAGAGGAATTAGGCGGTTACACATAAATTCAGTCAATATACAGAGTGACTATAGATAAAAGAGATTTCAAGTAATGATGAAAATGATGAACGGAGGAGTAAATTTCGAAAGGGAATATTAGAATAGAGTTTAGGATTAGGCTGAGATTCAAGTTGAATGAAAGCCATTAGACAATTCAAGTCTCCATCGTTTTTCTTTCTCAAAACAAAAAAAAATCCTCAATGTGGAAAGCAAGTCTAGATTAGGAAGATTTAAATTGAACAAATACTTACCATATTGGTTTCTTTTAGAAAGATATGAAAATTTTAGGAAAAAAATTGCCCGTAGATTTAGCTCACGCGGATATAATGTATCGTAGTGAGACTAGACGGCTACTCTGCTTGGTACAGGTGCCCGTTAAGATATTTATAGGTAATATACGGGCACTCCGTTCATACATTAAGAAAGTCACCTTCTGATTGGCTGATTCCAATATCCTTGTGCTCTGATTGGCCCATTTTTAAATTTTGAACAAAACTATTCAGTAATTCATTTTCCTCTTGCCTATCACTCCTCCTCCTCCTCCTCTTCAGCGAGTGGGAGAAAATACAAATAATGTTATGTAAACGTTTATTATTCCCAACCACCCAGGAAATTTGGTAGTGGCTGAACAAACCTTCTTGTTCATTCCACCTGACTAATGTTGGATAATGTCTAGAGAGAGGATTCGTCTCCTGTCAACTAATAAAAATATCCTCCACTCTGGTAATAGCAAATAGCAGAATGTCCATGAAATCTAGCTTTCTCCTTAGTTTTTTTTCTTTTAATGATAATCAATGTTGCAGTGAACAGTAGCTTCAAATTGAATTGCTCATTAATATTAATCGGCATAGATTTTTGTTTTTTGTGAAGGGATGTGTTTTGTGCTACCAGCTCTAAATTAATTTTACTGTAACCACTAGAAAAGGGGGAAAAAAAGCTTATAAATTCGATATTTCAAGATGTGACATTATTAGCTTAATTTCGTGCTACTACTCTAGATATTACTTTGACTATGGTTTTTTTTGTTTTTTAAGTAAATTTTTTCTGGAAAATTCAACGAACAGGTGGCTTCCTAGTGTAAAATTTTACTGCATTTTCAACGTTAACCCCCTCCCCCCAAATTCAAAGATTTAGTTATTTTCAAGATATTATTCATATTACTGCTTAAAAATTTATTCATTCATTGAACAAAAAAAAAACTGCAAGTAATGATTCCGACTCTTCATTTTCCTTCGATTCAAATAAGAATTTTTTTTATTGTGTTGTTTCCATGTTTTTTTTTGGGGGGGGGGGTTCAAAATCGAATGAGGAAAATAATTTTTTTTTTAGTAAAGAGATAATTTCAGCTTTTTGTCCAGGAAATGGTCTGCATTACCTAGCTAATAATCTACTTGAAATACCGGTCATATTTTCAATAAAACCATCAATTGATCATATATGCATTTAGAATTTTAAATTCATTGTCAATATTATTATGAAGCAATAGTGAATTGCCGAGATCTAAACAATTCTTATTTTAGTAACTGTTGGATTACTTGCTTAACCTTTTTATTAAATTCTCCCGCGTGATGAAATCTTTTTAATTTTGAAGTTTATTGTTACTAAGAATTCTAAAAATAATTCATAATGATAATAAAATGTTTTTAAAATGATATTCACCCTATGATGTATGGTAAGCGGCGAGTTGACAGTTCGTCCTGTAAAGAGTCACAAGTCTTTTCATTGAAGGCAACAATTATTAACTAGATGGGATTTAAAATGATCTACTGCTAGTTACAATACTTATAAGTTGTTTCATGTTTCTCTTTTAGTTGAAATCTTTATTTCAACTTTTTTATAACTAATTTTGTTTTCTCAAGTATTGTTGGACCTTCGATTTTAATTCTAACGGAAATTGGAGTTTTGTGATTTAATTAGAATGTATTGCGTTTAGGGTTTTATCGAGTCCAACATATTATATCAAAAAAAAAAAAATGACAAGAATAAACACATGTGTCATTTCTATCCATGAATGAAATCGATCACCGAATTGTCCTGCATTCATTTATGATATTTAAGAACACGGTTGGTGTCAGATTTTTCTGGATTTTCTATGATTTTTATCTATCTGTCTCCCCAAGAAGTTCATTGATACAGGTCTAGTTTACATGTGAATGTAGGGTAAACCCACTCAGTCTAATTCCGAAGTAGGTCAAAACACTCTTGGTTAAATTGAAACATGACCAAAAATCAATTGGTGACAGTTAGATTTTTTTTTACCGTCCTTATCTCTTTTACTTCAGGAAAAGTATTTACCTCACCTCATATTCTGGTCACCTTTCAAAAACCTTAACATTTTTTATGCATCTAAAAATTGAAGAATGAATTTCCATTGTCAGATAACAGATGTAATAATCAGTCAGAATTCTGATACTGTGCATTTTTACCAATAGCATTTTACCCAAAATATATTGAAAGAAATATACATAATACTACATTTGCAAATGTTGTTCAATTTAAGATTGAAGAAGGTTTTTAAAGAATTGACACTGTCACCAATTACTTGAATTTTTGTCATGCTTTAATTTAACCAAGGAGGTTGTTCTACATTGAAATTCAACTGAAGGTGTTCTGTCCTTGGGGTTAATCTGGACCCTGTTAAATGTGGGGCCGTACCTGCAAATACTTGAGTAGGGGAGAAAATTGCTCAGTTCTTGTGGCCGGTGCTACGAAGGTGCCAGTGTGACCCATGAATCTCACTTTTTACTGTGCTGCCCAAAAATGGGAATCTCGAAGGACCAGGCATGTCTGCTTCAATTTTATACCCTGTCTTTCCTGAAAATAAGACAAGACGGATCCTAACCCCTAAGGATCAGTGGTCAATAGATAAACCTCTTCTGTACTGAAGAAATTTCAGTTACGTTAATTGTGTGCTGAAAATCTGATATGCTTTCTTTACTGCCTATAACGAAGAAGAGTCATTATTATTCCAACTGGACAATGCAATCTGTTCTTTCCATTCTAGTTATTGACAACACATTCCAGATGATCCATTCTTCAACCTTCAAAGTGGCAAACTTTTTTTCTCCCAACCCACCAAAAAAAAACAAAGAAAAAAGGTTTTTCCTTTTTTCTTGATGAGGCCTGAAGAATGGATCGTCCAAAATGTTGTCTTGACAACATTGAGAATTAGAGATTTGAGTGTCCCAACAAAAATTGGAATGTTTTCTTCACTGTTGAATTATTTCTATTAAGAATGGTAAAAATAGCTGCAGTTAACTCTCGGTTAAACAGATTAGTAAGGGTGGTTGTCTGTTAGTTGTGAATGTCAATTGAATCAAATGCTACCCGAGAAAACTCAATCCAAATTAAGATATTTTAATGCAAATATAACTTTATCACAAATTTATTGAATTTTATTGAAATCATATGAAAATGAAGTATCTCAAATTTGATTGACATGAAATTCTCTGCTGACATTGGTCGTCAGCATTCTTAATGAAGAGTAAACCAAATATGAGAAATTTAGTAGTTTTAATTTCATCATAATTTTACTTAATTTAATCAAAACAAGGATATTTACACAGAAACTATATTTGTTTATTTTATTCTTATTTTTTTTTTTCACAATTTTCAAGAAAGTGGAGAGTCAAATACTCAATAAGTAATTTTTTTGTGCTTTCAATCCTTAAGGCTTATTTATCACTGGAAATTTGTTAGTTTGAGAAAGAGCAATTTAATTAGTTTTATTTTAAAGTAAAATTATTTTATTAACATTTCATCAAATAAATAAATCTAAAAAAAATGTCCACAAGTTTAAAAATAAATTAACAGTGAGGGAAATTGGAAAAACACATATTTCAAAAGATTTGTTGATACACAATAGTGAGTACATGCCGCATGGATTATGAATACACGGACAATTTGTGAATTTACTATGGCTCTTCATCACTTTTGACTCATTGCGGAGAGACACTTTTCCGATCATTGGTTGATGTCATGTGAGGTAAATAAGTTCAAACACTTTCTTTCAACTTCTGTTGATGCCATTCCGAGTCATAAGGATTGCTAAATTATTTAATAAATAAAGAAAACATTCGCTTAGAAAACAAACACGCTGTCACTACGATGTGATGATGACTAAGACTATAAGTTGAAGCAAGCCTATTGTACCAGTGTTGCTAACTTGAAGCTGCTTCAAAAATTGGCCAAAATTGGCTAAATCCTTTATGGCTAAATGTTTCATACTCATTTAAAGCATAATTATCAATTAAAGGGATTTTGCACTAAGATTCCAGATCGAATAATTAATAAAGAAGATTTGTTGTGGATTTGCTAAAGAAAATTCTGACTCCAAAAATATTCTTGAAGCAAAAGTCTTGGTGAAAATAAGGAAAATTAAAAAGATAATGAAATAAATATCATTCCTATTTAGTTTGATTTGCTTTGTCTGACTTTTAAAAAAATTGCTAAAATCAGCTAAATTTTTCAAATTTTCAGCCAACTTAAAGGCTAAAAATACTAAATATATAGGATTTGAGTTAGCTATGGAATAAAATTCAATCAGCTAATTATTTCTTTTTAAATGGAAAATCCCTGTATTGTGAGCATTTGCATGTGCAGTTGAAATAATCCGCTAAATCTGAAAATCGTTAAGTAAGGGTGCATTAAACGGAGGGTTTATTTTACTTCTAATGAAAATGTTATCAGGAGGATTTAAAGCATAAACCCACGAAATATTAACCAAATACTATTGAGATCATGGTATCTGATTCCAGCTTTTTATCGTATTATGGCTACAGTCTTGCTGGTACTAACATTTATTTATGCATAAAATTGGCTTCTGAACAGTAATTGTCTAGATTCCATTTATAGGAACAAGATATGATGAAATATATACTAAATAATTTGGTCAAAGAGAAAAAGGACAGACACTCAGCTCTGATGAAACCAACTGACAAGAAAATGTCAAAGTATTGGTGGATGTCCAGCGTGAATTATCTAATACATCCATTAGTGGCAACAATTTCAGTTCATTCAAGTAGATTTTAAAAAATGATGATGGCTGTAAAAAAAATCAAAGGAAACTCATAAAATTATACGTATAATAATCCTCTTCTATCAGCAAAGATTGCATTATTTCTCACCACTGACAATCCGTTTCTACTGGATTTCCAATGCACAAAATACAGATTGATTGCTGAACTTGCTAAAACAAATTTTATTTTAAAGATGCAAAATTTTGTGTTCGATCTTTAGATATATGAAACCATGTCTTTTTTAATCAAAACTTTATCGCTTTTTTTGGTGTTAATACAATTTTTTTCTTCTAATTTCCTTATCTTGTATTAACTATAAATATCTATTGTAATATAAATCAAAAATTTCATTTGAAAACTTTATTTCAATTCAAATGAGCAGATACTGATTAGCTGTGTATAATCACTAAGCCCTTCTACTCCAATGAAAGGTTCTGACTGGTGTAATGGTTACCTGCATAGAGAATAGAATGAGTCCAAATTTGAGCCATGGCTGATGGCATTCAGATTAGTAGTAATGATGCTTTGGTCCCAAAACCATGTCTGATTCAGGTATCATCAACTAATGAAGGATTTACTGATGGCCCAGCAGTTGTTTTTTTAGAGCAGCGTGTGTATGGAATTAGTTGATTCTTCAGCTCTGTGAGGCAGTCCATATAATACAGTAGTTCTTAGCCAGAAGGAAATGCCTCCCTAGTGGGGTTTGAGTAATTTCAAGAAAGGGTGTAAACCTACAGGAGATAGTAAGAATTTCTCTTAATTATTCTGGAAATTCTCTCAGTAAATGTTTGCATAATATTTCAATGAATATGACATAGAAATTAAAAAAGATGAAATATTTTCAGTATTCTTTTCATCGAACTGATCATTTGGTTGAAAATATGAGGGTCACGGAGGCCAAGTCCAACTACTAAAGGTGGGGGGGCGTGGCGGTGAAAAAGGTCAAGAACCTCTGATCTAATAGAAGGTTACTGACAGAAAAAAATACCTACAGCTTGGGTGTGGAGGTAACAACTCTACCCTGTAAACATTATTGTTATTGAAACTGCAATGCAGCTCTAAGCTCCCCAAGGAGTCAACAAGAATGATATAAGCAAAAAAAAATACGTCTGGTCAGTCACTCAGAATAAATTTTCACATGACCAACTTCTCGTAATGTGCTGTGTTGATGATGATCAATTTAAAAAAATTGGAAAAAGTTACTTCTCTTGCCTTTTGTTAAACAGTGATCACTGGAAAAGTCTGAATTTTCAAAAAAACAAGTGTGAATGTTGCCGGACACAAACCAAGACCAATTTAGCATCTAAATTACATTGCAAATTGAACCCTCACCTCTTTAAAACAGAAGCTGGGGTGAAAGGAAAAAGTTTTTCTCAGCATAATAAGTAAATGTATAAATTTTCAGCCCTCTTCCTCCATTGGTGCAGCATTCCCATTCACAGCCAACCAGATCAACTTGAAAACTAAAGAAACCTATGTTAATGTTCACTATGTTGATTTTGACAGTTTTGGTTGATGGTCTCTAATGCTCTGATTAGTGCCACTGATAATATCAAACAGGGTTCTTCTGAATCAGCCCCAAAGGGGGGCATAATGTCTGTAGTATTCTCAAAATGAATTTATGGCAAGACACCACACAGGTAAGATAAGTAAAACAGGTGCTGTTTTGGCACACCTCTGACCTCATCAATAAGTTATTCTTTTAGTTCACATGAGCAGCCTGGGTGGGGATTTCTGAAAAACTTTTCACCATCCCTAAATATGAACATTAGTAACTATCATCGTAAGTTTCTTCAGTTTTCAAGTTGGTCCTGGTGGTTGGTTAGCTATGAATATATCATGCATATAGGCCACAACAGTGGAGCTAGAGGGATGAAAATTTGAACATAAACTCCTTATTATGTCATATTTTTTTTTGTAGTTCCTTCCCTTATTTAATTTTTTTTGTTGGGGTTCTATTTACATTGTAAGTTTATGCTAAATTGATCCCTTCGTTTGTGTCTGACAGCATTTACACTTGTTTTTTGAAAATTCAGACTTTTTTCAAAGATTACGGTCCAACAAAAGGCGAGAGAAGTAAATTATTCATAGATCATCATTTTTACCAATTTTTTAATTGTTCACCCCTAACACAGCATGCAGCCAAAACATGATTACATGACAGTTTCTATTGAGTGAACAATCAAAACTGTTTTCATACAAACTCTCTACTGGAGAAGCAGCCATTTTCATTAGTCATCTATTACGTACCTTGACCAGAATAAGATCCAAATTTTATATTCTTACATTAGTCCTAATCAGATTTGTCAAATATTTATTGTTAATACAAGATAAGGTATCTGGCATAGGCAGGAATAAATTTCTAAATAACTTTGCAGATCAAATACAGGTTTACCCTGCTATCCAAAAGTAGGGCATTCCTGTATGCAGAAAGAAGAACCAGCCCCAAATTAACAAACCTGGCTGATGTAGGGTTGAACTTCTCTTCCACTTGAAATTTTGTTGATAGTTAAGTTCAGTCGACAAGAGAGCTGCCTATTGATCATTTGGTCATGATTTCAAATCACATTAGGGAAATGTTAATCATCACTTAGGTTCAATAGAATGGGACTGACAAACTGAGGGATTTACTACCCTAAAATAGGTGAGGATTGTTCTTGTTATAGTTGAAAAAGAAAGTCAAACTCAGTGTCCGTTATTGACTATAGTTTGACAATAATTATGACAATGCTTCATGCTTAATTAAAGAAATTAGAGTTACAAGTCCTTCATATCATCTTCACGATGCTAAGTTACATTTAGGTAGAATGAATTTAAGTTGCAAGATATTTTAGACATTATTCTGTTACATAACTGACGTATTATGTTGAAACACTTCAGGAGATCCATTAGTAAGATATTCAAGGAAATAAAATGTCAATAATCACACTTATGTTATAAATATCTGATCTGCTGAGAAGGAAAATTACGAACAGGTTATTGATTCTTTGTAAAATATTAGCTAAAGAGAAGAGTTACAAACCTTATGTAACACAGAAAAGTGAATGAAATGATTTTCTACTTCAAGTTATCTTTTACATCATAGCCAGCCAAATGTAGTAAGAAGCTAGAATTTATTAGGTAAAATGAAAGTCAACATCTTACCTACAGTCATAAAAAAGCAGACTCTATTCAGAACCTGTGACATTATTTACACAATTGTTGGCAACATTTGTTTCTGTAATAAAACTATTTGTTTCCAAAAGATATTTCAGGTTAATCCCCATTAAAACATCTGAAGCAATAAGAAATAATCATGGTACTAAAAAATATTGTCCAAAATGCCATATAATTCATTGGGAAATGAAAAAGTTATAAAATATATAATGTGTATATGAAGTGTATACATCAGTAATAAATAGTGTAGTCTTCTTTTTTCTTGCACTTTTTATTTCTTTTTTCTATTTCATGAATTGATTTACAGTTGTAATATTATGATGCAAAAAAAGATAAAAATATTCCTCTTTCTTCATCCACTTACACTTCCCTTCTCTTTTTGAATTTTTTTCAGTTTGGTCTGAAAGGAAGATTTTGGCACTCGTACCTGTTGACATTCGTTGCACGTAAAAAATTTCCAGAAGAAATGAAGGTGATATGCAATCGTAGTAGATCAAACCATATAGGAAAATGCATTTTTCTACAAGATTAAACTGGTTTGCTAAACCAAATATTAACCAAAAAAGAAAAGTTTTTCTAGTAATGTTTTGGCAGATACTGTCTTTTTAGGGTTTTTTTTTTTTGCAGGGGTTCGTTCAAAGTTGAAGAATAAGGGAAGGTTTTGCTGTGTGTTTGTTTTAGGACACACTTCTTCCATTGGTTTTGAAATTTCGGACACATTTCTGAAGGAAAGAAAAGTAGTAAACTTCATTTGAGACACATGAAATTCTAATAAAGATGATAATAAAAAACTATCAGGTTTACGTAAGACAGAAGGGTATTGATTATTTGTTTCATTCTCTCTTTCATCTTTCTTTTCATTCAATAAATTTCTTTTTTTTTCTCCCCCCCCTGTTATTAGGATGACCACTTTCTTTCTTACAAACACTGTCTATCTCTTTGACCACTTTCTCTTTGGGTCATTTAATTCCTTACAAACGCTGTTATCTGATTTTAATTTGGTCTTGAGAAGGACAATTTTGTCAATTTAACTCTGTTTTCTTAAGGTCTATAAAAAGAGAATGCTTCTTGAAAGAAGGTTGCTATGAAGAAGTGAAATGATCAGTATGGCACAAGGTTTATGTCATGAAAAGAATATTATTGTCCAATTTGCATATGATTACTTCATCAGATGGCAGCCATCTTGGATTTTAGAATTTTTAATACAACTTTCTTACTATTCAACAAAGAACATTGCACTTTTTCCACGAAATTACAGCTAAGATCTTAATTGAACAACCACGTTATTTAATTCAGAATTACGCTAATATGTGTGAAATCTATGGATCATATGCGCAACAGATTTTTAGCCATATTTTTGTGTATATCATCTACTGACTGAGTGGGAGGGGTGGTCACAATTTGCCAATGGTAGCACTTGGAAGATTAAATCTCCTCTCTCTTCTGTCACCAGTGTTTCTCACTAATTGCTATGTGAAAGGAAGTGCAGGTGGCCTAATGGTTAATGGCACAGAGAATGGAATTTACAAACTAAGTTCAAACTCTGAGACCCTACCCTTGGGAAAGGCATGAAACTACTCCTCTCCTCAGCTATAGGTGAACAGCAGGGCACTTAAGGCCTGCAAGACATTCTATCTTGAGAATCAGAGCTAGCAACCTGGGTCGCATTAAACCCCCAATTGCTACAAACAATGATCGAATCTTCATAGATTGTTTGAGAAACTATGACGAAATCGTTGCCTCATGTGTCACGCGACATGGAAGCAACTGAGAGGACAAGTAACATGGACATTCTGCGATGTCATTTAGAGCAGCCCGCTCTCTGGAACGCTACTCAGCTGTCTATCCAGGTCATTCAGGAATCTTCTCTCTTTCTCACTTGATACTTTAATTGAAGCACCTACCTCACTTCACAATCTGATCAGCCCACTTCCTGATAACATGGACCTTATGCCCTACTTACACAACAAAATTAAAAGCATAGGTTGTATGGGGGTATTTTTAACAATAACATAATGATCCTGCTTTCTAACACAAACTCTATAACCAGGGGAATGCTGGTTTAAAGGAATGTTAATGATTATAGATAATTACCAAGGTTAACATCTTCTAACATAAAAGAGAGGTAGGAAGGTCAAGTTGAGGTAATCTTCTGTATGGAGTTACGGAGTGGTGTAACAGTTAGGGAAAACGGAATTGGCAGACCAATTTCAGGTTTCATCAAAGGATATGTACATTCACTTTGCATTAATGTCCTTGGAAAAGGCATGAATCCACACCCTCCCCCAGCTTGCATACTATATGACCATCACATTCAACTTGACCAAACATCCGCATTCTTCACATCTTGTGCAGATTTTTTTGCTAAAATACTGCATTACCCAGGTCTGTCACCCCCCCCTTACAATCCAGATTTGGCTCCCTGTGACTTCTGGCTTTTTGTCTTTGAGGATATTCCAGAATGTGGACAAGATTAAGGAGAATGTGACTAAGCAGCTGATGACAATCCCGAAAGAGGACTTTTCAAAATGTTTTGAAAAGTGGATGGGACATTGGGATAAGTGTGAGACGCTCCAAAGAGATTACCTTGGATAAGACAAAAGTTTTCATTGGAAACTACAGCTTTCAAATATTTTGTTACCTCCCTTCAATTGCTTGATAAATCATTTTTCAAAAACAAAAAATTTAGGGATTGGAGGTTCTGTAGTGGGTCAAAATCAAGAGGGAACTTTTACTTTTCATTTTTAGGAGTCAAAATGAGGAAACTTTTTAAAACTTTCAAGGGTCAAAATCATAGGGTAAATTTCTATCCATATCAATGGGCCGAAATTGGAATTTTTTTCTCTTTAAGGGGTCAAAATTGAAAGGAAACTATTTTTTCACACTCTTGAGGGTCAAAATCTAGGAGAAGTTTCTTTTCCACTCACAGGGGTTGAAATCGAGGGGGAACCACTTTTTTCACTTTTAGGGAATCGAAAGCAAGGAACTTTTTTTTCCACCCTAAAGTGTCAAAAGCAAGAGAGGGGGACTTATTTATCTCCTCGGGGATCAAAATTGAGATGAAACTTTATTCACTTTCAGGGAGTTAGAATTGTGATGCAAATCTTTTCTTAGCCTTTCAAGGGTCAAAATTGAAGGAGAGTTATTTCCATGTTTTTCTTTTTTATGGGTCTTAAGCAAAGGGAAACTGTTGTTATATATGATACATATTCAGAGTTATATTTCCCCCAGGCAACACTAGGTATTATTGCTAGTAATGATAATAAATAATAAAACTTTCCTCTCGCTTCTCCTTTTCACTTTGCTTATTTCGAAAATTATAAGATTGTTAGAAGTTTATATTCTTTGTCAGAATGTTTCAGTAACTCAACCAATTTGATATTTATTACACTCAAACCTAGAATCGTGTGTGATATTTTGCTTTTAATAATTTCCTAAATTTTTTCTATGGAAAACACTTTGATTTTTCAAATCAAAATATTACTTGTTTTATTTAAATATTCCTCATTTTATTTGGAAAGACACAGCGCAGTGGTTACAGAATCAGACAAAATTACTGCAAGTAATCTGATGATTCTAGGTTCAATCCTAGTGTGAGACAATATAACAATACTGCTAATGCTAAGAGGGGAGTGCGGTCAATATACCCCCATCGGATAAATAAAGGGTTTGGTTCGTTACTTCCCCACACCTACCAAGATGATACCGGATGAAGGCCGTAGAGTGCAACGGCTGAAACATTGTATGAGAAACAACCAAGATGAGGATGGTCCGAATAGAAATAATAATAATACCTCATCTCAAAAATTCAGTGATATACTAAGATAGATAATATTTTAAATAGAATAACATTGGACAGAAATTGTGAGGTCTTATTACATGAGAATAGCCCAATGATCACATGATTGGACGGAATTTTATGAGATTTTATGAATGTGAACAGTTCAATGGTTATAAAATTGGACTGAAAATGATGAGATCTAATTGCATGGAAAAAACTCAATGGTTACAACATTGGATATAAAATATCTAGCAATCACTGCATGGAAATAGCTCTGTTAAAATGATGAGGTCTTACTGCATGGGAATATCTGAATGGTTTTAACACAGGACTTGAAATAATGAGATCTTACTGTATGTGAATAGTCCAATGGCTATAACATTGGACTGAAAAATGATGGTCTATCTATATGGGAATTGCTCATTGGTTACAACATTGAACTGAAATTGATGTCTTAATTCATGGGAATAGCTAAATGATGATATAATATCATTTGCCTTTAATGTCTGTTGTTGTACATAGACCTTCTCCAAGATCTGCCAGAACTCTCGATCATGGATATTGCAGCATCAGTATCTCTTGAAATTGTCTAAATCATCATGCCATTTCATCATTCTGCCTTTTTTCTTGAAATATTTGTTTCACATGGTATTCGTTTTACTGAAGTTCATGTGAAAACCTACTTTTTTGCTTTTTTCGTTCAGTTTGTCTAATATCATCTGGAGTTCATCAAGGTTCTCAGCAAATCTTAGGTTACTCAAGTATTTGCCATCAATTCTGATTCCTTTATTTGTCAAGGCTAAATTTATGAAGATCACTTCAAGGCAAGCAATGAGGAGTGTGGGTGAGCTACTGTCACCTTGTCTTACTCCATTTTCAAGCTAGGCGGGCTCAGTCTTCATGTAACCTGATGAAGGAACTGGTAAATTGGTAGATATGTTGCAGAACTCTGACATATACGGGTCTATTCCTTGCATCAATGACTTTGGGGATTTCCACTGAAACAAAAGCCTACTTCAAGTCAACAAATGCTGCAGTGTGGCATTCTGTACCCTACTGTGTTCTCTTTTATTCGATTCACTAAATGGAGACGTAAAATAGATTATGTAAATAAGAATATTACTTTTTTTTTCAAGATGTTTCTCATGAATTAATCAAAATATCACTTATTCAAAAAATTCATTATTTTATTTAGAAAAAAAGAAAAGGAGAAAAATGAATCTAAGTAGTTAATAGAAGAAGTGGGGAGAGAAAAGAGGAGAAAGGGAAATTTGTTAGTTTAATAAGGGGGTAGAAAGAGAAGGGGAAATGAATTTTTATCAAGAGGTTAGGAAGGGAGAGGGCTGGAAAGAGAGGTAATTTACTGAGGGGATAAGAAATCTTTTGCATATAAATCTAATCCATGTTAGTATGACATTTGGATCATTTAATCATGGACTGGCAAGAAGAATTGGATGGAACAAAGGAAAGAATGAAAAGATACAGGCTTTGGTGAGAGAACGGCAGAGGCATGAGATAATGGGTGAAAAATAAGGAATTGGTGGGCACTAAAATGTCCAATATCCCAAAAACAAGCATGGGAACTGAGGGACCAATTTAGCATGAACTTTCATTGAAAATTGAGCCCCCCCACTGAAATCTCATTTTGGAGGGAAATTTTTAAAATAATCTCACATTGGAAATTGAATCCCCCCCTCAAAAGAAAAAACTCCTTGGTGGGAGGGGGGGGGGACATTTTCCCACTTACCCCAAGGGTAGTGCATGTGCGAAATTTGAAGTTTCAATTATGATCAGCTAGGGATTGGCCAAGTTCAAATACATAGATACAAATGAATGTCAGAACACATGAATAACCCAAACCCAACAACAGTATTTAAACCAATGTTGTGGGTAGCAGGGATTGATATACAAAGGAACTTGATACATGCATCTTTAAGATACCAAATCATTCTATGCCATTGTGCTTATTATTGTAATGATGTTTGGTATGCGAGAAGGTTGTATTATTCTATATTATAGTTGTTAAAAAATTTACCAACTAAGCAGCTTTTTTCTTTCTGTTAAAGCACTGAAATACGAAACTTCTGTTAATGCTATAAATAGGGCGACAGCCTTGAAAAAATACCAAGGTCAAATTAACTGCTCTTTCTTGTCTTAAATAAATACAGATGGTAAAGAAGATTTTGGGGTGATATGAAAGAGGAGAGGCCAGAGATTTTAGCTAAATATCTTGCATGTTTATCTGCAAGGAGTATTCTGATTATTTGTCATTGGATTAGGTGCGTACACAAAGAAGGATATTGTGTCAAAAAATGAATATTTGTTTCAAAATAAATGCTTTTGTCATCATCAAAGTGCAGACTGATTGATGAACCGATATATAGATAGATCAGTTGCATAGCAAGGGTCCTCAGAACCAAAGGGGTAAAGACAGCACCCAAGGGCAGTTGCACTACATCCTTAGGCTAGGGGATGGCAGAATCATTGATTGAGGCATTCTTGGCCAGAGGAAATTTTGCACCCTTTCACACCTGCCACCTCTCTCTCTGCCTCTGGGATTGATAACAATAATTATGGAGTTACATAACAATGATATTAACCAGAACAAAAATAATAGTAACTAGCTGGACCGTATTGACAACTAAGATTATCTATTATTGTTCAGACTATCCTCATCTTGGTTGTTTTCCATACAACGTTTCGGCCGTTGTACTCAACGACCTTCATCAGGTATCATTTGGTTGGTGTGGAGGAAGTAACGAACCAAACCCTTTATTTAACCGACAGGGGTATATTGACTGCACTCCCCTCTTAGCAGTAGTAGTATTTTCGAATTATTATTATCTTGCACTGAGATTGAACATAGAACCTAGAACCATTAGATTACTTGCAGTAATTCTGTCCGACTCTCTAACCACTACGCCATGTGTCCATTCAGAGAAACACTAAGATTATCTATTATCTCATGTCTCTACTCTTCTCTCACTCTTTGCCTGTATCTTTTCATTCTCTCCTTTATCTCTTCCAATCTTCTCCATCTATGTTTTCATCTAAATGGATTAGTTTCATATATGAAAATCTTCCTACTCCCTCAGTAAACTACCTAATCTTCTTTTTTCCTCTCTCTTTTCCTACCTTCCTATTATACTCACTTCTCTCCCTCTCCCAACCCTCGGTAAACTACCTAGCTTTCTTTTCTTCCCTCTCTCTCCCTACCGTCTTTTTAAGTTGAAGTGAAACATTTGAATGCTGGAAGGAAAATAGGAACAAGCGAGCCACCATGATAGATAGCTATAAAATGATGATGATTATGGGTAATAGAATGAAAGAAAATTTAGTCATAAGAGAATCGAAGGGTTAATCAAAATGAAATTTTATTGGAGAGATTAAAGCTAAAAGTGAATTCTGCTCCGACACATCAGGGAAATGACTTTGAGCCATGTTTAACTTGAGCCGTGTTTATGTAGAGCCATGTTTAATCTGATACCAATAGCTTCTGTT